>OX421974.1:98770220-99194583 GCA_949128135.1 Parasteatoda lunata | reverse complement strand
ATATATATATATATATATATATATATATATATATATATATATATATATATATATATATATATATATATATATATATATATATATATATATATATATATATATATGTATATGTATATATATATATATATATATATATTATATATATATATATATATATATATATATATATTATATATATATATATATATATATATTATATATATATATATATATATATATATATATATATATATATGTATATATATATATATATATATATATATATATATATATATATATATATATATATATATATATATATATATATATATATATATATTTATATATATATATATATATATATTATATATATATATATATATATATATTATATATATATATATATATATATATATATATATATATATAATATATATATATATATATATATACATATATATATATATATATATATACATATATATATATATATATATATATATATATATATATATATATATATGTATATATATATTATATATATATATATATATATATACATATATATATATATATATATATATATATATATATATATATATATATATATGTATATATATATTATATATATATATATATATATTGATTTATATATATATATATATATATTATACCAGCGGGTTACCGAGCTCGGCTCGGAGAAAACAGGTATCGAAGCTAACTCGAAGATTTAAATTTTCAATTGTGATTTATCAAAACAATACATACCATAAGAAAATTTGTGAAACCATTGGTGAAAAGATAACCGGTTAAAGTGCACCATTGTAAACTATCTAAACAAAGTTAGAGTTTGGAAAGGGAACTATTCTATACAAAGGTAAAGTTTGAAAAGTCATAGGAAATAAAATGTAATTGATAACAAAAAATTATACAATTAAAGAAATGGTACAAAGTGAGCAGTGTAAAGATTGAAGTGTGTTGAAGTTCAATATTTTTGACAAATTTATTTAGAAAAACCAAACATATATACATACATAAGAAACATATTATAAACCTATAACAGCATAAACATAATAAACATTAATCATCGATTGCGAAGTCTTCCATGTTGTCCAGGTAGTTTCTTGTCGGAGAGGCAGGTGCGGCTGGTGAGTTTCTCTTGTTCAGGACTTCCTTCCATACGACGTTTCGGGTGTGGGTTGGATTCTCAGAAGGCAGCAGGACCTTCAACGCACTTTGACGCTTGACTCTTGAAAACGCGACATAGAGCATTCCGTGCACGAAGACCGTCGTGAGGAGAAGCACGCCGACGAATTCGAATGTTTGGCCTTCTGACTTGTGTATCGTAATGGCGAATGCTGGAGTAACTGGGAATTGGTGCCGTTGCATAGTTGCGCCAAGCTGTGATTTGCTGGAGTCGAGCGTGATCCTTGGAAGGTGTACTTGTCGGCCTGCGTGTTCACCGGTGATGATCTTAGCCTTGATGATGTTGTTGCAAAGTTCGGTGACAATCAATCGTGTTCCGTTGCACATTCCTTCAGAGACGTCCAAGTTTCGGAGAAGCATGATGATGGCGTTCTTCTTGAGCTTCAGATTGTGTGGAGGCATGTCCGCGATGTTGATCGAGTTCAGGAATTCAGGCGCGAATTGAATTCCCCCTTCATGTTGATCCTTTACCGAGTCGAAACTTGTGTATGTCTTCTCTTCGCCTGGAAGCATAGCGATAATCTCGCAGGCCGAGATTTCGCAGCTCTACGTAGTCTTTCATTACGGCGGCGTTGTTCCTCTATGCGAATGTTGCGGCCCCTCATTGTTTCGTTTTTTCGTCTGCGTCTTTCATAATCGCGGTATTTTTCTCGTTGAGATGCATTAAGTTCCATCAATATATCCGAGATTCGTTCCTTGCTACGCTGCTTGACTGCTCTTGTCGGGCGCAACGGCGTTATCATCGGGTCTTGGATATTCAAAGCGTGCATATTGGTCGAAGATGTGAAAGATGCGGTTGCAGATGGTCCCGACATGTTCAATTGGTCACTATTCACAACGAATTCGTAAATTTGCTTCCGTTCATTCGCTTCTTGAAAATTCTTGTCCAGGAAAAGGCGTCGATGAGAGAGGTATTGTCGAGCATAAAAGACGATGTAAACTCCGCAGGAAGACGCATCATCTTGGTGGTTGTAAGCGCTGCGAGGTTTCACGATGCATCCTTTCAGCTTTTCATTCGTAACAACGGTATTCAAAACGTGTCGCAGTATTTTTCTCAAAACAGCATCGATGGGCAGCGGGTGGTCAACTGGATCGCAGACTAATAGTTGACGTTCTCCATAGCTTGCTTCGAAAATTCCTAGCATCCAGTGCTCGCCTCTATCCATTTGAGCTCTCTTGTGAATGGGAATGAGTAGCACGTCGAATCCTTGCTGAACGCCGTATAGATAGTTGGAAGCCTTGTTCTGGTCGCTGATATCGTTGAGAAGAGCCATTCCTTCATAAGCGCCATCCGCTGTTGTAACGTAGAAGCGTGCGACAAATTCAGGGTGAAGTACGGCAACTTTGACGGTCGGGTAAGCTTGTTCGGCGTAATGGAGAAGCATTCTGACAATGACGGTATCTTCTAGTTGTCCATTTGCGGGTAGAATTGAGTTGATCGCTTGTTGTTCCAAAATTCCGGCTCCTTGAAGAATTTCATGTAGAGGTGCGTTCTGCATGTTGAAAATGTAGCTTGAAATCTGATGAATGTTGAAATGTCGGACTTTGTTGACGGTGATTTGAAATCGAAATCAGTTCCTTAAATGCTTTTTTGGAAATTCGAATATTTGGAAATTGGAATTTTGAACGAATCTTTTTAGTTAACGAACGAGCGCTAAATTCAAAATTTCATTAACAAATTTCCCTTAATAAAAAGCAGTGGAATTAGAATCGTACTTTTTCAAAAGAAAATTTAGAAAAATATTAAAGTTATCCTTATTTTTTTCTTTTATATTTGTTTTACCTTAATTTTGTGATTTAAAAATAATCGTGTGGTCATCAAACTTTATTAGTTCGCCATATTGGCTATAGATGGCAGCACGTTACCGCTTGAAACTTATTAGGCAAAAGACAAAGAAAATTTTAAGAATTTAAATCGTGGAAAGACTTATTATAACAATTATGAACAACGACAGCTAAGCGTTCTATTTACGTATCTAATATGTTGCCACATTTTTAATACAAAAGTTAAACATTTCTCCACTTTGATAAATGTAAACTAATGCGAACCTTACAATTAAATTATTAATTCCTTCGTATATTATTGGTTTAAGTTGTCGAAAATTAATATTTCAATTGTAAGGTTCGCATTAGCATACATTTATAAGAGATATGTATTTTTTTAATAAGTTTTTTGAATACGGCACTTGGAAGACGAAAAAGTATAGATTTTCTTACAAAATGACTGATACCTAAAAAACTAATCCAAATTTTTGAAAAAGAAAAAAAGTACTTCTTCATTATGTCAAAACACAATTATGTGCCGAGTTTCGTGCCTGGGCGAGGCTTCTGGGGCGATATATTGTGATTACAAACAGACTAATACAGAACTAATAAAGTTTGAAAATATCCTATCTGTAACTCCGAACTGCTCGACCGTAGCGCTTCAAAATCGGCGCCAATCGATTCCTCGTGGCCAAAAACCCCAGACCCCCAAGTTTACCGGAGTTTATTAATTCTGGGGCGATTTTCGACTTGGCAACCATTCCTCGTATTATAGTATAAGATATATATATATATATATATATATATATATATATATATATATATATATATATATATATATATATATATATTATATATATATATATGTATATATATATATTATATATATATATATATGTATATATATATATATATATATATATATATATATATATATATATATATATATATATATATATATATATATATATATATATATATATATATATATATATATATATATATATATATATATATATATATATATATATATTCTCAGATTACAAGTGATAGCTTCTCGTAAGAAGCCAATTTTCAGTACGGACTTATGATAATTTCTACTTCTCTTAAAAAAGGAAATGAAGAATTGCTTAGTTGTCAAAGCATTCCCGCAAATTACGGTTGCGTTTGGTGGCTTGGTGGCAAAGGTATTTAATTGTATTTTTATAATCGGTGTTTATCAATATTAAAATAAGCTGTTCGTATTATTTACCTTTACCTTGAATCTGACTAAGAGGAAAGCGTATGAATAAAGTGTTAACAAACAAGATTTAAAAACGTATGTACTCTTATTGAATGAAACCATCCCCCACTTTTGTTAAATGTAGAGGAAACCACTAAATGTATGAGCAATATTGATTAAAATATATGACCCTTTCTACCTCTAAGGATATCACACTGCGGTTAGTAGAAGACGTCTACAAAATATTCACCTACCAGCCAATACAATGATAAGAGATTCAAACTTGCATTAGAAATCAGTGTTCTTTCTTCTCTAGATATCTCAGAATTAGAGATATTTTATTACTATTAATTGAAAAATAAGAGAAATAAACAAATTAATTTTAAATCGTCCTGCGTTAATATTTTCAAATAATTTAATAAAATGAAGACTTAAAATAATGAATTTAGAATTATGTGCATTTTGATCAAAAAACTTAAAAGTTATTTCTTTAAAATATTCTTAAAACTTTCATAATTGTATGTAATTCAGCTAATTTTATTTTTGACCAAATAAATACTATTATAAATACTATAATACTATATACTATAATAAATAAATTTCTTTCATTAAATTATTAACTTAATATTATTACATAATTGAGTCACTTTTTAGATACATGTTTTTATAATTTTACACAAAAAATGCAGTTAATGTTAATTAACAAAAAAGTGCTACTGGATAAAATGTGGAATGAAACATATTCTTGAAATTTATTTATTTTCATTACTTCTATAATTATGATTATTCAATTATAAAAGAAATATGCATGAAATCTTGATAGACTTTTCTGAAACTAAATTTCTGATTTTGAAAATTGAAGTCATAATACATGTTTGATTTTCTCTCAAGAAATGCAACTTATTGTCGTTCCATTAATGTAAAATATTAAAAATAAAAATTTTACTGTTTTATATGTTTTTATTCAATTAATGATTATGTCTTAGTTTGGATTGTCGTTATAGATTTCCTTTGGAAGCAAACAATATAACCGCATGCTTTTTCCGAATCTAAAATACTTTTTAATGTAGCAAAGTGCCATGCAACCGAAATCAATAAGTAGAAAGCTTAATACTGCTTACCTTTGTTAAAATTCTGGTTATTATTATGCTCGAATACAAATTCAGAAAGGCTGGGAGTTTTTATGGGGTAATTTAAGTCGTAACATTAGATTCACGGTTTATTTCAGAGGAAAACAAATTCTTGGCGAATTGCCTGTTTAGTCACGTACTAAAGAATCGGGTTAGGAAAAAAAAACTTGTAATAAAATGTCCTATTTTAGTGCTTATTATTGAGTACTTTCTTAAATCGATGCGATATTCCTAAAGTTTTAATTATGCACGAATATCACTAAAACATTAGTGCAGTTTCATGATCATGTTCATATCGCTCATTTGAATTTTAAACAAATCGCTTTGTGAGCATAAGCCATCGTTTATTTAAAAATGATTTGAGTTTTATCGTATTTTAAGTAAGGTTGATATCGTAAAACGTTTTTATGACTCCACGAATATTTTTTGGGAATGCATATTAGAGACATTTTATTTGATAAAAAAAATTTGATATTATTGCTTTTCGAAATAGTAAGAGTATCAAATAGTAATAATAAGGAATATACAATTTTGCAAGCGTACGTAAAATTAAATTCGTTAGATATCAAAATGATTTATATTTTTATTTATGATGAGGAATTTTTATTTGTAATTTATTTTAGTGTACTTTTTGAGTTTACTTTCAATCAAATAGCTGATAACATTTGCTTTGTTTACTATTTGAGAATGAATTTGAATGAATGAGATTAATGAATTTTATTGCAAAAAATTGCACAGTTACTAGAAAATCATAAATATTTATATATATATTTAGGTCTAGAAAAATTTAAAATGGTTTACACCACAATATTTGTTGTTGGTATCAACTGTATATACAGAAGGCGAAATTTATCCATTGGGTTGCTCAGATAAACATAGAGCTATCAGAATACTTGGATCACATATCTGACGTCCATGTGCAACAATCCATGCTATAACAATCTTCTCTATACATTACAAAAACATTTTTATTTTAAATAAATTGATGGACCAAGTTAATTAAATAAAATGGAGCCTTTATGTGCTATAAATTTTTACGTAAATTCTTTAAAAGTTAATGTTGAAAGGTTAATGAAACTTTTTAAATTATACAGAAAAATTCAAAACACTTATTTAACCACCATCGAAGGAAATTTTATGAAGGCCGAAATTACCGTTTTGAAGATAATTGCAAAATCCATCATTAGCGTTATTTAAAATTATTGCTCGATATCATCAAGGTACTTATTATCAAGGTATTTCCTAGCATAGAATTTTATACTTTCTAATAACTTTAATTTCCAAAATAATTCTACAATAAGTGATAATTAAATGACAAATTTCTGAGAATTAATTAGCTATTAAAAAATATTTCTTCGAATTTCTTTCGACAAATTTAAAACAAAAAAGCCACAGTTTGTGTGCCTGAAAATCAAAGAAAATATCTAATTTTAAACTATATATTCTAACTACCTTAAAATAATTTGGTGAAATTTAAAAAAGACGAGATGGAAAAAAAATGAAAAAAATAATACACCAGAAAGTTATTTTTCCATTATAACTTTCTGATGTATTATTTTTAAAAAAGTTTTCTCCCGCTCAAAGAGTTATTGCAGGTTGGAGTCAATTTTTAAAATAATAAAGAGCTAAAAGCTTCGTTTTGACAGGACTGGCAATTTTTTTTTTTCATATCGACACTTAGTTTGTCTTTTAGCAGAGATGCGCCGCTGATTAAAAATTGGCAAAACTTAACATAAATAACAAGAGTAACTGTTACACAACTTTCTATCATATTTTGTTTTATTGTATTTTAGAACCATCGTTGAACAGCCAACCCAATTTTTTTATTTACGACTATTAATGCTCAACTCCGTAGCCTTGTAATTTTGAACCCAATCCAGAGAACAAGGAAACCTAAAATGAGGACTTTTTGATGGTACTAAACCTCATTTGCGTTACATGGTGTGGAAAACCACGCAAAACTCCCACGAAGAGCCTGACGGCTAGGGGACTCTAATCTATGATCCGTCTACCACTGAGGATAGTTTACGACAGCTCTGAAGCCGATGCGAGCCTGGTACGGAATTCGTATTGATCTGCCATCGCTGGAATTCGAACCGGGTCCACTCTTTGGAAGGCGAATGCTCTATCTCCTTTTCTATCATATGATGACAGATCTTTAAGGAACAGATTAAAGCATGGTATTAGAAGTTAACTTAAAGATATTATTGTGAAAACTTTATTTGGGCAACGCCGAACATACCAGCTTGTTTTAAGTAATTTTAAATGTATTCAACTGGACTATTAAATTATATTTAATTTGCAAGCTTTTTAAATATATTTTTTGCGAATAAGCATTTGATTTTAAAGCAGACTTTTGATTGTTTTTTTTTTAGATTACACTAAGAAATAATTTTTGACATGTTGTTCAGATTACACTGAAGAACCAGCACTGGGAAATGTCGCCATACATTGCTAGGGTCGCTTATCTATAGTGAATTGATTCTTCGTGTGCATCTGAACAGATCAAAATAGGGAAGCGCCGTTAGGCGTGTACAATAATATTTCTAAGCATAGGTTCTTATGCTATTTTAATCCTAATTATATGCTCTATGTAACTCTCTTAGATTCCTCAGCATTTACGTGACCTCCTGTCATCTATAATGTTTCTAAACTTGCACATTTCAACAAAAAAAAAAAAAAAAAAAAGATATAGAATGTCATTTTCAGAATCAATCTGTAGTTTTAGGAGCAAAACTAATTTCAGATTTGAAATCCCCACTTCCGTATTCGGCAACATCAAGAATATTTGTATAAATGCAACTAAAAATTTGTTCGCCAATTTTTTATTTTATTTTCAAAACATCTTTTATATATTTAAAAATAAATTTACTAAATGAATCCAGCTACATAGTTTAAATTTCTCAAAACATTTTAAGTAATACTATTCATTACTCGAGTTAATGATTTATCTGATTTAATCAGAATACTAAAATTATATTCTTTAACGATACTTGAAAAAGATTTCAGAGTCGATTATTTTTATATAAATGGTTCTCGTTAAAATTTTATACAAAAATTCAATTATGAATTTTGTATGAATTAGTTATTTGCTCTAAATTTGTATAACAAAATGTATTTTATACGTAAACGTGTATGTTTCAATTTAAATAACTTTGTAACCAACCGTAAACTGATAAATAATTAAATCACATAAACTCCCCGAAACAGATTCATAAGAAAAATGAAACAATTCACAAAGATAAAAAGACATGAAAAATTAAAAATATTTCTTCCTGAGTTAGGTGTTAATAAATTCTAAAATGAAACACCACTTCTCGTCGAAAAGAACTTTCACAATCTTGAAATTAAGATTAAAGGACCCTTAACTGGAAAAGTTTGGCCGAGTAGATTAGCACTTCAACTGCAAAAGAAAAATAAATAATGCAAGGTGGTATTTTTCTATTTTGTTCTTTCTTCCGAAGAGCATCTTAAAGAACTTTAGAAGGCAACGAGAAAGATTACAGTGATTTCATTTCTTCCTTTTTACCGACGCTTGGCTTACATCCTGCTAATTATGCATAGAATTTCTTATTTTTACGTAACACGAAAATTACATTTTCAAAAATCCTTCACTATCTCTAAAAAGATTCCATGTTGTAATTCATTTTCATTTTGGTACTTTTATCAAAGAACATTTTGAGATTCATGATATAAATCAGATGATAAGATATATGATACAGAATACTAAGATTTTAATCATAAGTCCGTTACATGTAATCCTACTGGTAATTTCTTGTTTTATATCGTTGAATTTAAACACCGAAATATAAAAAAACAGGTTTTGCTTTAAATTTATATATTTTATGTTTCGCATAATTTCTTAATACATGTTTTTTTTTCCTTAAAATATTTTGAATAGAATTTAATCTCATTATGACGCTACTTATAATTGTAGAAAAGCATTGCAGTTCGTGCAAACTGGGTGTGGAATTCGAATCGACCAGTCTTCGCTAGGAATCGAACTCGGTTCACCTCATTGGAAGGCGAACCCTCTATTTCCTGATTGAATTTAGATTTTTCACGATATTTCAAGAGAATGTACTTAAGCTTGTCTCACTATATACAAATATTAAGGATTTATGTGATATATTCCATGCTGTTATTGGTCTTGAATACTTAAGCTGATTGTATATTTTTAATCAACGTGTTTGTTTTTTCTGATTTGATAACAATTTTCTTCAGTCCACTTTATTTCTATTTGTTCTCTATAACAAATGAAATAATGAGAATATTCATAACCTACGAAACGGCTTGTTGTCTGCTATTTATAAATTGAGTTACGGTTTAAAATATAAAAATAGCTCTAGTTTTGATGATTGCAAAATATTTAACAGTCAAAATTCGAGAAAATTGTGTTTTATTAGATAAACTATTAAATATTTAGTTTAACAATTTCAACTTCTTAAAATGACACAATTCATTTCTAAATTCGAATATTATTTTGACACTGGTTGTGATGTGACTTCATCACAGATATAACGACATTTCGAAGGACTAGCTGTTACTTCCATATTTCATCAAAATTAAATTGTACTAAATCTTCAAGCTATAAGTTTGGGAAGAAAATACTTAACTAGAACTAAGTAGTTAAAAGGGCGTCAAAAGAAGTTTGATTTTTCCATCGGCTGAGCAAGTTATGTGTTAATGGTGTATTGTTAAACACCAATTTTATGTGAACTGCCTGGAAAAAAGTTTAGTCTACACATGATGAACTTACCTTAAATAAATGTTAATTTTTTTTAAAATTATAGCTCATGAGTAGCGTGAAAAAATTCCTTACTAAATTTTATATTGGTATGCATTGAATTTCTCTGTGTGCGTGTAGCAGGAATGAAAGATTAAAGTGAAGGAGAAAAGAATTGCATTAAAATGAACCAAGTTATATTAAAATAAAACCAAGCGTAAGTAGTATAACCACCAGAACTGGATGGAAAAATTGCTATGTATTTTTGTTCTCATTATCATTTCTTTTTCTACTACAAATTAGATTTCTGATGAACTCGAAGTTGGAAGCCAAAACCTTTGACATTGTGAAAAATGGTTTCCCAAATTTGATCAAAAATGCGTCAGTTTAGCTCTGAAACAAACATAGTCTAACTTAAAAACCCATATATTCATTGTTAAATAAAATGACACGAAAATTGTTGAAAGAAATTTCTATGATGCCTATATTTGTTTCACGTATGTCTCCATATTTGAATTTTGAAACCTAACTACCCTTACCGGATAATCATAAACTGTTCAAAGACTGAACTGATTGACATCGTTGATCAGGCTTAAGATTCTCGGTGGAATAATATGGGCTCTCTCAAAAGGTTTTCGCAGTGGGCTTGTGGATAGATAATTTATTCAAGACTTATTTTCCGGAAAAATTAAATAATCACACATTTTTTTTACTTTATTTTTCAATGCCTAACAGGTTATAAAGGAAAACTTAGGACATACTTAAATTTCTTAACGTGCTAAACGCTTGTATGAATTGTATGATTGTAGTGTGTTGGAATGATTTTTAGAAATTCGTTCTTTTGGGAGAAATGACCATGACATGGAGCGTATACAGATTTGCATAAGTGTTGCATATTATACAACTCAGGGATCCACACGGAGAAAAAGTTCTGGTAAAATTACCGCAGTTGTAGTAATAACGCTTCTAGTAAAAAAATAAAAAAAATAATAATAATAAATTAAAAAGGACATAATTCTAGTGATAAAATAAAAATATATGGTATTAAAGCCAATCCTTTAGTAATTTTTCGTTCGCCTGGTCATTTTGGTTTTAAAATGTATAGTTCATGTTACCATATATTTAGTATCAAATACAAATCGGTAACGTAAGTTCGTCCAGATGAATTACTTTTATGTTATGCTTTTGCTTTTATGCATTGCTTTTATTATCTAAAGTATTATAAGAAAATTAACAAAATGCTCTTTAGAACTATTACTCATTTTACCATTTCTTAGTCAATTTTAACTTTTTCATATATCTATGACTTTTTCTAAATAAAATGGTAGTAATCTGTTAACACTTCTATGGTTTATTTATAGCGGTTAATTTAATTATTAAATATAATTTAGTAAAAGGTACAAAACTGAAATGTATATTTAAATGTTTTTAATAACATGCTCTAAAGTATCATGATAAAATTACCAAATTTTATCACCCATCAAAAAACCATAATTTATAGTTAACTTTACGAAAATCATTACCAAAGCGCTTCGTAAAAGTTACCGTGCTTTTTTTGGTGTTTCCATAGAGCCAAAAACACGGCAAATTTAATCATATTATGGTAGTTTTGATCATGCCTCTTTCTCAGTTCACATTAGACCTATATTTTTTTGCACATATATGTCTCTCTTACTGTTAATCCAGCTTTCTTTAAACTCATGTGATAATGTAAATTAGTGAGTTTTCTACAATTTATTTTATAAGCATTTTAATTTATATTTACTTTGCAGAGTTTTATCAACGGTATTAAGTGTGACCTGATGTCGGCAGAAATAGGCATTCGAAAACCTTTCTAATATTAAAAGAACTAAACGCAATTATTTAGAACTAAACGCGAAATTTTTTTTATTTCAAAAATCTGATGAAAGATTCATTCAAAATGCGTATTCACCTTTAATAAAAAAATCATTTAAAGATATGTAGTTTAATTATTTTTTAAACGTATTATTTAAACAATTACACTTGTTTGTTAACATTTAATTTTAATTTAATTCCTTTTTAGTTTGTCACTTGCATTCAATTTGCGAGGGAAATTTTTTTTATAATTTTTTCTTTCTGCGTTTTTATTATTTTTCATGAGCAGAGATTAGTTCTTTTTATATAATTCATTTTTCGTTTGCACTTCTTTTGGAATTTGACATGTTCCTCTCTCCCTAGCATTCTGTTCCATATTTTCATCGAACTATAAAGGAAATTGTTTCATTAAAAATTTCATGACCTACCATTTTCAATATTTAATGTGAAACTGTATGAAAATCAAAAAGTTTTAATATATTTTATCTACTTAATCATAGTATACTCCTGGTAATTTAAACGGATGTCTTATTTATTAAAAACTTCAACTCGATAGTATTTAGGATTTTATTCTCTAAATACAATTAATAAATCCCCGACTCTACAAACTGAAAAAAAAAAACGAATTTTATTTTGTCACAAATTCACTCAAAATAAGATGTTACAGATTGGAATAAATAACATATAAATCTTTAAAAAGAACAAGATCTGAACTTAAAAATCGTATATTTATTTCTGAAATATTTTTGTCACGTTTGTTTTCTCAACGAGGAAAATCCAAGAAGTAAGGTATACGAGTTTCAGGAATGAAAAATCACTATTCCCAAGAGAAGCCAAACATTTTGGTCAATAACTTTTCCTTTACGTGAAAAATAACTTACCAAAAATCGCCACACGCACTATACTGGTTTTCATAAACGACTTCTTTCTTAGTCCAATAAAAAATAATGAAATGCCGAACACGATTTTAATGACCTGATAACATAAAATTGAAGATTTTATGACAATAGTGTGGCTTAGCTCAAAAAAATGCTTACATTTATGGTTGTGTATTTATCTTAGTTCTGATAAATGTCTACATTTATATATGAAAAATCTGATCGAGGACCAGAATTCTAAAAGTTTAATTTTTAAAAATATATTTTTATCATTGAGTGACACAATGACTGATTTTAGAAATAGGAAAAGATGACTTGCGTCAAAAATTAAAATTTATTTTTATAGACGAAACTTTTAAAAAACTCAAGATATTGTTTTATCTATCTTCAAACATTTACACACTGGGGAAAAAATATTAAAACTATTAGAATATTGTAAAATTTACCGTTTTTTTTTTTTTTTTTTTTTTTTTTTTTTTTTTTTTTTTTTGCTCTATGATAACACCAAAATGAAGCACTCGAAAATTTTTACTGAAGTGTTTTGGTAAATATTTTGGTAACATTATCAGTTAAATATATTTTATAATATGTGATAAAATTTGGTAAGTTTGGTAACACTTCGCATTTTATCAGGATCCTTTAGAGCGGGGGTCGCCAAACTTTTTTGATCATCGACCCCTATATAATTTTTCGAAATCTCCATCGACCCCCATAAAAGTAATTTTCTGTTATTTAAAATAAAACTCTATTCGATACTGTGTGAGTGCATTTGTTTTATGATTTCAAACATTTATTAATGTAATAGTACATTGCGTAACAATAGTTTTATGAAAAATATATTAATGTTGGAATTTAAATACCTTAATATTTATTAAATAATAAGTAAAGTTATTAAAGAATAAGTAGAAATAATAAGTAAAGTAACTACAGATTTATTGCTTCTTAATCAATGAGATGGGTGTGCCTGGTGTTTTTTTATTGCAAGGTTCACTATATTGGGTTCAAAAATGGTCAATTTTAATTTTCGTAAAAAAAAAACGCAAAATGTGCTGTAGTTTTGTCGCGGGCTGTACTAATCCATATTATAAATGCTTACCTTCTTTTTTTACAAGCATTGATAATTAAAGTTGATTTCTAAACTAAACGAATGGTTTTGTCGAAACAATAACTAATTATCCAAAACTATAAAAGTTTTATTAATGACACTGCAAATATTCAACACTGTTTACAGTTTGCAAAGATAGCTGAAACTGCTTATGATATTTGCGTTTGTAGCGTCAATGCTTGTCACACGTGACATATGGACAAGCGCACATATGCATCTGACTTATAAACTGTGCTGAGTTCGTGCCACTGCACGCTGGTACATAAGTACTTGTTTCACCCGAATAAATATACGTTTATTAATTTATGTTCTATAAAGAAACTGATATTAAGTCAATTGGAAAAAAATTCACACATTTTATATACTCAGTGTGATTTTCCGCTTCGGATTGACCCCCATTCGACCCCCTGGCTCAGATCGACCCCCGCTTTTGTTAAATAGACCCCTGGGGGTCTATATAGACCACTTTGGCGACCTCTGCTTTAGAGCATGGTATAAAAACCATTCATTTGGTTAAATTTATTTTTCAGTTCTGGATTGCTTACAAAAGGTGTGGAAATAAGAACTATAATTTTGAAAACCAAAATTTCCAGTTACCTTTTACCATACTAGCGGAACTATTTCCAAATGAATAGTTTAAATTGCATTGTTGTTACCAGAATTATGGTATTTTTTAACAGAAATGTCATTAACATCATTACTAGAAATCTTTAGGAAAAGAGACATTGAAGTTTTTTCGAAATAACCTGCTGTAAGGGCTTGTCGTCAGATTCTTGACGTTTTTTTTTTTTTTTTTTTTTTTTTTTGTCGTTTAATCGCTTTCAGCCACCTACGTCCAGTTGAGAATAAATAAAAAACAACTGCAAAGAGTCAAACGTTTTAAAAATAATTTTATGTAATGTTCTGCGATGTTTGTTTGAAGCAGACACTATTTTTTGTTACTGTTTTTAGGCAAATCGAATGTTTCAATCAAGACATAGCTCCAGATTTAAACAGCCCCAATCCTTTTTCAGTGATAACGTTAAAATTTTAATATTGGAATTAATTAGACCTAATATAATTTAATTGTTTAAAAAAATTTATTCAAAATGCATTTTTGAAAAAGGCTATTTCTTTTGTATTCTGTGATTTACAATGCACAGTACCGCCCAAAAAAAAATGGACCACCTAGAATAACTTTTGATCTAATGATCGGATCTTCACGTTCTAGGACTGCATCTTAATAGTTCTAGGGGGTGATCTCAAATATGCTAATAATTTGTGGCAGATTGTATTTTAAGTTACAAAATTAGACAGAAAAACTGATTTTTCTTTGAATAAACATACCTTTTTGTCAAAGGATTTGGATTTCTGAAGCCCGTAATATAGGGCGTAGCCGTAGTCTGGGAAATATGGTCCTCATAGTTTGGTCAGTAAAACGATCCAAAGTCTGGACTCCTTAATGTTAATTTTATTTTTTGTGTTTTTTGCCACATCTCGAAAACCTTTTAAGCGAATTGAAAATTTTTGCACACAATTATAAAATTCGATTGCTCAAAGATAATCTCAAGAAAAAATCAATTTTCGTAACTGTTTACTTTTTTTATTATTTTATTTAATAAAAGTTTTGAATTGTCTCTTAAGTCATAAAAGTTTTCTCTTAGTCATAAAAGTTTTGAATTGTAAGGGTATACAGTTTTTACATCAATTTAAAGTATGCCATTTTACATGGCAAAATACGAAATTCAAGCAAAATTGGTAGAATATTTCCTGAAAAATCGTATTTTAAAAAGGTGTTCATTTAATATTTAATTTCTCAGGAACTAATGCACCGGTTTCGCTCAAATGTTGCATTTTTCTATGTAAAAAAAGCATACTTTAAAATGACGTAAAAATTTTATACCTTACAATTCAAATTTTTTCGACTACAACTAAACAAAATATTAAAAAGTAATGAATAGTTACTAAAATTAAATGTTTGCATGAAATGATCAATGGATAAGCGAATTTTATAATTATGTACACAGATTTTTGACCTCGCTTAAACTATTCTTGAAATATGGCAAACTACGTAAAAAGTAAAATTAACATTAAGGAGTCAAAACTTTGGATCGCTCTCTTCACCAAACTATAGGGACCATATTTCCCAGACAGCGGCTACCCCTTATATTTTGGAGGTCAGAAATCCAAATCCGTTGAGAAAAAGGTATGTTTATCCAGAGGAAGTATGCTTTTGTGTTGATTCTGTAACTTAAATTATCGTCTGCACTTATTAATTAGCATTTTTGAGGTCCCCCCTTTGAACCATAAAGATTGAATACTAGACCGTGAAGGTTCGATTATTAAATCAAAACTTATTCAAGGTAGTCCACTTTTTTTTTTTGGTGCACTGTACAGTAAATATAAAAACGAAATAGTACTATGAATGAAATTGAAAGCCTTATCAATACAAGTGCACAGAAAACTATAGCGCAGTATTCAACTGAAGCATAAAAAAATTTTAAAAGAAGAATTTCAAAATTGTATTTGTTAAAAATAAGAAACTATTGTCTTGTAAAATGGGTTAAATGTTTGAAAGAGATTCGTTCTTTGAATTAATCAGATTTTTCCCTCCATTTCATTTTAGGTACACAGAGAGATGAACAACATTTTGAGAAGGAATGTAGTTTTTAAAAGCCATATTCCGGAACTTTTAATCTATGATGCAGATTTTAAACTAGTCATAAGCGGCAATTAAACTTAACAAGTTAGCCACTCAATGATTCTTGAAGCTCACGATGAAAATAAAATTTTTTTCTCTTCTCCTCTTAGCTAATCCTTCCTTGTTTTATGTGGGGAAAAACTCTGAGCACTTTTGTGGAATTATGGGGTGCATGCTTGGCGTTGTGTGAAAGCATCTTCCATTCAACAAATTCTGGAAACGTGTGGTTGTCGAAGACATTTATTTTTCGGGAAGTGAATCGGGACGCAATTACGAGGACATAAAGAGTCTCTAAATTGGGTCCCGTAACACAGTTCGACCTCCTTCTCCAAGAGTACTTACGGTGCCGTGAACAATTATTGCCCTATTCAGGAGTCTGCTCGTGAAACTGCTTGGGCATTTGTGTTACTGCCCTCTGCAGGCGCATGAATGGCGCCCACAAAGAACTGCCCTGGCTTTCATATCTCACGAGCAATAAATAAGAAAAAGTTCTTATGCCATAATTTCCGCCAATAAAATTAGTTTTCTTTCTTGACTAAAGTTCTAAGGAACGAGTACTCAATTTTCAGAGCTATATATTAATTAACAATTTAGCAAGTATAGCGAATTATTTTACCAGATCTAAGTAATGGATGAATTAAAAATGAGTAGATAAAATAAAGACTAAGTCATAGTCTTTAATGAATACACAAAGTTTTTGAAAAACAGAAATTTTTTTAATGGCGGATTTTTTTTTCTAATTGGAAGAAACTTGGCAGAAATGATATACTTGTTATTTTATCGTATTTGGGATACCAATGATATATTATGTGTAAATTATGCGTTAAATCAAATGACACTAATATCTGTACTAATAGTAAAAGAATTGAGAAGTACTTCCGTGTTTTTAGGATATTTTCATATTACAATAACACTAAGTTAACATAGCTTGCTTAACACATATTTTGTGTTACGTAAATAATTTTTTTAAGAATGTTCTTAAGAAAAAATCATTTATGAAACCTTACTAAGAAAAAATTTTTAAAAAAGTAACAACAAAACATAGTTAAAAGAATACCGAAAATACGGATGTGCGCTTTGCACACGAAAAACAACATTCACATTTTTATGGCGGTGGGTAATGCACCTATCTTCTGATAAAATATCTCCACAGCTATTAACTCGTGTTTTGACAATAGCATCACTTAACACGAAATAATCCGAGTATGAGTTCGGTTCAGTAACGGTATACCGGGTAAATACATATCGGGAAGTGGCACTACCTTTAAAAAGTACATCAATACAGTATATGTTTGGCAAATGTAAATCGGGCATTGACAATTACCCTAAAAATCATTAGTGTAGGTTATGCCGAGAAGGGGCACTGATGTTTGATAAAATATCTCCATGGTTATCAAAATAAAAATAATCTATTTTAAAAAAATTGTGATCGCCGAAAAGCAATCACAAATTACCAATGGTTGCAAAGACCTTGGCATCGTCTATTTTTCTTGCTTCAACTCTAACCTTTGGGACTGTGTCAATCCGTTTGGGACTCTCTTTATTTGTGATATTCACCTGATTTAGTCTTGAAAACGATCCAGTTTGAACTGTAGGTTAGATTTTCTGATTCTTAATTAAAACAATAAAAACAAAAATATCGTTCAAATGATGAAATTTTTTTATTCACAACTCAAGAAGTATTTATGGGACCTCTCTGGTCCCATATCTCAAAAATAAACTCACCAACCTAATGCATAACAAAATTAAAAGTGAAAAAAAGAATTCTATAAAATTATCAAGCAGCAGTGGTCGCCATAGCAACGCATGCAATGACGACGCATGCGCACTGTTTACTATTACTCTTGAACACAGTTGAAAAGTGTAATGACATCCAAATTAGATGCACACGCCATCAAACTCAAAACAGCACCCATTTTGCCAATGGGTAATAAATAAGAAAAAGTCAGACGCTGTAGTTGATCAAAATTTGCTACGGCACAATAGCAAAATGACTGTAATTGAACCAACTAATCGGTATATTAGTACCTCCATGTCTTTATTTTTTATTTAAAAATATAAGAAAAAAACTGAGATTTTTAACTATGAAAGCCAATTTCAACTACAAACAATGTCACGTTGATGCCAACAAATGGAAGTTTGTTGATACAACTGCCAGAGGTTAGGCAACAGCAAAAAAAAATTTCGCACATCATATGACTAAAGATAATTTAACTGTGTCCTTATCATTCCTCTTATTAGTCTTATTTGATTAAAAATGTTTGGAAAGAGCCTAAATTCTTGTTTCCACTAGCTCAAGTAAATCCAGGTTAAAGCGTAATCTAGATATGAGTACATTACGAAATGGATTAAGTATGGGTGAACTAGATTGAAGTTGATCCAGTTTGAGTAAGGTTCATCTATGGGGGCTTCTAATTCAGAGGCTCTAAGTTTGAGAAACTAGTTCAGCGATCACGAATCGAGATTCGCACTGGGATACCTGGAAGTGACATCGTGTGACATATTGATCCTGATTGGTGGTGCAACGTGGCATTTGTTTAAGTTTGCAACTGTTCTTTCCATTCTATTTCGAGTAAGCCAAGTCCATCAAATATCAATTCCTTTACGTGACACCTTCTATATTCTTACACAAAGATTTCAATTCTTTCATCATACGTATTTCTTACTTAACGCAAATACAGATATGAAGGCATGTTGAACATAACCAAACTAATTTTGCATCGAAGTTGCCAGGTACACAAAACAAAAATATATCATGGTTACAACGAAATACCACAATGACTGAAGGCAAAAAGAAATATAAACGTCATCAAAGCGTCAATCAACGTCACAAAGCGAAATCAAACTTCATAGCAGCGGCATGAAGTTTTATTCATTTAACAAAACTCTTGTTACTATTAAAGTTAAAGAATTCGACTGCTGAGTAAATGGATACCACTTACTCTTACTCTTCATTTTATTTTATGATTTAAACAAATTCTCTGTTCTGTTATTATATTATTTGACATTGTGGTAAACATTTTACGCAATCTCGAATTAAAATATTGAATAATGAACGATGGAGAGAAAATTTAACATTGCAACAGAACAAACCACAGTGTAATGGCTGTCAAATGAAGCAAGGTGGGGTTTCACTTTCGCTTTCGAATCGTTTTTGCTTCAGTTGCAATAAGCCTTTAGCTTACTTTGATTAACATAATTGACCTTAGAAATCTCCGTACAAGATGCAATCTCTAGTTTAATCCAGTTTCGAGAGTTTGGCATGAACTAGATTACTGACAATCTGGATTATCTGCAGCTAGTGGAAGCAGTGTATAACTCAGTAAAACCTAAATTACACTTTTCAAATTTTTAAATTAATATTAAACTGTTGGTTCGTATAAGCATCGTATTTTGAATTTGTAGTGCAATACTTTTTAAAATTATTATGTTGGCAGCTCAAAAATTCTGGAACATGAAAAGTTGTTAACAAACGTTGCAGCATAATAATAAAATATATATTTTAAACAATATTTTCTTTTAGAAAATAGATTTTCTTTTTGGTTTGATTCTATATTTTAAACCAACAAAATTTGTTTAACTGAACTGTTTTGTAATTGAAATGCATATTTATAGCTGAGCTAAGTACACTGCCACAAAACATCAAGGAGTCATCAGTTCTTATGTAGTTTCTTCTGTTATTATTTATACTACCAAATATCAAAACAGATTTCAATCAGGATAAATTTGTTAGTGTGCTTGCTTCACGAAGAGAATTATATAGGATTGAGAAGTAATCTTAGGAGATAGAAGAGAGTGTGAAGCCCAATAGTAATTTTAATGCAGAATGATTGATAAATTAAATATGCTTAATGCAACAAAACGAGGTCATACAACGTTTTGAGCAACATTGTTTGACAATTATTGCTACCAATGCGGAGGACGATAGAATCACACCCCGTTTTGCAAGCGCAATATCGCTATCTTCTTTTTGGACTGTGATTCTCATTAACTTGAGATCTTGAGTTAGTGCTATTATATTTTTGTTATTACCATTAATTTTATTATACTTTGTTAAATTTTACATAGAATTTCAATTCTTGACTTCTTCAATTCCTCATCAATAATTCGAAGATTTAATTCCTTTTAGAATAACCAATGATTTTTGAAAGTTTATTTTTACTTGATACTTTAAAGTCTACATGTACAGTATTTTTATTATATTTGAAATTCGCCATCTTTTCCTTTAAAATGATTGTTATTAAATAATTTTTTTGGGGGAAAAGACCAAGTTATTTTCTGTTAAATTAGCTATTATTAAGAAAAAATTTAAGCTTCAAGCTTTTTTATAGTGGTTAACTCTAACTTAAATAGACGCAGGACTGCGCCGTTTCGAAAAATTAATTTTGATCTTCTACAAGACTTAGCCATTTTCAATAAGGTTTCTCAAGTTCTATGACAGTCACTAAATTTTATACGCCATTGTTTTGAAAAAAGCTTCATAAAAATAATGACTACGCCTAATAGTCATACATTTTAAAATAGTCATAAAATAATAATATCCAATAAACATTAAAAAAAAATCTTGTTAATTCCATGTAAAGAAAAAAAAGTATATGTTGAATATTAACACTGGAAACAGCAACTACTAGTGAAGCCTTTGGGTTAATGAAGTATAAATCTCTGTAGCTATAGGATGCAGAACGATGCTGGGATAAAAGAAAAAAAGTAAAATAGTGGGGGGGGGGGAAACTTCCATCAGCCCTATAATGAGAACAAAAGAAACTAACATCAAAATATATCAAGAGCATGTTATTGTCTTTGAAACACATCTTCTTCAAGACGCGTAGCAAAATAACAGCAACTTTTCTTCGCCAAGAAGCCTGTCTAAATTAGGAACTATCTTTTCGCTGGTAATTCTGCCCTAATAGCTTCTGCTTGCCAGTTTCAATCAGGCCGATGGAGGACCCTTCAAACCCTCTTATTGTGTGTCCCTAGGCGATGAACACTTTTATTCTGGCCCACTTTTTTTTTTCTCTCTCTTCTTTATTTTCCTTCTTGCATTTCTCATGGTAGGTTACTTGCCTGGGAACAGCTTCTTAGGGTTGGCGATAATTTTACGTGTCAGCTTTTCTCCACGTTGGCACTTAAACATACTGGACACCTTAAGAAGAGTAAACAGAATGAAGAAGAAAAAAAAAAGATGTGTGAAGAAAATGATCAACTTCATTTTTTTTTTATTTATTTGGAGAAGAAAATGTTATGGTTGATGGAATTCTGAACACGAAACGACTATGAAAAGTTGGTTTGTTTTCGAAGATAGTGGTGATTTCATTTCTTGTCTGAAATTGTTTGCTCTGAGCTGGATAAGATTTCGCACATCAAAACTTTTTTCCCCTCACATGACTTATCATATTACTAGTTATTCGTGAGGTGTCTTTCAATTGGATAAGTCTGCGTGTATAGGGAAAAAAGTTTTTTATTCTTCTGGGAATTATTATTAGAAATAAAAACTAATTTTTTTTCTCTCCAGAATTTTATGCATATTGCAAAAGCATTCATTACGCAGAATTATTTTTGATGTAATCGCAACTTTTTAAATAGTACTTTTTTACAACTTAGTTCGAGTTTTAAATAAAAAGAAGAGCTTGATGTATTCATTAATTGGCAGAGTATAGTGAAATTAAGATAACAGTGTTTTTAGTAAAAACAATCACCAGGAATGAAAACAAATATCAATAAATCCTTTAAAAAAAAGAGACTTATTATTATATATTAAATATTAGAAATGACTTATTGAAGTGATTTCAAAATCTAACTTCTTCATTTGCTTATATATATATATATATATATATATATATATATATATATATATATGTATGTAATAAAAGGGTTAAAATCCCTTTTATTTGTATATAGATAGCTTAAATAATGCAGTCGTAAGCCATGTTACACACAAAAAATCTTTATTAATGGTAGTAGGCTGGTATCGATAACAATTCACATCCACACTCCGCAAGGGAGGGGGTGGACAAGACTTTGGACAATTCCGGAACAACTTATTCAGGATCAGAACATGATGAAAAAGCCATGCGAAAAGCATTGCTCTCGCTTTTATACTAACACGTTTTGTAGTAAAAAGGCACTGTCTCTGACATTCTTGTATCCTTACGCATTAAGGAAAATCATTTCATGCTTCCTTTTATGGAAGTGAAAGGGGGAGAGATTCTAAAAATAACTCAATCGTATGTTTATCAGCCTTGAATTCCCAAAATAGAATCTCTCAACGCTTATTCTTTAACAAAGACATTTTATTAAAACGAAAGAGATTTATTTCTTTTATTAATACAAAAGTATTAATTTTTGTATTACATCCCCCCCCCAAAAAAAAAAATTTTTTGGTAAGCCAAAATAAAGATAATTTAGACTCTTTTTTCTTTTTTTTTAATTTAAAAAATTTAGGTTGGTACGACTGTTCCTTTTCACTACTATAAATAACATTTTTTCAATTATCTGTAAAAAAAACAACTATATACAATAATAACAATAAAAACATGATAATACAATTTATCTGTTTAGGCAACTAAACAGAAAGAAAAATGAAACATATTTTTATAACTAATCTACTAAAATTTTCAAAAATTTTTCACACAAAAATATACATAATTTTTATGGATTTTTATCCAAATATCACTTCTTCCCTTGAAGAAGTAAAAAATTTTCTTTTGTTTTGGACACTATTCATGATTTAATTTCAACATTTGTGGGTTGTGATATTTCCTAAGATTTGATACATGTACTATTTCAAAAGTTTGTTTACTTAAATTTTTCTTTCTATTTCCTATTTTTTCGTCGATGTTAATCTGATTATGTATGCACCCATTACCTAGTTCTATCTTCGAATCATTTGAAATGTTTGGCCTTCTTTCTTTTTCCTGTACTTTTTGTTATTAACTTCTTGGTCATTCTTTCTTTTTCCTATTTTTCCTGTTCTTTTTATTTTTGTTACCCCTGCCTATATTTTGTTAAACTGCCTATTATCATTTCACTTCTGTATTGAAACTCAAATAAATTTTCTTGGATATTATTCATATATATTCTATTATGCGCATTCTATTTATAATCCTATTGTTGGATTTTAGCTAATTCCTATTACTGAATATTTGTTTGCTGATTTATAAAAGTTTTATTATTTAGTTTTTACTTAATTATACAAATGTTAATGTTTTGAATAAAATGCAAATATTATAACAAGTTTTGTGATTTCTCTGAAAATTAGACTGCGATATCTATTCTTTTAAAAATCGAGATTTAAATGATGTTAAATGATATTGCTTTAATATATCAAGAGCAGATATATTATGAATCGTAAAAAATTGACCTCGTACTCCAAATTACTTTTGTGTTTTAATAAAAATATCTTATCTTAGGATAAACAACAAAAGCTAGTAGTGACTCTCAAACAGGACTTCTTATAGATGTATGTTTGGGTGTTTGTTTATACATACTAATGAAATTTCCTTCCATAAGTCGCACTTAAAAATGAAGTTTGAAATATTTTGCCTCTCTTGGTTACCACGGTTTTTCTGTTTCGTTTTTCATCATTATTCTCCATTTATCTGTGGAAGTGTTTTTTTTTAAAATGTGTTTCGTTTCCTTCATTCACATCTGACGAATCTTAAGAATATGCGCCTATTTTTAATTGCGCGAAACATGTGTAATTTTTCAACTTGTATAATTTTCTAAGCAAATGAAGTTCTCATATAATCAAGCGCATCTTTCAAATTCAGTTTCTTGGGAATATTTATTAAAGGAATAGTCATTGTTTGTATTTCAAATGAGTATTTATAATTACATTTATTCCTAAACACGCTCTTATTCTTTTGTATCATGCTTCAACTTAATCACCTATCTATTTTTTAAAAACATATTCTTTTTTATACTATCTATATTTTCAGACAATCATTTTAACATTAATCCTTAACACCGGTGACTTAAACCATAATAAGTTGCAAATTTGCAAACATTTTAATAAAGCATTAAATCTGAACCATGTTTTCGTGAAAGTTAAATCATGATATTTTAAAATAACATGGTTCGACTTAGCACCATTTTAATGCTGCAGAAAATTTGAAGGATATATCAATGGTTAACATGCATACAATTTTATAACAGTGGGGTGTGTGTTTGAAACAAGTCTTATGTGGGTCAAAATATGTCTCGTTCTAAAAGCAGAAACTTATTACTTACACTTTTAGAAATATCCGTAACATTCGGAAAGATGACCCAGTAATTTATACTGTTAACTCCTTTATTTGAGGAAAAATCCTCAGTGCCCGTCAAAGTGACGAATTTCTGCCAAACGAGTAGAGTTGTCTCTGATTTTCTCCAGCCAATTCCCTTCCTTGAGAAACGAAGACGACTAGTGCCTATATTTGTAACAAACTTCAGAACTTGTAGATTTTGCTGTTAATTAATTATGCCAGTTCCTTTTAGTGAGAGAAAATAACTCTGTGAAATAAAGCTTTCTAACTCACTTAGACTGAAGTGCACATCATTTCGAATTGTTGTTAAAGCATCTGCCTACGGAGTCAAAAGGTTCGATTCCAGCCGATGCTAAAGAGCATATATCTTGCATTATCCTCTACCATAGAGATTTCGAACAATATAAGAGCAACTCACTCACTCTTCAATAGATTTCTGCATTACACTACTTCGTTTCGTTCCACGAATCCCCTTGATTTGACAACCATTTCGCTTGAATATCAATCATCATCGAGGCATTGATTGAAGATAACTTTTATGAGTATAATGTTAATTTCCGTTAATTAATGTTTATTAAGTGGCCATACAGTTTACGAAAAAACATTTATGAGCAGACCTGTATTTTTACGGAAAAAACGACTTTACGAACATAATTTTATTTTTCCGGTCATCACTTACAGTTTAACGGGGAAATTTGGTACTGTGGATCCCTTTAAGTGTTAAATCCAAATATATCAAATGCAATTTATATCAAATGCAATGCTTAATATAAATAAAAAATATTTTTTAAATTGAATGAAAATTAAAGCAAACAAATTACTTAAAATACTAAATGAATATTAAAAATGAACAAATCATATATTAATTTGCATTGACAGCCTTTTACAAATAATGACCCAGGGCACGTGAACTGAATTATCTATATTACAGTTTATATACGTTATGTTAATAGTTATTAGAAAAATGTTAAATTATATTCTGAGAAGAGGAGATTAAAAGGCAATACCATAAAAACTGATATTTACATTGTTACACTATTCAGTACACCTCTTTCATTCTCCTGGGCTACACTTATCGGCTCTTATCTTCCTTCTTACATTTCCTTTTGCAGTGAATGGTCAGAAAAAGAGAGAAGAAAGAAAGAAAGTTGGGTCAACATTTTCTTTTCTTCACGTATCTTCTCGGGCAATTTCTCTATCCAAGTGTCTTCCAATTACTGAATAGGATAGAGGTATTACTGCATAGTTATAGGCTTGTAGAGCCTATATGAGATTTCAAGAAGTTTGAAGAAGGAATGTGATAAGAGATTGATTTTTGCCAATATATAACTGAAGCGTATTTCTAGTGGAAAGAATCTCAACAATGTGGAATAATTAACGTCGAACAATCATTTTTTATTTGTCATTCTAATTACTTTACGATTTAATATCTATAATAATTATTAGTTAGAGATCAAAAAATGAATTAAAAATACGTGATGAGAAGAAATGTTATGCAAAACGTCACTATTTAAAACATAACAAAAAAGTACTTTCAAAAGTATTTTCAAAAAGTGGGAAGCAATATATTATTATTTATACGTTTTTATTAAATCACTTTCATGTTTTAAAATGATAGAATCTTAGAACCTAAATTTTAACCATTTTTGAAGCTAGAATGCTCTATTTTCATTGAATCTCTGAGCATAATTGTAATTTTAGTTTCAGTTTTTCCCTGATCGACACAAAAGAAATTCTCGCAAAATTATATCAAAATTCTGACCACGTAAGGACTGATAGAACTTACAAAATTTAATTGGCAGTATGTTTTATATAAGAGTAAAATTTCACATTGTATTTCTGCCAGAAATAGCAAATTTTATTGCAATTACCCTTAAAGAAAAATTGTCATAAACCACCGTCTAGAACACATCCAAATTAGCTTAAGTATTAAAATTCTAACGTAAAGCTCTGTGCGAGTGAACACACATTTGAATCGTTTTCTAATCGCTAAAACAGAATTTATCGTCATATTATGGTCAAGAAAAATTTATACCCTTTTCTAGCTATCCAGATTGCTACCATCTGCCTAATGTGAATGCAAGTTAATTTTGTTTCCTAAATGATGTTTGCAACTTTTTTATTATTTTATCACTATTCGAAATTTCGATGACTTTTCATAAATACAGGACATACAACTATAAAGAAGAAAATAGCAAAATATAAATTTTGTCTTACAATTCAAAATATTGGGGGGAGGACATCAATTTCTTTCACTAGTCACTCGTCTTTCCTAAGTACCTTATGTTTTTCGTTTCTAGTACGACGATAACAGACTTATTTTATACTTTCTAGTTCAATTTTCTTACATTATTTGACACCCGTAGGCTGAGAGGTAGCGTATCGCGCTCCCGTGCCACAGGTCGTGGGTTCGATCCTCGGGCCAGGCAAGGTTGACTCAGCCTTTCATCCCTTCAGTGGGTCGATAAATGAGTACCAAGTATGCTTGGGAACTAAACACTGGGGGTTCCGCTTTCGGCTGACCACCTGACCGGAACATCTGCTCCTGCACCCCAGAGATAAAGGTCAAGAAAACTGAGATGGGCACAGTATGCCTTGGCCCTCTTGGGCTGTCGTGCCACTGCGATTTTTATTTAATTTTTATCTTAACATAAGTCCAGATTTAAAAATCATTGGGGAGAACTTAATGAAATTTGAAAAATCAATAGATTTTCATAGTTTTAACCCTCACTATATACTCCACAAGAGATGACTGATTTTACATTAATGCCCCCGATTTTCGTACTAATCAAAACAGCTTTAACGTGAAAAAAAATCTTAGACACAGCATGTCTTTGCACCAAGTTCCACTTTGCTATTACACAAACCAATAGACTAAATAAAAAATAGACTAAAAGGTACTTCATTACAACCATAGGAGTCCACTTCTTTCATGTTAATAATCATATTAATGGAGAATTATCTGAACATCATTTCTTCACTTAATATGAATTTTTATGAGTAGCTTTTATCTCATATTGTTCATAGAAATGAGTTTTATTAAGCCTAGGTATTCAAAATTTAAGATTTCAAGCATTTCTTATTATTTTAAAGTTTATGTCTTAAAATTACTTTTTGCCTTTATAATTTAAGAAATGGTTACAAGGTTTCATAAAACACGTTTCAATAAATAATATGAAATAAAAAAAATATGAATCAACCACTAAATAAATAAAATAGTTACGTTCATGTATTTCACCACAAGTTAACAGAATACCTCTTTCTGCTTAAAAAGGATTCATAATAATGAAATCAGCCACTGAATTCATTTATCATTTATCTCAACTTGAAGTGAAATGCTTCATTAAGCTCTAGTCAAAACACGGTAACTATGTTAGGATGCTCTCTCGTCCTATTTTAAACATCAGCTTATAGGCAAAATTGACTAGGCACACAAGGACTGGAAATAGTGGAAAGTTCTATAAAATCGTTAAAATGTTAAAATAACAGACATTCATAAATACTGTGCTCGTAAAATCATTTGTGGCCTTAACTTCACTGAGTTTCTGCTCGCTTGGTTCATTTTTTAAGTCTCTTTTAACTGAGAACAATATAAGTACTTTAATTTGGGGGAAAACTGTATAAAAACATAACACCATTCTTCTATGTAATAGAGAGTGCAAGGGAAAAAACGACATAAACCAATCAATTCATTTAAATTTATTTGGTTTTCGTAAACAATTTGTAAGAACTTGCAAATTTAATTTATAAATAAACCAAGTCCTTAAATGTTACAACGAGAAATAATGAAAAGTACTTTCATAGTAAATAAACGTTTGTAGTTTTTTCCTAAAATACAAACAAATTTATATTAAGTTGACATATTTTTAGTATCGATTTTTTCGCATACCTCGTAACACTTTGATATCACTTCAATATATGCATAAAATTTTTATATTACGATTTTCCAAAAGAGCCGTAGCAAAATCAGTTATTTCCTTTATCTTGAATATTGACTTAAAGCATTTTTTCAACTGAAAAAGTAAGTTTTGTTTTACTTTCCACTCTACCTAGCAAGATCCAGGCCAATTTCAGAACTCAGTGGAATTCCGTTAAACGATTGTGACGTCACGTACCACATCCACAGCAAATATTTACCCCTTTGTCAGGCGAGCGTTAAGAATGTATGGTCATTTTTCTTTGTTTCAACCCCTCTCTTTTATACAGGAGGATATTTAAGTAGTTGGGAAGGATTCTTAAGAGCGGGGAACACCTGATGCCACAAAACTTCTTAAAGTGTTTTCTGGGATCGTATTTCTTGTTCAAAATATAAGAGAGATGAAAGGAAAAAAAATCGTTTGCATTTCGTTTGCATTCTTTTCTTACGCAATTGAAAGGAATTCCTTAGACCATTGTTTAAATTCCTTTCGTAAGCATTATTTATATTTCAGATTTCCACAATGGAATATTTTTTAATAAAAGGTGTTGTTTTCACGATGTTTTGTAACTATTGTTCAAAGGAAGAAAAATTAATTACTCGAAACGAAAATGATACAGGTTTTGTTCTTTTTTTTAAAATTTATAATTTGTTTAAGAAATGAAAATAGTTATTTTTAATATAATACATTGAATTAATTTTCTTACAAAGTTTGGAAAAACTTTTTGATTTTGGGCACACATTAACAATTATAAACATATTAAATATTTCCGTCGAACTTTAAACAGAGTAAACAAATATGTATTTCTCATTAATACTTTTTTCGTTATTTATTTACTTTTCTTTCTCTATGGCACTACAGTCCATGTTGGAACATGTTTTTAATACAATGATTCGACTTCAAAGCAGTCTATTTAGTGCCTTTCTCTTCCAAATCCTTACGTGCTTTTGAGGTTTTTCTCAACCTCGTCGATCCATCTCTTTCTCGATCTTCTCCGTTTTCATTGACCATCATCACAGATCATAAATGATCTTTTTTACTTTTCTTTTTTCTTTCTTTTTTATGAATTGTCTGTCTTTGTCTTCTATTCTTGCCAAGAGTCTGAACTATTGGATTATGTTTGATTTCATATGGTTAATTATAATTTTTTCTTTACGCAAATTTTAGATTTCATGGTCGATTCGTTTCTGCCAAACATCACCATATATAACTAATAGTTCAAAAATGACTCTTAAATTTTTATTCACCCCGCTAAGTAACGTCTTTTTATTATTTTTTCTTTTCATCTTCGTCTGATACACTGAGTTTCGTTTTCCCAGTTAATGAGATCTTATTAATTTCCGTAGAGCAGAAAAGTAGCGGACACCTACATTAAACCTTTGCTTGATTGCCGTCATAATATTATTATTTTCGGTTAATGATGTTATTAATGTATCATTAACTGAAAGTAACAGAGAGTAATTTTAGGTTATTGAATCTAAGTAATCTAAATCCATGTTTCTTTCTCACTTTTTATTTATTTACCATCAGAAAGAAAGAGACGTATTTAGGTAGAATAGTCCTGCGAGTATACCCAAAAGTACATCATAGTCTAATGCGGAAAATTATCTTTGATATATTACAAAAATGGGTTGAAGTACGAAATGCACCTCTCCCTAACCGAGCTTGATTTAATGACCGGCAAGTTTCAACAAACGACGAATCTATCGAAGTAGAATAACGTGATAGTTGAATTCCTTTATACTTTGCAAGATAAGAAAGCTTTTTATTATTGCTTCTACTATAAATATTTCTGTTTTGTTTGCAAAATATTTTTAATACGAAAGTCTTGATTGAGCACATGCCTTTGAAATTGTTGTTTAACCTGTTCGATTATTGATCCGCATTATTTTACTTCCCGGTAGTACATATTTTAAACTGGGTTTCTGTAAAAATGTACAAAAAAATATGTTGTTTTCAAAATTTCAGAGATGATTTTTGTTTATTGTAAAAAAGTTCTTCTGATGTCAATAGCAATGTGATTTTTAACTATTCTAACCATAACTGTGCATTGAAATGAATTAAAATTTATGTTATCTTAAATCGGCATTTTGTTTAGCTATGTCAACACAAAAGCTTATAAAATAACATAATAGTTGTTTTTATGCATATTTTAATAATTTTTATTTTTACTGTCGGTTCAGAACACAGATTAAGATAAATTTTATTGTGATATAAATTATGCTTTCTTTCCTATGCTTTATTATGCAGTGCTTAACGAAGGCAACTATTTGAATGCTTTTGTTATACGTTAAAATTTGCAACAAATTTTAATATTTGGCTACATATATCACCGAAATATTAATTATTTATTGTTCATTATTATATATAATTCCAATTGTAAAGAGTTATTATAGGTAGAATCTTAGTTGACGGTGCGTGCTTGGCGCGATTTTAAAAATTGAAGCCAACATAAAAATGACGGGAATTGTCACCAAATTTACAACGAGGCTTTTTTGCCTGCAGGAAATAAAAATATTCAAAACAAAAGCAAGCGTTCCGATAATGAAAATAATTTTTATGACACATACAAGTATTAATATTAAATTATAATAAATATTATTGTTAAAATATTTGCTTACAAATTATTAACATTACAATTAGTATAATTTAAACAGACCTGAAAGAAAAATGACTAATAATAGGAAATGTAAACTTTATTGCTTCAAATGTTGACAAATATGTAGCGCACCGTCGATCAAAGTGCTCTTGCCAGCTAAAACAAGTTTTAAAATTTATTTGGCAACTTTTTTCTTGGCTTACTCACTATGTAAATACCTTTTCGACAAGGCATGATCCCAGCGAGAAAGTTATGATTTGAGTTCAGCAGAACGAATTACCCAAGTGATTCAAATCAATAGAATCAGTTCACTTTTCTAGTTTGAATCACTGATTCAAATTGCTTGTTGAACCAAATCGCTGTTAATCGGAACCATTTACTGATTAATGTTCAAATCGATTAATGTTTTGATAATGAAATTTATAAATATGATATAAATATGATTTATATGTAATAAAAGAAGGAGAAAAAAAAATTAAGATTAGTTTGAGAAATACAATAATTAAGTTTAGACCATGCTCGTTGTGTTCAGCCACCCCTGACTTGATTTTGTAATTCCTTTCGAATGGAGACAACATTCCGAATCATTTGAGGACTTTCTGGAAATATTCCTTAGTAGTAACCGGTAAGCCACGGAGGTATTATTGCAGTAAGTTTTTTACCGCACTGTAAAAAAGTTAGTAAAAATGTGTTAAACTAGCTTTGATACAAATAATAGTCAAATTTGAAAGACTCTTGAATTCAAGGAGAAAAAAAAACATGTACTCATTTTCGAGAAAAGTGTATTAGTCTCAAAATTGTTGTGGAGGTAGAAATTATTCTAAAATTTATGTATCATGATAAAAATTACCAAATTTTTCACATTTACAAAATTTTAACAAATATTATAAAACGAGGTTTTTTGGCTAATTTACCGAAATCATTACCAAAGCGTTTCAGTAAAAACATGAAATACGATTAATAAGATACGATACAGCAAATACGGTAAATGTGAGCCAGAAATACAGTATATTTTACCATATTCTTGTAGTTTTGATCATTATTTTTTTCTCAGTGCGGGAGTTTGAAATTGGTCATTTTGCATTACGAGATGGTGCATGCATAAATGCCCTTGTTTGTAGGAAAAGTTTTTCCACGCTGTAAAAAAATTTGGATCAAATTACTGATAAAGACAACAAGGTGCATGATTCGTAAAATACATTTCGGCGTAAAATCCATTTTCATCGTATAATATTAGAACGTGAGTATTACTGTAATATTAATTTAGTTTGAGAGATTCAGTGACTTTACTGTAATTATTACTGTAAAAATTACAGTATATCATATTTTCTGTTCCGTGACTTGTTCCGGTAAAAAATGAATTCTACAGAAGAAAGCACCATCCCCCTAAGTGCCGATAGTTCTTACTGTAATTTGATCCGGAATTTCTTACAGTGTATTTAAATTTCAGATGATAACTGATTGTTCATTCTCTCATGTTCCTGTTTTTTTTTTCAGAAATAAAATTAATGCATTAAAAATAAAAACAATGCATGCGTTTAATGCGTTAAATGCATTAAAATTGATGCTTTAAACGAAATTTTTATACATGAATTTTTATAGGTGAAAAACAATTATTTTTGGAATAATCACTCAGAACATTTCCCAGAAAATGTTTTTTTTGAAAACAATTTTTCGTAATTTTTTGACAAAATATTTTTTTACCGTGTAATCTTTCTGAATCTACATCACAATTTCTAATTTCAAAATATTGCTCGAGTTCTGACAAGTGATATCACTCTTTTGAACAAAATTTGCCATCTAAAATTATCTGACCTTTTAGAAAAATTAATTTTAATTTATATTATTTTCAAGTCAACTAAATAATAGAGCACTATAATTATAATAGTAAAAATATGTCTAGACAGGAAAAAAAAATATATAACAGAATTTTATTAAGAAGGAGACAAAAAGTGCTATGCAAGAAGTCTAAAAGAAAAATATTCTATAAATATAAGAAATTTTCTAAACTCATTTATTGTAACTGAAAATAAAGAAATAAAACACATTTAAAACTCCATAACAATATTTAATTTGATATTAAAATATTTTTATATTCATCAAAAAACAATACTTTTATCTGTTTAATGACAACTTCAAAAAGCATTTATAAAAAATGGAATTTGAAAGATAATACCAGTCTAATACATAAATGATGATTTATTTATTGTATTTAAATAATAGTTTGAAGCTAATAAGTCTAATCTTTTCAATCATATTTAGCCAATAATACGCATTATTATTACGTTTAAAAAATATTTTTTTATTAATAATAATTAGGAAATAATTTTTATAAAGTGATTAATATATCTTGAAACAGTTATGAAAGCATATAAATATTTATAAAAGAGTTATGAAAACACATAATAGTTTGCAGGTTTAACAAAAATATTTTTTTTAAATATCAGAAATGAAACACCTATATTAATAAAAATATTTGATTGTTTTTTTCAATCAACTGAAAAATATATTTTGTTTAAGAAGGTTGTATATCTCCAATGATGAAAACGAATAATTTAAATATAAGGAACATCTTGAGCATGAAAAATATTAACTTTCATAAAATATAAATACCGAATACTGTACAGAGCGTTTTTTTAATTGTGTTACAAATGTTTAACCTTTGTTTTAATTTATTACTAAAAGAAAGAATTTTCTACATACAAATTGAATGAAACACGGAATTCAATAACGGTTCGTTTTCTTGTTTTTCTTGTTCTCGTACAATATTTAAAATTGTTTCTTATGTTCCAAACCTTGCATCGTAATTATTTTTTTTCTTTGGCATTATAAGATTTTTACATCAAAATTAAATATTGTTCAGTTAAAATCTTAAATTTTTTATTCTACCAACACAGATTTAAGTTCCGTATTGCTGTGGAAATGTAAACCTAATGGTTTTGCTCAGTTTATCTGTTGAAGCTTCAACGATAACCCTCATAAAATTATTGATAATTTTTAAAATTTAATAAAATTTAAACCCTCATAAAATTATTGATTTTTTTAAAAAGTCTTTAAAATATTTTCCACCAAAAAACTTTATATAGAGATAGTACAAAAAGTAAATTTCTAGTTCTTTTTTTTCTTTTTTTTCCAATTTCAAATAGTTATCTTGCTTTTTAGTTTTAAATAAATACATTGACTGAATGCAATTTTACATAAAATTTATTATCAAGTTAAACATAACGTATTTACTGCTTAATATTTTTAAAACAAACTCACATATGTATGTAAATAAGTCCCACTACCCCCTTAGAAGATGGATAAAACAGTTACCATAGTTTCATATGGTTTCATATCTTTAAAACACTTTAATTAAACATTTAAAGTCATTAATGCATTTTAACTCTTTTATAATTGAAAAATTATGTTAGAATAAGAGATAATTAACAGTTATCTAACACCTATCAAATCATTTAAATAAAGCGATATTCATAAATAAACCCTAGAAGTGTAAAAAGATTATTACCATTTTATTTGGAAAAAGACAGAGACGTAAAAAGGTTAAATTTTCCAATGAATGTTAAACTGAGTGATATTTCTGAAGAATATTTTGGCAATTTTATCATTATGTTTTAGAGCATGGCCTAAAAACCATTCATTTGATTAAATTTACTTGGCAATTTTCTAGTTGCTACTAAATATATGGTAATAAGAACTACAAATTTAAAAACCGGAATTTCCGGTATACCCTTGCCATAACGAACTGTAAAATTCCCCAGCGAATGGTTTAAATACCATATATTTCGCTTTAACTACCAGAATACAGGCTACTTCACCAGAAATGTCTTTACCATACAAGTGTGATAATTTTTCCACTTGCTTTCTCCGTGTATAATTTAAAGATGTTATCAAGCTACAATTAAATTTTAATTAAAGACAGAATAATAAGAAAGGATTTAGATTCGTAGTTTTTAAAGAATAATCTCAGAATCTTTATAAATTATAGAAGAAAAATCTGATGATAAGATCAGAAGTAATTTAAGAGTTTTTCTGTTATTTATTTGTCTCATCTATGATGACACAGTAAATAGATCGTCACGATTTATTTATTTCCTAAATAATATTTCTTTTCACTGTTAGAAAGAGATTCTTAAAAAAAAACATTTCCGTAATTTCTGACATCATTCATTTTTTGCTCTTTGCCTTTTCGTTTACTCTTTTTTTTTTTTTTCAAAATTCAAATTTCTAAAAAATAAATAATTTAAAACTTATACAAAATTGAGATTTAATTTTACCTCTATGTCTACAAAAAGAATTGAATCAAATTTAATTAAATTCTATTTAAACTATTTGAGGAGTAGTTAGTTAATTGATCAATTGCGCACAAAAACACTTGTCTTCCTAGGAAAGCAGGTTAAGAATTGTTCCGATAAAGGAAAAAAGGCATTTTACATCTCTCCCCAATACCCATTAAGTAATGAAATTTAAGTAAGGAAAGTAATGAAATTTGGATGAAAAACGATTAGTTCCAACTGGAATTTTTTTTTTCCTTCCTCTTTTGTTTTGTTTCAGTTGTAGTCGAGTGATTTCTTACAGCATTAGTGTGAAAAGTGTGAAAGCTGATATCGCCTTTATTCGAAAACAAATTACGAATAAATGGTAGTTTGAAGTGAAGTGAAATAGAAGGTAGTTTGAAGTGAAGTGAATGAAGGTGATTTCCTTAAACTCCATTTTGAGATTATTGCATTTCGATCATAATAATCATATTAGTAGACCGATTGCAGCACGGATGGGAGAAAAAAAAACTTCCTCTCTTGGAAAAGATCATTAAAATGAATTGAAACTATTAAGAAATAACTTTAAATGATGAGACTATAATGTTCATCATTTGTTTTGATAAATAAATTAAGAAAATTCGAATTTAAATAATTAAATGAATGCGTAATTTTCTCAGTATAGTTCCTTAATCAGTTCACTTTAATCAGACAGCTTAATGTGCTTTCAAAATATATTTATTTTAATTACTTTCGTGAGTTGAAAGGAAAGAAATTTTTTTTATTTATATTCCTTTTGGAAGAAAATTATGGATATGGACTACATTAATGGAATTACTATTCTTATGTTGTTTATTTTTTCACGAATCGGGCTATCACTTAATGCGTTAATTCGGCTTCTCAAAGAAATTTAAGCTTCATAATTTTTATTTTAATAAGTTGCATTTTTATCTACGAGAACGTATCTTTCTTTCTGTAATATAGTTTTGTTCAACTATAGTTCTGTTCAAGTAGTGTATCCATATGTATCGCATTCGATGGAGAACAAAATTGAAAATATGTGATTAATTTATGCTTACAAATCAATTTTAAGCAGTACAAACAGAAAAATATGTAAAGTCTTAGGATATTTTGTACGCAGTGCAATGATGTTAAAAACTCTAAATATTTTGTATTTAAACTTAAACCCTTATCATACACTCTTATCAAACGTTGAATAATAATATCAGTTCTTAATATTTTGACATAGTACATAAAATTTGAAGTATAATACGGTAAAAACTATTATAGTCTTAATAAGCTCTTAAATTGTACTATATTGTCTAGTAATAAGGTTTAAGAAAAACGATAATACAGGGTGATTATAAAATAACATGGCCAACATAGAGGAGAGTTGCCTGAATCATACCACTTTTCACATTTTAATAGTCGCGAATCATTGACAATTATATTTGAAATATTTTAATAATAAAATATATTTATTCAGAGTTACTTATATTATTTTTTGGTAATAATATTTTTGCAGTACATATTGAAAACTAATTAGTTTTACTAGCTCTGCAAGTGTATGATTTTGGAAACCGGTTGCATAATTCGTACCACCAGCTCCCTAAATCTCTCCGGCCTAGATGATTTGATAAAAGAAATAACTAAACAAGTATGTAACCCAAAACAAGTGTTTAGTATTAATATGCAAAATACAGTTCTCAATGTTCTAAACTGTTACGAGTTTAGTAAATGCAACTATAAGTTTTAAAAAAAAGTTGTTCTAAAACATGGCAGTTTGTCACTAAAAAGTTCTAATATGACTTTTACTTGAAAATAAAAACATGATTAATTATAAAAGAAACCATTACTTATAAAACAAATCATTAGATTCAGTATTTGATGGGTATATGGTTTAATTATGTTTTAAATAAAAACTACAAAACTTTTTTTTTATTGGCCGGACCATTTTTTTATGAACCCAAGTTCCTCACAGCGAACATTGCACCGTATCGTATACTAAAAGAGCCTTACGCACAAAACAAACCATTCGTTAGAATTAACTTTAGTAACCACTGTAAAGAAATAGATCATTAAATATAATTTAAAATTATTGGTTTCATACATAGCTAATTTACTTGATTGAAAAAACTTTCATTGGTTTAAAAATATGCAGATGGAAATAAAAGTCGAAAAATGGAAAATAATTTGAAGAAATTTAATTTTCCAAGTGTGTGGGTCACATTTCAAATCACTTTGGTTTCTCTTTATTCCCGTCTGGCAAATCTGAAGAATGGGCGCCTCTTTTTTGAGCGTTTGAAACACGTCAACCTTTATTAACATCTGCATATTTTTGAAGCCAATGAACTTAATTTAATCAAGTAATAAGAATTACCAGTTCAGTTTTTTTTGGATTATTTGTTTAATTCAACCACTAGAAGGAGTTGCTTTCTTTGAATTTAGTTTATTGTTTTCGATTTCTTTTAAAACTGAATTTGAGGGTTTTTGACCTAACTTCTCTAATTCTATATTCATCACCAGCTTTGGCAATTTAAGTTCCATCGACAGTTCTAGTTTATTTTCATAAAAACTGCTTGTTAAAACTACAGCTCTATGTGAGTTATATGTAATGCTAAAATATATTGAACTTATAGGGCAGATGTGATCTGGATTAGACTCCTAAATCCTACCGGTACGATTTAAGAGCTCACAAGAGGTACAATTAAGGAAATTATGTAACTTTTTGAGCAAAGCGTTATTCCTTGACTCAAACAATAGTTAGCTAGCAAGGAAACAAGGAGGACATTTCAGAATTAGTTAAGAATTATCTAATGCATTTAATAATTTGCACACAAAAATAGCACTGTTATGTCCTTAGTCAAGATATTCAAAACTAATACTGAAAACTTGTAAAACCACATATTTTTAATAAAAATTTTACACGTGTGCACAGCGACTTGATTATTTTGTCTGGATCTCCAAGTGAAAAAAGCTTCCTAATTTATCCATTAGGAATTCTCTGCTCAATACATCTTTAGAAATCAAAGCTGGTACGATTTAGGAAAAGTAAAATTTAGGTAATTTTCTTCTATAATACTCTGGAAAGCATACCGATTAAGTGGACAGAATAAATAACGGAATTATGATCCTCCGCTCTAAATTGGTGTTAACAATTATTGCGTAGCTCTCGCAGTTACAGTTACGGCGACAAAATGTTTGAATTTTTCAAAATGCAACACTCATTTTTTTTATCAAACTGTACTTCTTCTAGGAGAAAATCTAAACTGGAGTTGGAACGATCATTTTAGCTCAAGAAATTGCGACGATAGGCTTTTGTTAAGCGTCGCCATTTTTCGTGACCACTAACGATAAGAGGATGGGATAAAAATCTTTTTAAAAAATTACATTTAGTGTTTCAATTTTTTTTTACATATCTTTCATAACATGTCCGACACGTTTATAATTTCTTCCCTCTTTTAGATTTTTATAATTCTTTTCTCTTTAGTTGTTATGAAAAAATGGGGACACTTAGCAAAAAGTCTATCGCTATAATTTAATAATTTTTTAAATCATAATTTAATTCATAAATTAATTAAATCGTTATAATTAATAAAAATATCTTTCCAACTCCAATTTAAATGTTTTAGTAGAAGGATTTCGTTTTAATAAAAAAGTGGGTATTGCCTTTTGAAAATTTCAGAATTTTGTCACTGTACCTGCAACTGCAAATTGTTTACCAAATCGTTTTTAACATCGTTATTGAGCGCATAGAGAACACTACCTACGTACAAAATTTAGTCTCAAACTGTATGGCTCTCCAGACGTTCAGCAAAATTACTTTATAATCACCCTGCATGATTCAACACAGTACTCGTAAGCGGTACTGCCAACAAGCCAAGGTCATCAAAAAATGCTGACCAAGCATTTCATTTTTCTTCTTTTTTTTACTTTAACATGCCGGTCTGGGAATAAGAAAAGGATTCAGTGTCATGGATTGAATTAAGTTCGCATTGTGATACAGCTGAGCTCGTTCAGTGAGACGACACTGAATAAGCCTTGTTGAAAAAAGAGATTCATCAATGTTTGATTCATCTCACACAATTGAACGTGGGTTGTTATGCAATTCGCCAATAAGGCTTAATTATTCTAATATTAATATTCATTATTTACCTATCCTGTCAACCGCATTTATCAATGAAAATTCATGCACAATTTTTTGTACTTAAAAAATATTGATGAAGTATATATAATGTTGTTCGCGTCATTTTTTCCGACAGATTAATAATGAGTACGTTCATATTTTTCTATTAATAATGATTTGGAAAAAAAATTTTGGACATATATTCTAATCGCAAACTAAACTATCTTTGAGAGCAAGTAAAGAACTTTAAAAGCATGTTTCTTGCTACAACATAGCACCAATTAATGTTGCATCAAACTACGGTTCCAAATGCTTCTAAACTTTTAAAAATTTACTTGTTCACTAATTAAAAATTTCCTAAACATTACCGTTAAAGTTTTAAAAAAATTATTTATCAGTTGTAACACCTTATAAGATTTCTAACAGTTACAAATACAGTTCGTTTTCGAAATTTTCTGCGAGAAATACATTATCTATAGCAAGAAAAGCAAAAAATTATAATTATTGTAGCTTTTATATCTATTTATTTTTCAAGAATTGTTGTTTGATTTGAAATTTAGATTTAAATGATGCTTTAAACAGTTGATATTAATTTTTAGAGCAAAACGCATACATATACGCATCTATAATTCTAATTCTGAGATTTAGTCAAATGAAGGTTCAACATTATTCAATTCTATATCTAATTTACAGAGGAAGTTTTATTTCTAAACTTTTGAATAGGTTTCAAATTTTAGCCCGCTTTAAAATATGACTAGTAGACCTCAACTTTTTAAATTTAATTTAGTTGTAAAAACTCCTATTTTTATCAGAAATAGCCTTATTAAATGCAAATTCATTCGAAGGGACATTTTAGTATGAATTATATATCATACAAGAAACAAATAAAAATATCTAAATGTCAGCTTTCTTAACTGGTTTGGTATTTTAGTACTATTTTTGTCGATTAATCATTATTTTCTTTATTTCATCAAATAGATTTTTTTTCTTTAAATATCAGTTTGAGGAGCAATTTCTTTCTAAGTAGCTTAATGTTGAGTTCCTTATCTTCAATCCCGATATAGAAAAGGAACTTCTCTTTCTTTCTCTCGTCTGTCACAATGTGATTATTGATACAAGAAAAAAAAGTTTAGGTATTCTCTAGGGAAAAAGGCTATTTTTTCCCCTTTTTTAGGCTATCTCCGCATACTATCCCTAAGACAAGGACTAACAGACTTTTGTTTTGTTGAAGACTCGAGGCCTCTAGAAAGTTCTTAAAAAATTCGATTACACTTTTCTTGTGCGTCACTCTAAAAAAAAGTTTACTTAAAGTTGGATTTGGAGAATTATTTATTGTGTTGTACGATCTAGAAATTAATCAAACCGAGGACTGAATTCTTCTCAAACATTTTTGTTTTTATTGACAACAAGAGAGGTTGATAACTATACGATTTTTTTTAGGTTTATATTCTGATGCTTCTTCAGAAGTAATTTATCTTCTCAACATCGTTTATTTTATCTGATTTTTGTAAGAAGAAAGTTTTTTTTATTTATCTTTTACAAAGTTCTGTATAATTAATAATGGGGTTTGTTAATATAATCTATAAACCATTCATAAAAAAATCATTTAGTCAATTCTTTTTTGTTATTTCTTTTCTAATCTTTTTTGGACAACTATAACGTCATAAAATGCACATATTGCTTGATTATTATGGCTTTTTTATGACAGAATTAAAGAACGCATTATTTGCTTTACAAATAGTCTCACATTGAAAGCGAATTCGAAGCGCATTGAAAATGCGTAACGCATAGTTTTTATACACGTTTTTCTTATTAATCGGAATATTAATGGAACTTAAGGTGTTAAATTCTACCAAATTTCCTTCCAAGTTGAACTATCGTGCAATCAAATTCAGAAAGTACGATATTGTGGTTGAACTTTTCTTCATTTTAAGGATACCGAACAAATAGATTAAATTATGCATCAACATTTTGCCAAAATTAAACTACTCTCTAATAGAGTAAATTAAAAATAAAGAACTTAAAAACTAAGAATAAAAAAATGCAATTATGTACGGATAATTTATCGGATTACAAACTTTTTAAATTTATTTGGATAGTGATTCACCATATTCACGATTTAAAGTTTTAATACACTGATTGCTTTAACTAATTTTCCCAGTCACTGGTTTATCCATTTGTTGGTTTAGTGATTTAGACATTTGCTGATTCATTGACTCATCTATTCACTGGTTAAAGCACGCATATAATCTAAAAACATTTCCCTTTATAAAATAAATTTAAAAACTGAACAGAAACATTAAATGTTAAAGTATTTATGCTAAAAAATGATATGAGCTATAAAGTACCATTGGCTGAAGTTAAAATTCTCTTTCCCCAGAAAACACAGATTTCATTTTAATACATGATATTTAAAAAAAAATTTATAAATCTTTTCATCGTCAAACTTTATTTACATTTTAGTAAAACATTCGTCTTTTATTGTTCAAATAATATTTTACACTGAATACCCGTTCTTCGTATGGGGTGAATAAAAAATAATCAGTACTGAATAACACTACGAAAGCATGCACAAAACAGAAAGGCATATACTGACACAATTGAAGAGTTTTGTAGAAGAACCAAGTAAGTGAAATTTTCAGAGGTACTTATGAATCAGTGAAAATAACATGAAGTGGCTGTATCAATAGGGTATGCTTAATGTAACAAATTACTTTCATTTTAATCTTAACGTAACTAATCTACATTACTTTTTAATATGCTTGCATGACTTTTATTTTCAAATTAGGTAGGGCAAATAAAATAAAATAAAGAATTATTCATCCTGCCTTCTAATAAATCAGCAATAAAATAGTTCGGAGACCACTTTTTTTTCTTCTTACTCTGATCATAGCCTTTCTGAAAATGTAACTTACCTGATTTTTCTTTAAGCTCTTCAATTAATAATTCAAATTTTTCTTTTATATATATTTAATTATTATTTTTTGTTCCTCTTCTTGGTGTTTTTACTTTATTACCTTAAGCAAAACATTGTTTTTGCAGTTCATCCCATCAAAATAAAGATTAATAGTATTTAGCATCACTTGACGTGACTTGCTCTAGGTCAACTTAAGATAGTCAAAATTTACCACTATTCAATAATTCTCTTCGGTACACATTCCTTTCAATGGAGCATAAGGCACTTCTTCAACAGTATCAGTATTAAAACTGCTTGGTATTTGTGCAGTTTTAATGATCACTAAATATATCAATATAAAACTTTATATAGCGTGATTATTCCGCAGTCAATATTAAAGTATAAACCAAAATTTCAACGTACTTAACATAACAACACAAGAAGGAACAAACGGCCATCGTTGCCATTTCCATTTACAAACACGCATAAAAAGAATTTTTAAATTGAATAAGTTGCGTGAAAAATGTACCGAGAAAGTGCTATTTTTTCAAAGTTTCAAAATGTTTTCTTACTTGTGCATAATAATGAAAAGAAAATTATTTCATGCTGGCTCAATACCTTTTCAATAGAATAAAGAAAAGAGAAAACATTTCTTCAGTTTCTAGAATTGAATGAAGAAAACGGGCGTAATAAATCAATAAGCTAAATTGTTCAAAACATTTCTGAGTGCACTGGTGAAAACAAATGATAATAACTTTGTTTCATGGGATTGGAAAAACTGAATGAAAAATAAAGCATTGGGTATTGGGAGAATTTGCGCATTTGATTTTTACCAGATGTTTCTCGTCTTAAGTATTGCTTTTCATATTTCAAGAAACATTGTTTCTTTCCTTTTATTTACAATAAAACTAACACATACCCTTTCAAGAATATTTAAATTCTGAGCTATTCTAAGATCAAGTATTAGATTCTGTACAAGCTTCCATATTTAACCGAATATAAATTTCCTTTAAGGATCTTGTCCTTTGATGTACACACAAGACGGTTCTTTCAAAACATTCAAAGTAATAATGTTTTACTACAAACCACAACTTATCTATCCAAAAAAATATTAATAATAATAATAGAAATGTAAAAAAAAATTTAAATAAATCTGAGGAAAATAATGATCGGTGGGTGCATTTTCATTGGTCAGATAAATCACATGACTTGATCCAGTTTTGATCATGTGCAGTTTTGAACCTGTTTTTGACCTGAGAATTCAGGTTTCGTTAGCTGTCATCAGCATAGGAGTTATAAAGATATTGTTTGATGGTAAAATTTTTATTTAACCATAACCTAAAGGTATTTTCCTGTAACATTTGCTTGTTATTTCTTCTTAAAATTCTTTCCAATTTTTTAAATTTTTGATTTTTAACAATATTCCACAATAAAGGTTTAAAACTCATTGCAGTGTTTCTTCTTTTTAAAGTAATATTACGATTTTAACTTACCACGCAACATTTCATGATTATCATATCAAAATCTGTGCATACATTATTAACCTTTTTACAGTTGTTAAACATCAAATGAGTTACGTTTACTTTTATTACAGGTTTTGTATAAAGCCGTGTCTAACCAACATATTCCATTAAAAATGGACACAAATTTGCAAAAAAATACTATAAATTAACTTTTAGCACTGCCATATAATAATCTATCGCTTAGACAAAAAACTTAAATGATTCTTTATAGTAGCCAAAACTTCCATAGGGATTTTTTTAAAAAAAAATTTACTTGAAGTTGTTATGAAAACCGAGCAAAATGATTGAGTTTAAATGTTTTCCAAATAAATTTGGAAACTACATGTATGAAACCAAAAGTTTGTTAATGCGATAAGACAATTTTGCGTCTATTGATTGAATACTTATTGATTTAGGTATAAGAACAAAAAATAATAATAGCAAATAATGATATATCTTTCAAACATATAAATTAAAAAATTAAATAAAATGATTTAAAAAAGAGACATTTTTATAATTTTTGTTTAAAAAAAAAAGGATTGTGGTCTTCATGCACGTTGCAATATATATATAAGCTTCTATTAATCTTTTTGTGAAAAGTTAATGTGAAAAGTTTACCTAAATTGTGTTAGTATAAAGAATAACTTTGTTTAATGTGATTAAAAAAAAAAAAAAGGACTGAAGAAACTTAAATCAAAAAAACTATTGAAAATGAAGATCTAACACTTCAATTTGATGGTAGCGCTACTTCAATTTTTTTTTTCTTCCTCGAACACTTTATGAAATTTTTTTATATTGTGTACAAATGTGTACTTTTTATGATTCATGTTGCTTTATATCTTGTTGATATCACAAATATGTTTTTTTCCTCTTCATTTTAATTGTGTCATCATAGGGAAAGTTTTGCAAAAGGATAATTTTTAAAAATTTCTTAGATATTGGTTAAAACTTTTCGGCGAAGGGGGATGTAACATAAAAAGCTTCTATTAATCTTTTTATGTTAGTTTCTTAGTTAAAAACAACTCCTTATTTATTACTAATTAATTTCAAATCGAAACAGTTTATCATACTTTTAAAAAGCCACATCCTGTTTCTAAATCTATTTTTGGCTCAACTATGCATAAATTTAAATAAAGACATTTATCCCTTTAAGCTTCGTGGGAATCGCGTGATCTATTTAATTAACCAATAGTAACTTCTGAGATTCCGCTCTTTTCCCTAAATAGAGACATTTTCGGACTTTTTGCAAGATTTTCCCTACCAGAAAGACTGTTCGTGAATGGAGTGAACATCACTTTTTCGCTCCCACTCAACTAAGAATGACGTGTTAAAAGTTACTCTGCTTTAATTAAAATCCTGTGTCTGTTTTCCTGCTCGGTCCGACTGCATCATACTACGTACGCACCAAGAAAGAGTTGTCCGATTGAAACGAAAATTGGTGGATAGGAAGACAATGTACAGAATAGTAAATGACTAAAATTTCAGAAAAATTTAATAATTTATTGCAGAGTTACAGTAACAAGTTCAATAAGGTGTTGACCCGCCTCTAGCCTGGATTCAAGCTGCCACACGGCGTGGCATAGACCGATAAAGCTCCCGGATGGTCTCTTGCGGTATTTCCTGCCAAATTCGATCCAATTGTCGAACGAGGTCATCAACATTCCGTGTCAGATGCAATCGCCTTCCCTTCATATCCCAGACATGCTCGATGGGAGAGAGATCTGGTGATCTGGCAGGCCAGGAGGAGTTTGACAAGCTTGCAAACAGTTCATAGAGACACGTGCCGTATGTGGTCTGGCATTGTCCTGCTGAAAAACCAGCCCATGGCGCTGCAAAAGGAGCGGTAGCAAAACAGGTCTTAGGATGTCGTCGACGTACCGCTGTGCAGTAAGTGTACCTCTAATGACGACCAAAAGGGTCCGGCTGTCAAAGGAAATGGCACCTCAGACCATAATGTCTTGTTGAGGGCCGGTGTGGCGTGCAATAGTGAAGGGAGGATCCCCGTCTGCCCTGTGCGTCTCCAAACACGTCTTCGATGATCGTCAGGACACAGTTGGTAGCGGGATTCGTCGCTAAAGACTATACGTCCCCAGTCGACATCATTCCAGATTGACGGAGCCATGCACCACTGTAATCTGGCTCGGCAGTGTGCATCGATTTTTTTGTTATAGAGTATATATATATATATATATATATATAGTAAATTATTTGTTATTATTAGTACACATCATGAACGTTAAGTTAAATATTAAAATCCAGGGAATACCATCATTGCAATAATATTCAATTAGAAATCCAAAAATTTTTTCATTGTATAACTCAGATTTAGTTTCTAATTTCATTTGGATAAAATTTAAACATAATTAGTTTTGTCAGTTTTTAAAGCACCTTCATACACAAGTTATTCTGATTCCTTTTTATTCTGATTTAATTTTTGGTTACTATAAAAATTTCTACCTGTTGTGAGACTTAAAAATTTTAGCTTCACTCAATTTTCTGGCATCTCGTTTCTCTTCAAAACTAACGGCATAATTTTTAAACTTAAAAGTTGCAAATTGTATAATATCTTATTGCAAATTTATTGCATATTATATATCAAAAATTACATAATGTAATTCTAGATTGTAGTTAAATTTTATTTTAAGTATTTTCTGGTAATTGACTGTAGCTAATGATTTTTTCTTTATTATTATTCAAACAAAATATTCTAAACACCCTTTAGTAAATAAAATACTGTAATAAACTGGCATTTCCTATCTTTTTTCTAGCTGTTTAAATTCTACTTTCATAACTTTGAACGCCATGTCGTAGTCAGTAATAGTCTCCGAGCCATTTTTTTTCATTCTTTTCCTATTCGCATCCAATTCCAAACTCTTCCTTATTGCCGATAAATAATGACTATACACCCCCTCCCCCGGAAAAGCATCGTTTATTCGTTTTAATTTGGAATAGGAAGGGACTCTTGGGACGAGATAAAGTCAGTTTCTCCACCTTTAATCATAATTACATCCTTCGAAATAATCAATGAGGCTCAGAGAGGCGATTTCGATCTCGCATCGGTTCCTGGGGAATGGATTTCTTGAAAGCTGCTTTACAGTAGGGATTCCAGTGATAATTTCTAGCTTAAAATTCATCGAGGTAATTCTAAGCCTATTTATTATTTACCCTACTTATGGATATGTACCACACATGAGCATCTTGGTCATTAAAAGATTTTGTGCAAATAAATGCTTGAAGCTGCAAATGACAAAACGTTAAAACACAATTGAAACAATACTTTATCAATAGTAGTAAATAATAGAAACTCGTAATCAATTTTTTTAGAAATAATGTTATACTGTCTTCAGATCTGAGAGCTGAAGTGAACTGTGTGAAAGTCTCGTCATTTGTGAGATAATATATGGCAGGGGTGACCAAGCTCCTACATAGTCGAGCCATTTTTCAAAATTTGAAATTTTTCGCGAGCCGCAATTAAATACGTATTTAAAAAGTATGCAAAAAAGGTATTAAATTTTTTTTTATATTTATAAATTACATTTATTGAGGACATATAAGTACAAAATATATTTGTATTGAATTTAAAAATTAAAAATTAAACACATTTATTTTACTTCTCTTGATAATTCTGCAAAATTTGGTGAATAATTGGTAATAACACTTCTCAGTAATTCTTTGGGATGCTGGTTAGATTATACTGATCGGTGTTTGGAATTCACGAATTTTAAAGTGGAATAAAATGATTCACATAAGTACGTTGTTCCGAATATTGAAATAATTCGATAAGCAGTCTTTTTTAATTCAGGATACTTCGATTCTGGTAAAGATTTCCAAAATTCAGTAATCGACGTCGACTTATAATTTGATTGTAGAACTTGATCTTCTTGCATCTCTATTAATTCTAATTCTCCAGATGATTTTTGGGTCATAATTATATCGGAAATGGAAAACTCACCTTGAATTGAACAACGACGCACTTAGTCTTTCATATTTGTTCTCAGTAATTTAAAATACATTTTGAAACACATACGGAACGATAATAATTTTTTAAAATATAATAGCACAGAAATGAAAAGGGAACTTTGGTACATTTATCGATAGCCACAAATAATCCTTCAAAGAGCCGCATGGGGCTCGCGAGCCGCAGGTTGACCACCTCTGATATATGGTATTAGAATGATGAAATTGTTGTTGCATATTCATGTTGTTTAGCAACGCTAAATCAGATCTATAAAATCTGCCACTTTAAGAAAGTCTAATATTAGAATTAGATTTCTGAAAAGATCTTGTCTAGAAGGCCCCCAAACTATCTAGAACATGTTTTTGAGTGGCCTTGTGATTATAGCACACTTCATACAGGTATGGAAAGTCCATTTTCTATTGGAATAAGACAGGGATCTCAAATGTCCACTGATAAGCCTGGTGATGGCTATCAGTTTTCGCCTATAAAACTTGAGTGATAAGAAACCCCCAAGACACTTTCTCTGGTGCCATTGGTGAATAGGTGGAATGGTCCAAGAGGCATTTTCAGATTTTTTAGCTTTTGAGAACAGCTCCAAATAAGTTAGTGAATTAGGTGTGTCCAACAGCTTACGAGCACCTTCTTTAGCCAAAATATCTGCCATCTCATTACAATGTATATCCACGTGGGGTGGTATCCATTGAAAGTGTACCTCATGAAAGGATGAAAGACTGCTCCAGTTTGTTAATAATTGCCCTTCCTGTGCTTTCACCCACTTTCTGCCATTTAGAAAGGTGGTGAATAGAACTTCGGCTGCAAAAAAGTATCCATAATGTAAGCAGCTAAATGTTTTAAGGGCGAGCATAAGTATTAGAGTTTAATATGACTTGTTGCAGCACGCGTAAATATTGTTTTGAATTATTATGTTTCTATGTCTAGTTTGGATTCGAAGACGATTAAATAAAGATATATTTAAAATGCACGTTAAATATCTCTTACAATTCAGAAGTGGGATAAAAAAACGGTAATTTGTTGTCGATATTTCTTTTCTTTCTTAATTTACGATGTCTTGCTGATATAAAGTACGTAAGTCAGAGTTACAGGTTATTGCAATGGAACTTGGCGAAAAAGTACACGATTCTTTTAAGGTTGTAGATCTAAAAAAACTTGATTTTAAATAGTAAAAACTATGATGAGGATTTGGTACAAGAAATGATATTGAATATAAATGCGGGTAGAGAAGAAGAGGCCACCGCTGCCGAGAGAGAAGCTATGCGAAAGCATGAGTTAAAAATGAGAAAATTGGAACTAGGAAACGGTGGCACTTATTTACCTATTGATTAGCCAAAACCAAAAATAGACTGGCAATCTCAGTTAAGATACTTTGATTCGAAAAATGATGACATAAGTTTATTCTTAGTGCATTTCGAAAGAGTAATGAAACGAGTTAAAATGGAGCTAAATTTATAGGTGGCTTGTTTGATTAGTGTTTTACCAAGAGTTATAGTTGAAATAAGCATGCGAGAATCAGAAGAATTATTAAGTCCTAAAAAATTTAGACAGCTGTTTCATTTGCATAAAATTAAAATTGATAGTACTTGGCGAGAATATTATTATGAACTTGAAACATTTTTTGATGGATGTATAAAAGGTTTAAATATAAAAACAGCGGAAGATTTAAAAAATTTAATTATATCAGACAGAATTCTGCAAAATACACCAGCAGCAGTTCAAGAATATTATGTCAGTAAGTGGTCCTTGTTGAAGTCGCCAATGTTATTCGTGAATAAAATTGACGATTATATTGAACTGAAAGAGTTGTACAAAAATAACTTTCAGGTATCCTCTCTGTGTGATCAATTTGGAGAGTAAAAAGAAATGATCAAGTTATTAGAATCAAAGGATTAGAATCCATAATATGTTATAATTGTTCTGAAAAAGGACATTATTCTCGTGAGTTCTCTAAGCCAAAGCGTCCAAAATTTTGCACATTTTGTCACACAGAAGGACACGGTACAAAAGATTGTCCAAAGAAAATCAGCAAACCGTCAGTAAACGTTTCAACGTTTTCATCCTTTGAAAATCTTACTACTAGTAACTCAGTTCTTGTACAGGGGATAGCTACAAGTGCTTTAATAGATACAGCTTCCGACATATCAATTATTAAATACACATTCTTCAAAGAGACAGGAGTCTATAATACGCATAATGAGGACGTTACGATCATACGAGAAGTTGGTGGGATGAGAAAATCATTAGGCGCTTGCGCAGTAAATTTAACCATTGACAGGCTGGTACTAAATTATGTAAAACTACATATTGTTGCAGACGAAACGTTTCCTGGACCTAACATACTCATTGAAAAAGATATCCTAGATATACCAGATCCAATGATGGTTAGAAAGGAAGGAAAATCAATGCTGTTTAGTGTAAATGAATTTCCAAGTTTTAAGGATTTTGAAATTGAAGACTTCAAAAACGCTATTCTCAAAATACCGGAACCAGTAAAATTCTGCCAAACACAGTACAAAGGGTAGAAGTAATCAGCAATTGAAACGGTAGTGAAGTAATTTTTATAAGTAAACATGAAATTTTTATAACAAAGTGATTATGCCTACTTGACAGAATTTTTTCTTGACAGAAACAGAAATTTTTATAAGAAAGTGATTATGCCTACTTGATAAAAGATAGTAAAGCTAAATTACCAATCGCGAATTTCAGTGAGAGCAAACTTCATCTTAAGAACAATCGCATTCTTCTAAGAGGCAAATGGCTGAAATATTTTACTCGTGATAATACAGAGAGCTGTGAAGAGAGTACAATGGTTTTAGTTAGCAAAAATATTAAACGAGATCCTATTCGATGTGACGATATAAAAGATGGTCCAACTGTAACAACAGATCAGAAGCAGCAAATAAGTAATTTATTAAATGAGTTTAGAATGTGTATAGCTCTGAAACCTGATTAACTAGGATGCGTTAATAATACAGTTATGCACATTACTGAAAAACCTTGAAGATCACCAGTTTCTCGGTCGCCATACCGTACTTTACGTCATGAAAGAGAGATTATGCGTGGCATAGTTAGCGATATGAAGGAGCAAGGCATTGTTCGAGATAGTTCATCGGATATAGTAGTCCTGTATTGCTTTTAAAGAAGAAAACTGGAGAATAACGAATGATTATCGATTATCGGCAACTTAATTCTCAAACTGTGAAAGACAAGTTCCCGTTACGGTGTACAGATGATCTTTTGGATCAACTATCACGATTCAACTTATTCTGCATACTTGATATTTGTCAAGGTTTCAATCAAATACCTATGGATAATGAATCATCTCGAAAAGCGGCATTTATTACACCTGATGGTCACTTTGAACCTACACGTTTATTCTTTGGATTGTCCAACGGTCCAGCTGTTTTCCAACGATGCATGTCAAAGGCACTCGGTGATCTACTCTGGAAAGGCGTTACATGCTTTATTGACGAAATTTTTTTCGGATCTGTGGATTTTAAGGATATGATTTTAAAACTTAGAGAAGTACCTTAAAAATTAAGTGATGCTGGAATAACGTTGAAGCTGTCCAAATGTGAATTTGCTATGTCTGAAGTTGAATATTTGGGATTTATTGTTAGTTCAGAAGGAATTAAACCGGGTCCAAGAAAAGTTGCTGCAATTGCAAAATTCCCTGCTCCGCGATCAAAGCATGAACTTCGACGATTCTTTGGTTTGACTAGTTTTTTTCGCCGTTTTATAGAAAGATACGCTGCCATCGCATCCCCACTTACACGTTTTCTTAAAAATGGTCAAGCATTTACATGAAATCCCGAGCATTAGACGGTGTTTGAGAAATTGCGGACCACGTTAACGTTTGAGCCAATTTTGAAATTATTTGACCCTCGTGATGAAACTGAGCTTCATACAGACGCAAGTTCTTCAGGATTAGAAGGAATGTTACTTCAACGGGATTCAAATATTGCACTACGTTTAGTTTACTATGTAAGCAGGCGCACTTCTCCCGATGAAGAAAACTACCACTCAAGCAAATTAGACCTTATAGCTGTAGTGTGGACATGTAGCCGTTTTCGACCGTTCCTTCTTGGCGTTACGTTTACTCTTGTAACGGACTGCAGTCGATTATTTATTTAAAGAGTCAACGTAATATGAAGTCACAAATGGCTCGATGGTTTGAGCAGTTAAGTGAGTTTAATTATGAAGACAAGCACAAATCTCAGGTTCTCAAATGGCTCATATTGATGCTCTTAGTCGAGCTCCAATAATGAATGAAGAAGTGGAGCAATTGTCTGAAATCGATAAAATAAACAAGATGAAAACAAAGATGGATTCAGTCGTATTGTATATTAGTACAGAAGAAGATAAAGTAGCTTTGATTCAAGCGCGGGATGAGGAACTTCAAAATATCATCAAAGGTTTGAAAAAGTGAAAGCGTGGGACAAAAACCAAGAACTTTGAAAAAAAAATACCAACTCATAAATCATATAATTTATCGCCCAGAAATAATTAATGGGAAGTATATAAAATTATTCGTAATGCCGAAATCGATGAGAAAATATCTCGCTGTTCGATTTCAGGAACTCTCTAGCCATTCTGGGGTTGGTAAAGTAGCCTCACTTATCAAGCAACAATTCTATTTTCCTCGAATGAGAGAGTATATAAAGCAGCATATACAGCAATGTGTTAGTTATGCCATTACGAAAGTGCCAAAAGTTCAGGGTAAACTGAATCCAATAACACCAGGCAAACGACCATTTGATCTAATTCATTTAGATTTTATAGGACCTTTCAATATTACTGTAAATCGTAACACAGAACTCTTGGTTTTCGTTGACAATTTGACGAAATTTGTTTGCTTTCGGCCCTGTTTTAGTTGTTCAACAAGATGCGTATTAAGGTGTCTTGAAAATTTATTAATGATTTTGGAAGCCCCAACAGGATAATAACGGATCGTGGAACTTGTTTTACGTCTTCTAATTTTAAAGAATACTGTATAAACCTTGGAATAAAACATACTTTAAACTGTAGTCAAGGACCAGCAGCAAATGGGCAAGTAGAGCGAATAAACCGCATTAATACCTATGATTTAGTCACGCTCACAATCCGACACTCACAGAGATTGGGACAAATTGCTTCCAGAGATTCAGTGTAGCATAAACTGGACTCCAAGCAAATCGACAGGAAAAGCTCCTTTTGAATTATTGAAACCTAATAAATTTGATAATTTCCCCCAAGAAGTTGCTTCCGCCCTCTGATAAGTATACGCCAAGAAGCACGAGACAATATTTTGAAATCACAAGAAAAAATGAAATTATCTTTCGATAAAAAGACATTCGCGATCGCAACGAACTATAGGGGGCGTTGTTGTATGTGCCGAATCCCTGCGATTTCTATATGAACAGTCATTCAGTTACTCTAGAGACGTCTTTAATGTAGCGTGTAGCATTGCAACGTTCCTTCTTTATTGTGGCTAATTAAATTTAAAAAAGAAAAATGTTTGATATTCTTTCTTATGCAAACGAAAACAAAATGGTATCTCTTTTTTTTAGAGAAGGAACATCCAAAAAACATCTGAAAAATATTTGTACATAAACAGAAAAAAATGTGTATATTCTTATAAGATTTAAAACCTAATGCCCGAGAAATAATTTTACTAAATTTAATGATATAACATGAATGACCTACTTAAACTTTATATTCCATAGTTTTAAGAATCATATTACTTCAAAAATTAAAATGAACAAAAAGTATACATAAGCCTCTTAACTTTATGAAATTTAATTTTGCAAAAAAAGTTTTTTGACAACAATTTTTATCAAAAAATTTCAAGTTTCAATAAAAGTCATTATTTAGAAACTAAAAAACGTAAAATAAAGAATGCTGACGAAACAAAAACAAAAAAACAATTCTTTTTTGTCGCCAATTTTTAATGCTACGAAAATTCATCTTTGGGGTTTGCCGAAAAACAAAACAAGATGCAATTTTATTTTTTCAGGACCGAAATATTTTACCGAAAAAACGAAAATGTACTAATTTCCACGGCATAAAACTTTATCTTGGTAAGCTTACGTTTTGGAAATGCTATTTCATTTGGAATCTTATTTATCAGAGTTCATATGGCGATATGATTGTTTTGAATCTATGTTAAACTCTATATCGGCCCATTTTCCACCGAAATCCGATTGACTACTTTAATTTTAAATAAAGTGTTTTATTTTATGATTTGTAGCAAAAATTTTAAGTGTAGATTGGCGGCACTTAAAAACCGCCAAAACTGTAGCTGTGGTTAATACGTAAGTACCGAATTTTTATTCCATACTTTTCTGAATCATATTACTTCAAACATTAGAATATACAAGAAGTATACATAAACACATAATGTTATACCTTTTAATTTTTCAAAAAAAGTATTTTGACAACAATTTTTATCAAAATGTTATGAACTAAAAATCGTAAAATAAAGAATTCTTAGTATAAAAAACGATTTTAAAAATTCTTTATATTGAAATAAAAACTTTCATGTTTCTTTTTTTTTATTCTTATAGTTCTTAATCAGGCGTAAAAAACCATTCTGTAGAGAACTATCATCAAATAAGAAAAAAAAATATTTACAAGCAAATTTTTTATTATAAAAATCATAACACTCACCTGTTTTATAAATCCGCAGAATTCCAAATGAAATGGTCTTCGTTTGAAAATTTTATTTTCAAATAATATATGCATAGATTATCCCTTCATTACTTTTAGATAACTTACCACACTTCAAAATTTTATAATTGTAAGATCTCGATAGTAATTTTAATATGTAGCTTGAAAACAGAATAGCTGAATTCTAGTTGAAATTATTCTTTCAAAACTAAAAAATACTTACCAAAGAAAACGATAAAAAAATTATTAATAATCAGCACAAATGAAACTATTTCAAGTAGTTCGGATGATTCTTTATTGTTGTTTTCCGAATTATATAGATACAGAAATATATACTATTCTATAAAGAAGAAGAATATTCTATAACTATTACAGTTCTGAATTCACTTAATTCATTGGAATGACGAAAGCAATGTTGACTTCCTTTTAATTTGTAATGAATTGAAGACAGAAAAATTATTTTACCGTAATTCACACATCTGTAACAGCAAGTAATCATGAAATTGGAAGTTATGTTGTTGGTAATAGAAAGTTAAAAATTATTGAGAAATTGTTCTTCAAATGCTTGGCGTGTTCTGCTTCAATGTTTGGCATATTCTGGTTAGATTTTTCAAGAAGTTCCACCTTTTCCATAGGGAATTTTTGCTTCCTATTTGCCGCTAAGAAAATGGCGTCCGTCATTGCCAATGGTTATGTGGGAACTAATGCCCGATATTTACAGTCTCCCGTTAGATGGCGTACTCGAGTGTTGCGATCGCGAATTGCGATGCACATAAATATTCTGTCGGAGATGTAGCCGTTGTGAAGAAACTTCCAAATAAAACTGGATTGCGTACAAAAACTCGCTATAAAGGCCCTCTTGTAGTAATGAAGGTCTTGCCGTCCGACGTATATCAAGTCACAGATTTTAGAAAATATGGACAAGGCCGCACAAGACGGGCTTACACTACAACTGTTCATGCATCTCAAATGAAATTATTTCATATTGTGAATGATGGTGACGTATCACAAAATGACGACTCATTGTGTAACGAAGATGACGATGATAATGAACCCTTGATAATCACTGACTCGCTGTTATGTCTCAGATTTCTGAAGACACATCTAGAGATGAATTAAATGTTCAACAGAAAAGACCCAAAAAATTGCCTTCCTATTTAAAGGACTATGTACTTTAGTTGACACTTTTAATTTTTTGTAGTTTTCATGGATGGGGTCCGAATGTAAGCAGCTAAATGTTTTAAATGTTTTATATTTCTATTTCTAGTTTGGATTCGAATACGATTAAATGAAGATATATTTAAAATATATGTTAAATATCTCTTACAATATGACAGACCGAAGGGTCACTACACTGTTTCAAGCTTTGCTGTATGTCATTTTTGCCAATCAAACTGATTGAATCAGCCATGCCCAAAAAAGTTACTTTTCTTTACTCTTTGGTAATTACTCCACCTCATCAGAAACTCAGACGTTTGATTTTGAGTCCCATAGCTGGTGACCTTGAAAAATAATTCACCAATCTAATTTTTCTCCTGAGGCGGAGAGATAGAATGATGATTTATCAATGTTACCGGCAAAGTATGAAATCCGGCATTGTATAGAATGCCTAAAATTAGCCGGCAAAGTATGAAATGGTTTATATTTCACACATTGCCTAGGTATTCTATAGAATGCCAAATGTTATTTAGGCAAAGTATGAAAAAAACGTCCTGATCAGGTTATTATGTAAATGATGTGCATGTTACTGTGAATGACCAAAATCGGTGGTTGTTGACACCGGTGAATGTTGACAATCGCATAGTCGTTTTGGTGAATGTCCGAAATATTTATTACATCCGATTGATATTAATTTATTCGTGGATTTAATTACATTTGTTCGATATTTTAATACTTACTGACGATAGATTAGAAGAAACATTAGTGTTTTTAGTATCGGGCAAATATATACCGGGCGATGGCACTTGACTTTCAAAAAACATCAGTGTAGGGTAAACCGGGCAAATATATACCGGGCAGTGGCACTGAACCTTAAAAAACATCAGTGTAGGATATACCGGGCAAATGTATACCGGGCACTGGCACTTGACCTTAAAAAATATCATTGTAAGGTATACCGGGCAAATGTATACCGTTCATTGGCACTTGACCTTAAAAAACATCAGTGTAGGGTATACCGGGCAAATATATACCGGGCAGTGGCACTGAACCTTAAAAAAACATCAGTATAGGGTATACCGGGCAAATGTATACCGGGCAATGGCACTTAACTAGACCTACTACTAGACTTCATACTAAACCTTGGGTAAATGTCCAGTCTATTTAAGTGCCACTGCCCAGTATACATTTGACCGGTATATCCTACACTGATGTTTTTTTAAGGTTCAGTGCCTCTACCAGGTATACATTTGCCCGGTATACCCTACACTGATGTTTTTTTAAGATCAAGTGCCATTGACCGGTATATATTTGCTCGATACTCCAAACACTGATGTTTCTTCTAATATATCGTCAGTAAGTATTAAAATATCGAATAAATGTAATTATATCCACGAATAAGTTAATATCAAATCGGCTGTAATAAGTATTTCGGACATTCACCAAAGCGACTATGTGATTGTCAACATTCACCGGTGAAAGTCAGCAACCACCGATTTCGGTCATTCACAGTGACATGCACATCATTTACATAATAACCTCATCAGGACGTTTATTTCATACTTTGCCTAAATAGCATTTGGCATTCTATAAAATGCCTAGGAAAAGTATGTAATAATTCTGACATTTCATACTTTGCCTAAAAACGTCAGGCATTCTATACAATGCCTAGGCAAAGTATGTAATAATTCTCACATTTCATACTTTGCCTAAAAACGTCAGGCATTCTATACATCATACCAGGTTTCATACTTTGCCGGTAACATATATATTTATTTATTTTATGTGGCACAAAAAACGCGGGTATTTCTAAATTGTCTATCTAAATTGGCAACAATATAGTCATCTATTATTAATCATTTTGCTTGGTTACCTTAAGTGATAATTAAAGTAGTGTTAAATAGTTAGTTAAACGTTAAGTATTTACTTAGGTTTTTTTTAAAGTGGTCTTAAGTGTATGTCAAGAAGTGTTGAATTACGTTACTACCTATACTATCATACGTTATGTATTTATTTAGAACAATTTTGTATTTTTATCGAAACGAAATCTTAGTTACGAAATAATTATTTGGATATATTTTTGATTGTTTCTGAAGTAGCTGTAGAAATTTTAAACATAAACGGTAAACTGCAACATGAAACTTTAAACACTTTAACGGTTAACTTTAAACATGAATTGTCTCAAAATCATACTTATGGTAGTTTTTTTGACTTAATGGCTACCGTACAGGTTTTAAATTATTACTAAAATTCAATACATAGAGACAATATTGCGGACATTTCTTAAGAATAGTTAAAACTGAAAACTAAGTACTTTGGAGCAAGTAGAGCCGAGGGCAAAAGCTTGTGATTTATAAATTAAATAAACTATTGATTTAATTATGATATTTACTTAGAATCTTTGTAATATGCTGTGAAACATTTCCGATGCCTGAATGAAACTAAATCATGTTTCTTAAAATATTACTAGTTATTAAAGAATCACTATACCAATTTAAAGTTATTAAAACTAGTGTTATTAATTTTCTAAAAATACATATTTTTACTATTTTACTAGTAGATCAAAATTGCATTAAAAAGTACTTGTATTATGCAACTCTTCTTAAAATTTTACACAACAAAATACAAATTGTGTCATATGCCCGTTATAATTTATCTCAAATTGAATCAAATCAAAATAGACACACTTTATAAATAAGTAAAAAGATATTAATGTGTAAATCAAAAGAAACTTTGGTAGCTAAAGGTAGCTATGGCCGAAGAAGACAAATCGGGGCAGGATACATTTTATGTGCAATGTAGGTTGGCGAAAAACTTAGACAATTTACTAGAGAATCGGCATATGAAATCAAAATAATTTGAATGAATGAAATTAAAATAATTTGATGTATCAAGAGTAAGAAAAATTCTTACGTTGCCGAAATTAAATTTAAATAATTTATGTAAGTTAAATATGTTAATGTTAATTAAATTTTAGGATAAAATTTACTATTGTTTACCTCTCTTATTTTTAGTCAAACAAAGTTTTGTGCTGTGCTCTAAGTTCTTTTTTTTAAATAACTAAAACATATTAAAATATTTAGTATTGATGTTAATTGATCAGAAAAAAATTCTAATTTAGATTTCAAGTATCATAAACTCAACGTAGGTTTCAGCAAAACTAAATCCAACAAAATTCGTTACCGATCCAAGGGACACCCAAATCTACCTTCGAACCAATTTTTGTTAATAACTAAAATTTAATTAAATTTAGGCAGTTTTAGAATTTATGAGTCACAATAAAATCTATATGGATTTTAAATAAATGATTTTAAATAAAAAAATAAGTAAAATAGATAAAAAAATCAGTTATTATTGAATTAAATTGCAGCCAGCTTAAAATAAGTATTAGCAAATTAAGTATGAATCAGTAATAGTAATACACACGCATTCATTCACAGAAGCAAATACACTGAATAGTTGTTAAAATTCCATACGTCAAAAATAAAGTATCTTTAATTTATGAAAGCTATAAAGACAGTTGCTATTAACTTTTCATAAAACCGCTTGTATATCTTTCTAGAAAAAGTAGAATATCGCTCGAAAAATACTTCTTTTTGAAGCTCGCATTTGAATTTCAAATCTAGTAGTTTGTTTGAAAGCAGAACATTACTTATTTTGTGAAATATGAAGTTGCCAAAAGCAGAAAGAAAATGCAATAAGTCAAGATTAAGGTTTTGCGTGCTGCAAAGTAATGAGAAGGTGATGTGATCTTTATTTTTCATTTTTTTAATGATGGAGAAATGTTTGTTTTCTTAAGCACAGTCTCCTTTAAATATCTACTTGTAAACAGCGGGACTACTGAGTTGGTATTTGCAAAGAAGTATATAAAAAATGAATTCAAATAAGGTTTCTGTTCAAGCATTAACTGTAATTTCTCTCTTTTATTACATTTTTCTTGTATCTTTTTTCAAAACTTGATATAAATGTTAAATCATTCTTAATGGTTATCCATCATTTTGAATAAAATTATTTTATTTAAAAATATCTAAATTCTTTTAATTACAAGATAAGTAAACTAAATGATTATTTAGATAGCTAAATTCAGTAAACAATAATATTTCTTTTTTATTTCCAATGACTGGGGGAAATTTAGACATATACAACATAGAAAAAACAAAAAACATCCAAACGCAAAGAGAAAGACTGAAGTTATCGTTCCTGAAGTGTGCACAAAGGTCTTACTATGTCGGAATCAAGTTCGTGGAGTGTTAAGCAGCGATGGAGGTATTTTCGATTTATAAGTTCTTTAGAGTCACAAAGACACCCCCCCCCCCACATTCTTCCCGACCTTTTCATCAACGTGGACTGGTCATTACGTTTGATAATTTTACCGCAGCCTATCGAATTGGGGGGGGGGGGCGTTAATTGTTTAATTTTCAGATTGTCTTGATTTAATAATTTTAATTGTATTTAAACATGTTTTAAAAATAAAATATAATTAGAGATGAACGGAAATCTTGTTATCAAGACTTTCGGAGGACTCTAATCTTTGCACTAACATAGGCACGACAATAACAACAACAGAAGAACGGTATTGGTGCGGCTTTAGCAGACATCTCTCAGTTCCCGTTTAAATTCTCGTCGTTCAAACCCGAGAAATACATCACAGAACAAGTCGTACAAATCCAAAATACTCAAGATAGTCGTACAAATACGAGAGAAAAAACCACAGTAATACAATGGAAATAATATATTGTTCCTTGGGCGATCTGATACCATTTTATTTTTTCTATGAACTAGTACCGGACGGTGGCCTGGGGGTTGTAGACCATTGATATAGAGGACAGACGACGTATAAAGGTAAACGATACAAGTGTTCTAGTCATGCAGTCATGGCCTGTTAGGAATCGGAAAAAGGCTACTACATTTCGGCGAGGCTTATCTGGTATTGCTTCTATTTCTGCTTCCCTCCATTTCTTGTTCTTTTTACTTTCTCGTACCCAAGAAAGGATCCTCATTTTAGTTGTGAGTTTTATACGGAGTTTTATAGAGCATGTTTAGTTTTATAGAGCACCAGACCAGAGCGATTCGGCTGAAGTAATTGAGTACCTTTTCGAGCAAGGAAATCTATCTGCTCGTTACCGTATATGCCACAGTGGCTAAAGTATCTTCTAAATAATTACACTTTTGTTCTTCTGACCCAAAAAAGAGTTTTTTAGTGAGCTAAATGCTTGGATTGCAGTCTGAGAATCTGAGAGTAAAATAGCTTTTTCAAACTTATAGTCTATAGACAAGAGTTGTTTCAGTGCAATGTTTAAAGCATGAACCGCATCAAAAAAGATGTTCGGAGTTTCCTGGCAAACACATAAAACGAAAATAAATTTGAAAAAAAAAACAACAACAGAAAAAAAAAAAAAACTCTAGAACCTGTCATATGCGATTCCGGAAAGGAGAAATTTGTAAAAAAAGTGAAGCCAATGGTGCTCTGGATACACTGTATGGACGATTTCTAATGAAAGGGATTTCAAAATTTTTCAGATTTGTAATGTCCTTTTTTAGATTTAATTTTGTTTCAATTCTGCCAGTCTTATTAAGGATTTTCACTTTTAAAATTTTTTGTACTACATCATAAACTTCTTAATTTTTTCTCACTGACAATCTTTTTGAAAAAAATACAAGTTGAGCCTATAAGTATTATAAAAATTAATTTAAAGTCATTTTTCATTTAAACATCAAGATAAGTAAATTTATTCTACAATAAATTAAATTCCTTCGATAAAAATAGCTTATATTAATTAATCAAAATTTAGCTAAATTCATTTCACAACAAAAATACACGAACTAATTAAACATTTTAATATCTGGATCAATATTAATATAAGATAAATAAAAATAATCAAAATATAAAATATCTAAGTTCGCAACAAGAAAGAGAAATTCAATGAAAAAACAGACAGATAAATTAATGAAACAAAAATTTAGCTAAGCTCATAAATAACATGACGGCTAAATTTTTTGAGCAAAAAGATTGATATACAACAAGATTATTAATTTCAAGATCTATCACATCAAGATTCATGTTCAAAGATATTATAATATTTGTTTAACATTTTTATTATTCTACTTTTCTTTTTTTGTACACACACACACGCACGCACGCACACACACACACACACACACACACACACGCGCGCACATATATATATATATATTATATATAAAAGTTTATATAAATAGTATATATATATACTATATATATAGTATATATAGTATAGTATATATATATACTATATATATAGTATATATAGTATAGTATATATATATATATATATATATATATATATATATATATATATATATATATATATATATATATATATATATATATATATATATATATATATATATATATAAAAGTTTTTCAAAAACCTTTTTCATAAATTCCAGAAGTTTTACTAAGAGTTGCTCAGTTAAAAGAGGCACTTTGTTCAGTAATCTGTGGGAAAATTATGAAATGTCAGTTACTAAGCATTTCTTATATTATTATTAAAATATTTTTTGATGAATACAGTATTACAGATAAATCTTTTGCGATAATTATGATTCAATGATTAACAATTAATGATCCCACTGCATTGGTTTTTAATGTCAAGAAACATTTGTGATATTGTTATTTTATATTCAATTTTTGGAAAACAAAGCATTACACTATAACAGACACCGTTCTTTTAGCAGTGATATAAATTTTCCCTTTAAAGTGACATTATTATTTTTCACGCATTAAAAGTATAAATGTTTAAAAAACGTGTTTTCATATTAATTTCAAAATACTATTTCACTGCCGCCATCATACGTTACAAAATTATTTTAGTTGATTTCAATCGTGTTACCATAAAATAGAGAATCAAAGACAATTAAAACTTGTCAATTTCTATTAAATAATCTTATTAGTTAAGCAAATCCCCGATTTATCATAAATTAATTTTATTTTATAATTTATATCCGTCGTTGAACAGCCGACCTAATTTTGAGTTTACGACTAACAACTCCGTCTTCTAATTTTGAACCCAAACCAGAAGACAAGGAAACTCCTGGATCAGTACTCCCAGAGGTATTGATCTTTATGGGAACATGGAGGACTTTGCGACTCGACAAATTGAACATGCACCGTTCATCATTCACTACATGAAGAGTCTTTAGCCGGCGGGGATCAAACTCATGAACTCTTGGACATGGGCCCAGTGCCCTACCAACCAAGCTATCCCGGCCTATCATAAATTCATTACTTAATTCTATGGATAACTCATTATTTGGACAGTAACACGCAAACTTGTGGTCAGGGGGATTTTTAAAGTAGACAGGAACGATTGCCGTGCTTTCGAACATAAGTAAACTAAATTTACAAATCAATTCAGAATTGTGACTTTTATAATGAAGCTATTCAGGATATAAACATTCTGCTTTATTTATGATTGTGATTTTTTGCTAAAAATTTTAAAAATACGGTATTAAGATTTACTTTGAATTGAAAACTTAAAATAACCCCTATAAACATTGAATATGTTTATTAGGAAAATATATTTCTTTATTAAAAATTTAGTTATTTTATTTTGATTTAAAATGTGTAATATTTTAGAAATACTTGTTTTTTTCGTAATTTGTTAAATATATTCCTATTAGAAATACTATATTTTGTTTTATGAAGTCCCTTTTTTATTTCTTTGATATTTTTCTTGAAATGATTTCATAAAGGCATTCGACAGATTTAATAACTTTATAGAATTATACGTCTGATCTGAAATACTCAGAAGTTTTCAAAATTCATCACTCGTTATAAAAAGTACTAACTCGCGGAACCCCTTCAACTCTACCACCAAACCCGAGAGTTCCGCGGAATACCGTTACGGAACATCTGATCTATAGAATAGGACAAAAAAAGAAATGTTTTCAAATTTTTGTTTCTAAATTCAATAAGAAAAACTTCACAGGTTTCCGTAGGATAATTAAATTTTTTTAAAAAGGATATTGAGCAGTTTACATTCTGTTCATAAACGTAATATTCTTAAAACAGCGTTGAAGGTAGCCATAAAGTAACTGTAAACAAAGCGAGAGAAATGTGCTATTTATTTTGTAAAGGAGAAAAACACAGGCGTTGTAAAATGTTCAGTCCCTCAAAGTGAAATCTGACTTGACACTGATTTCTTTTTAATGGTGTCGGGAAGGGAATCGAAAACGTTTTTCTGTGATGGAATTCATTCCATCCATCAAATTGGAGGTTGGATAGGAAGTGTTCCCCGACATTTATTGCCTATCGATAAAGTCAAGTAGAACTTTCTTTTTCTGTCTTGTCTCTTAACTCTCTGAAACTTTAAGTATAAGCGACTGCCTTGAGAAATACTTGTTTTAGGGCACTATTTCCAGCACCCCCCTTCTAATGATTATTTTTGATTTCGCGGAGATAAAAACAGTTTTATTGCTCTTGTTTTTTAATGTTGAAGCATGGTTTTTAAATCAGCAGCGATGGTTTAAGTGGTTAAGGCACTGAGCAGTCATTGTGAAGGAATGGGGTTTGAATCCCTGGTGGCTGCTTGCAGCTCACCCAGCATCAGATTGATTGGTACTAGTTTGTACGGAAAGTAGAGGTGGTCAATGTTCTTTTTTAAACATATTAACCATCATCATACCGCTGTTCATGAAATTGTTTTGTCTCAACCTAATCATCTCCAGTTCTGCAATGTTTGTTACAAATATTGCAGGAATCTCTTCAATTTACTATAGATTTTTATTATTTGAAAAGTGTAAACTAAAGGCTATATATTACATCGATCAAAGCATTTAGTCTAAAAATTCAATGAAAAGTTTTCGGTTCGAATTAAGGATGTTTTAGTGAATTTGTTTTTTATTGGTTAGAACATTCTTCTCTCAATAAGGTGACGAAAATTCGAATTCTTAGCAATGGCTGGACAATGCGAATTCTGCTGCCCACTCGCACCGACCACAGTGCTAAGTAAAATGTTCTCAGTGGTAGACAGATCATGAATTAGAATCTCTTTGCTATCGGGCTGAAAGTCTTCCGTGGTTTTCCTTTCCACGTAACGCGAATATGCGTTAATTTCAGTCAAAAGTTCTTCATGAAGACTAGTTTGTTCCAACGCTTAATCCAATAGTTACCTTTCCTTTTTATTCGTGTTCAAAATTACAAAGCTGCGAAGTTGAACATTCGTAACAGTAAATCCAAAAATGGATCGGATGTTAAACACCTGTTCAAAATATAATAAATAAAATTTTTACCTTGAATACATAAAAGATGTCTTATTCAACTAGCATTCGAAGTGCTCTGTTCTCTATAAAAAGTTTTTAAAATTTAAAACATATTTTATTAGCCGGACACTTATTTTATTAACCGGCATTTTAAAAGTTTAAACATAAAATATTATATTTACGAATTAGAATACAAAAGTTTGTGTTAGAGCAATAAACTCCTCATTTCTTGCACAACTATGCATTTTACAATTGAATACTTGCAAGTCTCGTCATCGTCATTTGTCGATTCAGAAGCTAATCAGATTCAAAACACAGGCATTACATCGCTTGCGGGTATCCAATTAAATCTCATTTAAATCACATGGTTAGGCGAAATCACTTCACTTCTTTTCGAGTGAATTGTGTCTTTAAGATAACAATTTATTATTTTTAAATTATACTATAACGAAATCATTTGAAATTTATTTATTTTAAGTAATATCACAAAAGAATTTATGATCGCACATTTAGCGTAATTTCTGAGATTCTCCAGAATTATTTTTTCGAAATTATCATTTATTATTATTAAAAACAATAATTTTATACAGAAATTTTTTTTTCATAATTTCTTAGCCAAAAGAATTTATCTGTATAAAAAGTTAATCTTTATTTGCTATTGGCGCCTTATTATACACAATAAACACAATGTTCTACTATGTTTTCTGATAAGCTCATGGAACGTTTCTAAACTAGATTCCTTAAATCCAGTTAAAGAAAAATTTAAATAATAATGACACACCTGATACCAAATTAGTAAGACAAATGATAAACGCGCAGTAAAATACGTGATTTAAGGAAATTAATAAAATTACAACACATTTTTAATAAACTTCCTTGAAGAATGAAAGAATTTGAGTCAATTATTTACGTCATTTTATTTAAACAGGCAACGTTTTATTCTAATGAATTGCCATATTCCTTTTTAAATTTTTTTTTATTTTCTTAAGAAAAATAATAATGAATCATTTTTTGAAAATTAAGTTACATTAAATTATATTATTTTGGTGATTCTTTCTTTTATTAATTTTACAATTCATTTACTGTAAAAAAAATGGTTTCTAAAAACTGTGCAAAAATGCTTCAAACTAGCTTCGAAATAAATTTCCTCGAATTTAAAAACTTCATTATTGAGTACAGCAACATGCTCGAAATTGAAAATCTATCCTCATTTTTAAATAAACGTGTCAACTTGGTATGAAAGTGTTGAATATCGATCTAAAAATATTCCTTATTCGTGAAAAAAATTGGAATGAATCTAAGTGCAGTAAACTTTTTCCTAATTAGATAGTCTTTTAATATTTGATTATTATAAACTACTTAAGTTTGAAATGGTCACATTTGAGGATGACGAGTCATTTTGTCATGTTGTGTCATTTTCGAGGCAATCAATTTTGAGTACGTCACTATACTCAATAATGAGCACACGGCTTTTGAAATTGGATTATATTTGATTCGGAGTTATTTCGGCACATTTTCACTCAATTTTGAGAAACCCCTTTTCACATTGTATAGCTGAAACTTGTAAAAATGAAATTGACTCCGACTAAAAAATAACTTCGAATTCATTTATTTTACCTATTGATATATTTCCTGAAATACGGAAGTTTTTTAAATGCAAATACAATAAAACTATCAATTAGAAAAATTTAATTATTTAATTAATAATACGTTTATAAAAACATTTCATAGTTTTTTAACATAAGAATAAATTAATATAGTAGATAAATAAAAAACTATAAAGCAGTTCTCTATCGTTATGTTATCTCATAATGCACTTTGACTTGAACTGGAAAAAGATGCTTTACTAAACTAAAAATACGATATTTCAAAAAAATAATTTAATCCCAACTTAATTGCTGCCAGACAAAAACAAATACTTCGTAAAATTATGTTAAAATTTTTATTTTCTCATTTAATTGATAACCTAGAACCTTATTCACATCAATATTTTAAGCAAAAAAAGAATAAGAAAGAAATGTTATTTAAAATATTTTTATAGATAATATTATTTCAAGAAAATCTTATTATGTCTGTGAGAAGTATTTGTTTTATAAAAAATAAGGAATGAGCGCAATCTTTTGAATATGATTTATTATAACTAGTATATTTTTATTTTTTCAGCCAATAATTGTTTATTAATATTTTATAAGTAAATTAAATTTATTTTTATGCGTCTTCTAAAAAAGTATTTATTAAAAAAAAACATGATTCTGGCAATAAGAAAAAATAATATACGGTATTTAAACCATTCATTTGGTAATTTTTCTTCTCATATGGTAACGGTTTATCGAAAAATTCTAGTTTCCAAAATAACGGTTCTTATTACTACACAGTTAGTAAATAATACAAAACTAAAAAGTAAATTTAACTGAATAAGTGACTTTTATTCCTCGCTCTAAGGTGGTACGATAAAATTATCCAATTTTACAAAATTTACCGAATTTTATCACATATTATAGAACCATATTTTTGTGTTAATTTTGCCAAAATCATTAGCAAAACGCTTCAATTGAACGTTTTTTTGACGTTCCTATAGAGCCAGAAACATGGTAAGTTTTACCATATTCTGGTAGTTTTGACCATACTTTATTTTTCATTGTGAGCTACAGGTGTTAGAAGAAATTATAGATAAACTACACCGGGAAAAGTAGCTGCTAAAATGTATTAGGACGGGAGTAAAATAACATTGAAAATCGGGTCATGGTTTCCGAAATCATTTTTTATCTTTGATAATGATAAGATCGCAATGATAAGATTGCTCGATTTAGTAAAAATGTAAATTTTTCAAAACGTAGCAAAACGAGAAATTACAATCTCTAGCTAAATCGTTTAATTTCTTCTAAAGAATATTAGAAAATGCACTATGAAACGCAAAATACATATTTAAATTCGATTTCAAATAGTTTCAAATGCAGAATCACTTTCCAACAAATTTAAAATCTCGTAATGAAAACTTTAATAACTTTATATTGGAAATTTTCGTTTTTCTTCTCACCACGCTAGGTTGCATTTGGCGTAAAAAATGTCAATTTTTATAATTTTTTTAAAGCATTATAATTAAGTTCCTTATTTCAGTAGAAGTAAGTATTGTATAATTTAATTAGAGCCGAAATCTAGGTTTAGCAATTTTCATCGCACATTTCATTCATCACAAAGCATGACCTTACAGCGAATGAAATGATATATTAATTGCATATTTTATATTATTTATGCTGATATTTGGTATGAATCACTGTCTGAATTTTAAAAAATATAGGCAACTGTTTTCTTGACTTTTTTTTTTGCACTCTATCTTATTATTAAAAAAATAATAAAAAAAACTGTAACATTACATCAAACGTATGACATTATTCAAATATATTTATCAATTCAATTCAATTATATTTATTAATTCAATTATATTTTTATACCAACTATATTTATAAGAAAAAACTTGCTTGTAATCACAGATTATTTTATTTCTTCAGTGGGGGAAGGCTGGAATCTCGGGAGACTCCAATATTTCAGTTCTATACTCTTTTTTCTTTGGAAATGGTTTCAATCTCATTTCATAAAACAGTTTCACTTCAAAAAAATGTTTGAAATTCATAAATCAAACGAATCTGTCTCATAAATTCGAAAATAAAACTAAAATGAATTCAATCTCAGACCAGTTCATCACAGAAACATATTTCCCAGCATCTAATGCTCAATTTCTTTCATATCAAAATCTAAAACTTTCCTTCTTCTAAAACAGATAAAAACCTAAATGTTATGATATGGCATAAATAACTCGCCTCTCTTTGGAACTTAATCACCACCAGACACTTCAAGTCTTGAAGCGGCGAAGTTTCCATTTCTTAACTTTCATGATTTTATTTCCATTCTAAACAATGCCCATCGTATAGCGGGTATGAGACGAGTTAAAATTCAACGGGGGATTTCACAGGAAGCCTCTTTATTTTTTAACATATAAGCAATCCTCCTTACTCCTCGAAACACTGAACCACGCTCTGAAAATCCGACTCATAAATTTTTATGGGAAAAGATCCAAAGAAAGAAAGTTTTGACGCATTTCTTACATTTTCTCCATTACACCTTCGGGGGATTCGAGTACAGATACAGTGAATTTTAGATGGATGTGTATGGTCAGACATCGGACAGCCATTTCGTTACTCGGATTGCTCACATATTCAAAGCTTATTATATTCTCTTTTTTTTTTTTTAAAGCATTGAGCTGTCTACCGAATTTCGATTTATCATTTCCAGTTTTATAGTTAATTTTATTCAAAGAATTTTGATGCAATATCGCTATGTTGAGGTAATTTATGAATACGTTTTATTAACACTAGAACAACGGATAGAGTCCATTCGGTCGTTATCATTATTTTTTTAAAAGTTATGCAATTTAAAAAATAACTTACTGAAAGTATTCTGACTTTTCATAATATTATCCAATTAAAAGTGCTTATTTAATAATTCATGTATTTGCCTTATATAAGCTTATGGATAGAATCTTATAGCTAGAACGACTAGAGATGCCCCCTAAGTATTTTTGTAGGTAACCCGTAAATCCATGTAGGCTTAAGTATAAAGTATCCTTCATTAACTATAAGGTTCATTAAAAAAAAAAAGTATTTCCACATGTGTGTAATTATTATTTGTAAGGAAAAAGTAACTCAGTTATCTAAGAAACTAATATATCCGTAGAAAAGTCACTGTTCCATTTAATCAAATATTTTCGTAAATTAAATCGAATAAAATACCATGGATTTCCGATGATCTAGTATATAATAGGTTTTTAATGAATTCATTATTATATTTCTAGAATTTGGGTGTCTAGTTGATCTACGCATAAACAATATGGAAAGGGCCACGCTGCTTCTTTCTAGGTATACAGCAATGGTCTGTATTTTTAGTGTTAATAACATCAATTTGCGATTATTGCCACCAAATTGTTTAGCAAGAACTATACAGATCTTATAGTATTGAATAATTCTGTTCACTTATGTCGATAGGCGTTGTTGATGAATAAAATTCAAAACATTTACTGTACAGATTGTGTCAAGGTGCAAAAATGTTTATATTCTTTTTTTTTCATTATCCAGCATATAAAGTTAATGTAACAAAGCTTCGTTCCGACTAGTAATGCATGCAAATACTTAAAAACTTCGACTTCAAAGGGATAGCACATATCTATAAAACTTATCTATAAAACTTTTCATGAACCCTTAACATATCTATGAAACTTAGTTAAAATATATTTTTGCTGAAAAAATCTGTTCGCTGGAATTTAGATAACTTTTTTACGGTAAATAGAAAATGTTTATGAAATAGAAAAAAAAAAAACTATTTCAAACAAAATAAATTGCAAATATTAAGTAGTGTCTTAACCATTAGAACTTAGCTACTAGAATATTTATTCAAGTTATATAGTATTTATTATCGACTTTGTAATTAAGAAACTGAGATGCTATTCAAACTACCTACTTCTTAACGTTCTATTGATCATGGGAAATGTTTCCCCCCACATTTAATTGTTCAATTGGGTGCAAGCATGCTCGAACTATATAATGAAAATGGTACTATTTTTAAAATATATATATATAATCAGTATTAACTTAAGGAGGTTATTAATTTACATTCTTAATAGAAGCTAAGTACCTTTAACTTCTTTGCCATCGCGGTTGATTGCAAAGATCCATGTACCTATAATGTTCATTGCGATATTTTGTTTTCCAACAGTATTAAATTTCATTTAAAATCTTACGTCATAATAAGTACTACTAATGAAAAGGTTCGAAAATAGTTTGATTTCACTATGAAGGAAAATAATAATGAAAAATATCTTAAAAATATTTTAACGCCTGATAATAAGTTTTGATTTAACTGAAAACTATGATAATGTGTTTTACTTCCTTAATGCGTTTTTTCCTTAGTGTATAGGCAACTAAGTAATATCAAATAATATTGTGTAGAAAAATGAATCAATTTTCTTTACAAATAGTTAAGTACGTATATTCTTTTTTTTAATATTTTAATCAAATTGTGAAAATGAATTTTAGTAAAAAAATTATGTTTGAAAGCATTTATTTCTTTTATAATGATTTAGACTTAAAGACGCCAATCTATGTATTATTCTGTGTTTTTTAATAGCTCTCGCGTATTCTTTTAATTCCAACTAAAGAGAACAATTTATAAATAAATATTCGAATTTAGAAATAAAATACAGGGTGTTTATAAAGTCCCAGACCCATTTTGATGTTTAATAACTCATGAAATAATAAATATATAAACAAACTTCTGGCATTTATTGATGGAATAACTCATATATTTTCCTTTTCGGGTTAGAATATCTTTACTTTTGTAAAAATAATCTGCGCGTGTGGTTAATTTCAGATAATTTCATTTTCCAGTCTAAATATCTGTACTTTTCTAAATATCGTCTGCTTATTAATTGCATTTTTCTCTCTTTTGTTTTTGGCAACTATGTACATGGGAATCATAATGTGCGCCATAATGTGCGCATATGGGGATCTGAAAACACCCATGAATACCGTGAGGCACAAAGGGATTCCCCAAAGGTTAATGTGTGGAGTGGACTAATGCACGACCGTGTCATTTGGGCCTTTCTTTTTTACAGAAAAGACGGTCTCATCAGTCGTATACTTAGACATGTTGGAAAACTTCGTATTTCCACAACTAGAAGAGCTTCAGCCACATGTCTTTTTGCAACAAGATGGTGCACCACCTCTTTGGGGTATCATCGTTCGTAGTTCTTTGAATGACCATTTTCCCAGGAAGATGGATTGGGCCAGGAGGTCCAATTCCTCGGCCACCCAGATCACCTGATATAACACCACTGGACTTTTTTCTTTGGGGATTTATAAAGAACAATGTTTACAGGAGAATCGTGTCGAACATTGATGACCTAAAAGCCAGAATTACAACCGCAATAGCCTCTGTGGATGCCGACATGCTTGCCGCTACCTGGCGTGAAATTGACTATCGACTAGATATTCTCCGCACACGTGGAAGTTCATTGACAAGGATTATGAAACTTTATGAGTCTATCTAACCATTTACGTTATTAATTTTAATCTATCTTTATTATTTTATGAGTTATTAAACATCAAAATGGGTCCGGGACTTTATAAACACCCTGTATAATGAGCTATAAATAACCAGTTTATATTTGCTGTTACGCTGTCGAAAATTATTTTTGAAAGGAAAAAAATCTCACAATAAAAAAATTATTATACTAACTTTACAAAAAATAAAACGTTTTATTTTCTTTCTGTTTACCAATTATGGAAAAAGGCACTTTTTACTATCACGTGTTTCAATCCCAAAAATAAGGAAAGTTTTTACCTAGAAAAGTAATTCGGAAACACGAATTGCTCAAAAGGGTACTACCTAAATAGATAAAAATAGAAAACGGCAGTGTTAAAGCTGTAAAAAAGCAGTTTATTGATATCTGTGGCTGAAGAAACAAACCATCGATAAATATTTTTTTTTTTCACTCACTCTCTAACGATTGTTTTTCGAACATCTTTTTCTATTCTTGTTCTTTTCAAGCTCTGGGCTAAAAACGTTCCAAGGGGAAGAATAAGGGTACTTCTTTACTACGTTCAGATAGATTTCCCTCACGTCGATTAGCGAAGAAGAAAAAATAAACTTATCGAGAATAAACAAAAATATTTCCGATAATATACGGGGTGAGTTATTTCTAACGTTCTTCAATTGTGCAAGAGACAATTAATCAGTTTATCCTCGGAGCGGCGTTTATTATGGCAACGATGAATTATTAATTTATGTAATATCTACTAAAATCATTTGCGCTCTTTTTGTTTATGTATGTAGTAATATGTAGCATTCAATAAAATTCCTTCAGTAATTGTTAAACATACCTTAATAAAGTTTTAAGACTAACTGGCAGGCTACTATTTGAATATTGCTACAATATTATTTTCCCCATAAAACTTTATATCTTTATATTAAAAAGATCATTCCGATTTATTATTCCCTAGGTAAGTATAAATAAGATAGGTATGCAATATTAAACTAACAGGTAACAAAGAAAGAGAATTATTTAAATTATAGTAGTAGCTATATTTATTTTAATATTCATACTATATGAGAAACACTACGACCCTTTAATTATATCTTTCTTTGATAGTAAAAAACACTCATATGCGATTACATAATTACATTCTACGTCACTATGGATTGATTTGTTTCTGTAACTGAATGTATTATTTCACAAAAATTGTTGTTTATATTAAAATTACACTAACATTTTGTACTATAATTTCTAATGTTTTAAATATTTTTTGCTTACTTATTTATAAAACTTCATCAGATTTTACTTTTAAACATTATGCATATACAAATCTACAAACATTTTGTAAGTATTTTACTACAAATACGATGAACATGAATTATAAAATTATTGAAAAGGAATTATAAATTTATCTTTTAATAGCATTTCGTCTACTGTAAGCCACCAGAAAGTTTTTTAAAATTTTTTTTAAAAATTTTTTTAATGTTTATTTAATGCCGTTTTAGTCGAATATCTGTTACAAGCCACCACAGCAAAGAACCATACTTATCTTATAGTAATGAACAATACCTCTCTTTAGTTCATTATGTTATGGAGACTTAGAAAATTTAATGTTTTCCTCCATAGAAAATAAATATTTATTATCCTGCAAACTATGTTCGTTTAAGAAAAAGAAATTCCAACCAGTCACAACTATCAATAAACTTTATGGGTGGTTGACCGTGTGTGCAGATGGCGCTAGGGGTTAAAATTCGTCGTAAGACTTCCGGATTACTACTTCCGACTGATTTTTAAGTCTAAAAAAGCTTGAAAAAACGCACTATCCAATATTATTATACTTGTAGTGTTCTCAATATAACGTGTTTTTCAATCTAACTTTCAACGAAACAAACAACAAATGAATTCGGAAGGCTCCACAAGCTTGCTATGATGCTACTCAAAACTGTAACAACAAATAACAAAGTGTTCTATTTTACGCAAATATAGCCAAATAAGAGACTACATTCAAAGCAGAGTTAACCTTATACTTAATTTATTTTGTGGTATTAACTTTGTTAAATTTGTTTTAAGCTCACGACCTGCTAAAATTTATGAATTACAGAAAACTCTTATGAATGGCAAAATGACGCGTAAATTTAAACAAAAATTAAAAAAATAAAATTGCTAGAATATTAAGCCAGTTCACGCATCGCCTCATAAGCGTAACATAAGCGGAGGGATACACCAGAAGTATTCTAAATTTCTTCCGATTTTAGGAAGCTTGATATTGTTTACATTCAGTCAACCAACCATACGACCGTGAAGGGTAACGTTTTTAAACCTAATACTTATTTTTCCAAGAATCAAAACTGGATTTTTATCTGTGTTGTGCACAGAATTTATGCTCATGATACCCACAACACATTTAATAAATAAAGAAGAGACTGCGCGGTCGAGGGTAAGAAGTACTATAAGCTCGCTGCGGTGCAATGTAGTTGCACAAACACTGTCGCAAAATTGTTTGCGTTAGGCGGTAACTAATGGACTGGTATTTTGCTAAATTCTTTTAAAAGATACTGTATACCAGCATTTTAGCAAGGCAGCAATCCCCGATCTAAACTGCCCAAGAAACCTCTCCTCTACAATAGCTAGGCTACGTACTAGACATTTCAAGGGCATGAAGATCTCACGCACCCATACAAAATTCTATCCCATCTGCAAGTACTGTCCTCATTTGCAACTAACTCCAGACCATGTTTTTGACTGCCAGGCCATTATCGGCTCCCTCTTTCTACTTGGAGCACCTCCCATCGAAATTCTCTATGGCCATCGGGCTCCAGAACTTGCAAATCTTGTTATCAAGACTTTTGGAGGACTCTAATCTTTGCACTAACATAGACACGACAACAACAAAAGATACTATTTTTATGATTGCAAAACTTACGAAGTTTAATACAAATCTTTGTTTCCAAGACGGTCCAAAAGGAAACAACTACTAGGTTTAAATTGAGGTGAATCAATTGCATATTTTTTTGCAGTAGAAAATCAAGCAAATGTGCCTTGCACCACTTTTTGATTTCCAAAGAATTCTTATGACGAAGGATTCATTAAATCTTTTAAAAATAAGTCAACGATAGACTTAGCAATCAAAATATTTTGGTAACTTCGTCGAAGTTATTTTCTGTGCTCTGTAAAACACTATCAAACAATTTATCTGACAATAAATCCACTTTCTTTCAAATGCTACGTTGTACGAAATTTTAGTAACGTCAAGTATTGTTTCAAGGATGTTTTCACGGGTTTCCATCAGATTCCTGTATAATAAAAGTTTTTTTTTTTTTTTTTTTTTTTTTTTTTTGAGAAAACTTTCCTAAGTGCACTGTTTTAGTCTGACGACGACTTTGTGAGGCAACATTTCTATAAATTTATAATACATATTTCGATTACTTGAATTGTTTATTCTATTTTCATACATTAATAATTAAATTTGTGGACCTATGAAGCCACTTAGCTTTTTGAATCTTAGTATATAAATTAACCGAGAAGATCAGCTGGTTAATATGGGAGTTAAACTCCCAGCGCCGGCATAAACCCATTTTTCTTCCTAAGATACATAGGAAGTATTTATTTTTTCAATCATCATTTGTTGATCTAAAAGCTACAAGAAGACGTAACTCTCTTTAATAGATATAGCACCACAACTTTGCTCATCATCATTCGTCTTACCGGATGATAAAACTTAAAACTATCCATCTCTCACACTGGATGATATCACTGAATTTACTAAGTCACATTTCATGATTAGACGTGGTTTTTAGAAACACAAATTAGTCACAACTCAAAGCAGCTGAAAAATTGCCGACTTTTAGTTTAAAGGTCTATGATTTCGTCAGAAAGTTTTTAGTGTAATTTCAAAAAATTATTAACTTTTGGTTGAACGGTTTCTGAATTCTTAAAAGAAAAAATTTCCTCTTTTTGGCTGAAATGTTAGTTGAGAGTGGAAATTAGGTACATTGACCACCCATTATTTTGCAAGAACATCACTGAATTCTTTTTACAATGTTCCCTTTTCGATACAACTGGATTCATTTCTATCAATACTTTCACAGCATTTTTCATAGATGTTTTATGTTTTCCTCGAAGAAATTTTGTAGGGAAAAATCACTAAATCGAAATTTCTTCAAACCAATGCTGCACTTTTTGGTCGATAAAAGTATTCTTCCCTAACGACTGGTTTATTTTGCATGCAGCTTTTGCAGCTTTATAACCAAAATCATATTCATACAAAAATTACACAAATCTCGGTTGAATTCATATCCTTGCAAAATACAAAACAAATATCAAAATGGACAACTTATGAAAAAATCTTCTTTATTGAAATGTGACTCCAGCAATGGTCAGTATAACTATAAACGAGGTTATGAATAAACCAAAAGCATAACCAAAATAGAGAGACAAACGTTCACGAGCACCAAAAATCCAATATTTCACATACGCCAACCTAAATTGTTTAAAAATCTAATCAAATCTTCTAATATATTTAAAGAAAATGTGTATATGTATGATGTTCCTCGATATTTACTAAAATATAAACATATAAGACCTAAACAAACTATGAACACACAATGGCAATAAACATAAAAAACATACAACATTTTACGCTACGGTTTGTAGACAAGCAGGTTTATTTATTTGTTAAAAATCTCAAGTTAACCAAACTAAACGATCTATTCTATCACGTGCATTATAAGATGAAAAATAATTTTTCCTTATCAATGGAATGATTTAGATCTAACAGCAAGAACTGAGAATTGGAATCTTAACTCACCCGCCTCCAAATTTGCAGCAAAAAATAAGATAAAAAAACAATAACACTATTTACCCTTGAGTTCCTCTAAAAGAAATCAAATTTCCGCTAAAGAAAATTCTACGACAATGAAGTTCTAAATTAGAAACTTAAACCGGAAGACTTAGGGAATGATTTAAGAAGTTTTTACTCTACTTAGCCCATTCCCCTTCCAAGTAGAGAAAAAAATCTGACACATAACTGACTTTGAATGCGATAAGAACGGAACAAAAAAATATATAAAACGTTCCATTTCCAGATTTAGAGAAAGAGAAAGTTAAGCTACTTTTAAAACTGAAGCAGAGGGGGAAAAAATACTTCTTAAGTATGCCTTCATATATGAGAAGAAGTAACCATTTCATTCCTCTACAAATTTAAAACTTGCGAGAAGAAAATACACCTCCCATAATCTCCAGATATAGAATTTTTCTTTTTTATTTCTTTTTCGTTCGAAATGTCTCACTCTTTCTTATTATCATTTTTCGATTCCCTTTATTTTTCCAATCCCTTCGGAAGTAAAAGTTCTTTTTCCGTTCTTTTGCACCATTTCTTTTTTTCGTCCTCGAACAGATCTCCGCGAACTTCAGAAATATTAAAACATCTGAGAAAAGTCAGAAGTTGTAAAATAAAGAAAGCGAAAAGTCGGTGTCAGGTGTCATGGCGCGTGTCGCTCACTAAGACTTGAGAGTGCAACAAATTCGTGTTGCCATCTGGTACGAATAAAATGTGGGAATGATGGATGGTGATGGATGACGGAAAATCTGTAAAACTAGTATCACAACAAAGTTTGTTTTGTTTGTTCCCGATTTTAGCTTATGCTTTTCTTAGGAATCCCGAACTAAATGTCCCAATTTTGCTACTAACTTTAATATACATTGATTTCCATTTGATTTATTATTTTTATTTTTATAATATTTTAAATGTTATGATTTTGCTACGAAGAGATGAATAGATTGATGATGATTGATGAAATAATATTTTAATTTAATTTAATTGCACTCATTAAACAAGTTTAAAATATTCTGCTACAGTGGTTCCAACTAAACCGAAATATTCTATTAGTTTCTATTAGTAAGTATTTTAGTTTCGAGATCGCACTGATTGCATTCTCTCATCAGCAGAAATTTTGTTAATAATTTTTTTCCTCAATTCTCTGATGAGGGCTTAGATTTAGAACGAAATTCATTATATTTGTAGGTTGAAAATTTTTGAGAGCCTTTACAACATGAAAACTTTAAGCTGAAATAAATTGATGCAATATTTAAAGAGAAATCAGTCGAAAATTTTTTTGGTCCTCAATTTGCAAATCTTATTCAAGACTGGCAGAAAGAGCTATATGTGACAACATATCTCTGCAACTCAGGCTTCTCATTTACACTAAAAATGCAAACATGAAGAAAATAATTAAAATAATTAAAATTTACCCGCATTCCGTCCCGGTGTCCAAAATTGAGGGAAGAAAAATTAATCATATATTGAACAAAAAGTGACAAAAAAAATTTTTTCTTGATGTAATACTAATACTTTTTCTAATTTTTATTATATTTTTTTTCTAATATTTATTAGAGTATTATGAAGTAATTATATTAATTTTTATAAAATATTTAGTTTGTAAACTTATACGAGGGTCACTCTGAAATTTTTGAGATACAACTAGGTTTTTAAAGTTACACTTACAAAATTTTAGGTGTGTTCAAAATAGTCTCCTCCAGCATTAATGCACTTTTGTAGTCGAATTTTCCACAGATTAAATGCCTCAAGCTATTCATTTCTTGTAATAGATGAAAATAATGCATTTATAGCCACACCCATCTCTTCCTCTGAATGAAAACGACGGCCACGTAAGTTCTTTTTTAGATTAAAGAATAACCAAAAGTCACACATGGCTAGATCAGGTGAATACGGCGGATGTTCTATCACTTTAATTTGTTTTTGTTTAAGAAACTCATCCGGCTGTATGTGAAGATGCATTGTCATGGTGTAGCATTAGTCCCCTAACATTCACTTCTTGCGGAATTTCTGGAAGACATTTAGTGGTATACCAGTTTGCTGTTACTGTCTTCTGTCCTTCCAACTTGATGGCTTTGACCAATCCCGTACTTCTGAAGAAAGCGGCATACATCACTTTTTTCAGTGAGCGTTGTCTTTTCACCATTGTCGGCGTGAGATCATCCTCAAAGACCCATACTTTACTTTCTTGACGCGTTGGAACGTCAGAAAACGGTATGTACGTTTCATCACCCGTTACAATTTTAGAAAAGATGCGGTGGCCACCATCATTTAGCAATTTAAGAGTTTCTTAACTGATTCTGACACGCTCCTCTTTTTGGTGCTCAGTTAGATTATGGGGAACCCAACGGCAAACTACTTTTTTCATATGCAATTCTTCATGAATAATTTTGTGTATGGCTGCGGATCCAATGTTAAGCTCCTTCTGTATAATTTGATAGGTACAGCGATTATCATCCTTTATCATTTTTCGTATGGCAGACACATTATCCGGGATTACTGCCGACGGCGGCCTCCCTGTGTGTTCTTCATCCTGAAGAAAATTGCGACCTTTGCTAAATTCTTTAAACCATCTGAATACAGTAGCACGAGCTGGAGATTCATAACCAAACGCTAAAATTGCAACCGTTGAACGCATTCTTCTTGATTTACTCCTGCTTTAAAATCGTAGAAAATCATAGCGAGAAAATGTTCTCGCGTCAATTCCATTTTCTCTTCTGTTTACAATTTATTCCACGCTGAACAAGTTGAAGTAAGTCAGTAAAAAATCGTCTGCCGTGTTAAAATACTTTGTAAAATTAAACCGTTATTTTTATTTTGTAAATTCTCGTCTGCGTATATCTCAAAAATTTCAGAGTAACCCTCGTATATTAAAGCATTGGTATGCTGCATTTGTTAAACTATTTTAAAACGTATTTGATTTTTCTTTAATCTTATTTTAAATATGGCAAAGCTTCAATTTTATGAAAGTAATATATTTCTGAATTTCACCTTAAATAAAATACTTAATATTTGCTACAAAATATGCATTATTTTATAAGTAATGAACTCAAAGATAGAAAACTGAAAAACAAGTTAAATTCTGTTTTCGTGTTACAACATCTCATTTTCAGATATTATTTTTTAAAGAATCTTTTTTTATTAATTGTAAATACACATTTCTTAAGGTGACGTTATAAATATACTTGAATTGATATTTTGCTCAATTTTAACCCAACTAGGTGATTTTACTCACCAACCCCCCCCCCCCCCCCCCCTGTTTGTTTGGCATATATCATTGTTATTCTTTCTTAAAAGTCAATAATTTCCCCCCAATATTTATCGATAATTTTTCCCAATATGAGATTAAAATATATATTCATTGTAATTTCATGTAACGACATTTTATTAATAATTAGCTGAATACCTGATTTACGAACGGGGTTAAAAAAATCAATAAATCAGTACTGATCAGCAACACCACAAAATCACGAACAAAATTGAAAGACAAATACCGACAAAAATAATAAATAATTCCTATATCTTTTTACCATTAGTTGTTTTTATTTTTGTTTCTATAATTTGTTGCTCTGCCCGGTGGATTTACGTTATTAGATTAAATAAAGCACGTACTTTGTTGTTCATCTAATCAAAATAAAGATTAACTGTATTCAATATCGTCTGGCATAATGTTGCTACCTATTTCAGCCGTATCTGTCATAATAGAAATGCACAATATTGGTGCAGCTTCTAGAGGCACCAAATTTACTAATAAAATACTTTGCACCTAAAGAAGAATATATTTGGTTTCTGCTAAAACTGCACCAACCACCTTAGGGCATGGCCAACTAGAGCCCTTCTAGTTGGCCATGCTTAGGGCCAGTAGTGCCTTTTACTAAAATTAAGCATCATTCATGCCAACAATAGTATAGTGACCATTAGTCTGTTATAAGGCAATTACACTATCACTTTTGTTGTTTTTTAATGAATTTCTGTTAAATACTTTACTGAAGCCACGAGATCTATACCCATACACAATATGATGCTAGATTATGTTGGAGAAGTGCATTATGAGATAAATCAACTTACCCATGGATCACAAGATCTCATCCTGTTACTGACGATGAGTAGTAATCTAGGTAAGATTTCAATAACATTTACGAGTGAACATTATTCAGATCCTAGCAATTAGAAACTCGAGTACTACTCTAAATCACTGAATCTGCATCTTCGTAGAAATTATAATCCCTTATTATATTCCCATTTCCAGTTTTGTAATACCCGTATATCTCGCAAGTTAATGCAATGATGAGTGTGAATGATTAGAAAATATATCCAACGACAAACACAGTGGATATAATAGAGCGACAATATTATTTACGCAAGTAATGTTAAAACGAATATCAATCTATATGTATGTAAATTTAAGAAAAAATATTTTAGTTAGAAAATTATACTAAATAGTTTTCAAGCAAAAAGAAGGAACAGAAAAATCTTGAAATGTTTAGCGTTAAATAAAATTGCAATTTTTTGAATTAAAATTGAAAAAAAAAATAGTATTATGGTTTTGCTTCTTCACCAAAACATTTAGATTTGTATTTATAATTTCGTAAATTTTCAATGCCAATTAATTTTTAAAAAAATTTTTAGTTACTTCCTGAGTTCGCAAAATCTTAAAAAGTATTTATTTCAAAACCATAAAACGAAGTAATTTTTAAATATATAGCTTAAAATGTTATAAAAAGTTTTACGAAAAAAGTTTTATCTTAAGGCTTTTATCAACAAAAAAAAATTGTTAATAAGACCAATTTTCAATTAATTTCAATATAATCAGCATGCCTTATTATTTTTTTTTGTCAAATCCATAATTATCTTAGATACCTCTTAACAGTAAATTAAATAGTAAAAAGGATCTAAACGTAAAATTACTTCAGAATATTTGCCTATCAATGACGATCGTATTTCTATATATAATACTGTAGAGCATTTTTTTTCTCTTTTGTTTTCTGTTGAATGCTGTTTCTTAACAGATCTCAGATACTTTCGTATCGCAAGTTTCAAATCTGCAAGTGGTTTCCTTTTCCAAGCTACACTTTTAGCGTGGCCTCATGCAGTACACCGACAGATGTATATATATATATATATATATATATATATATATATATATATATATTATCATTCTTTGATGTGATTAATTTTGCCGATTTCATAATAAGTCCCAAGTTATTTTTCAGCAGTTGTTACAATGTATTCGTATTTTTACGTGGTTTTGAAAATCTGGATTTTTTAATATGGTAGTACTAAAAGTTTCAAAGTTGAAATACGCATTTAAATAATCACTTTTTTAAGCGCTTTTTTTGTACGAATTTTATCGTAAATCTAACTGATTTTTTAAACCTTAATTGTTACAGTTTTTAAGAAATACGTAATTTAAAAAATCCAGTAACCACCGTAATCTCGTAAAAAAACGTAATTTAAAAATTCTCCTATTTTTTCTCCGATATTATTGACACATGAGTTTCAAATCGCACGTTTAAGTCGTAAATTCAAGTTATTTTCCATCGATTTTTTTTTTTTTTTTCGTTTCCAGGTGATATTTAGAATCCCTATATTTTAATAGAATATTATTCCAACATGTAAAATTCGAGAAGTGATGGGAAAATACGAAAACATCTTTCCTTTTCATAGGAAAATACTACCATTGAAGAGACAATTCCACAAACGGCAGAGCTATCAAGATTGATAGTGATTGGTGATGAAGAAAGTGCATGTTTCTACTGCTATGCCCATAGTCTCTCCATGTTTACAACGAATAAATCAGTGAAATCTGTATTTTATTCATGGCGATGAATTTTAAACATAGAATTTAAACCCGAAAGTCCTATTTCTTTCCTATTATTATGCAGTGTGCTGAAAGACAAGTTTGCTATAAAGATTTTGCGAAAATGTAAAGCTGTTGTTGGATTACTTAAACAGCTAAAATTATCATTTCAATAAAAATCAAATGATATGCCTTGTTTTGTAAGTTATATTTGGTAAAACAAAGTTTTTATCCCTGAATGTGCCTCAAGAAAAAATCTTTTACGTCTTATTTTTTCTATTGCCCAGTCATGCCAAGAAGGAATTATTGTATAAATGCTGCGTGTGCCCTTCTCTCAGATTCTAATAAAAATAATTATAAGTTCGTATAAAAAATAATTAATAGGTTGATGTCTTTAACTGTGTTTTGTGTGAAATTTTACTTTGAATAAGGATCTAAATTATCTAGGAAAAAAATGTTCAAAATTTGTTTTACCCTTTGAAGTGTTTGATAAAATCCCAAGCAATGTCGTAAGATATGAGAATATTTTTATGGTAATTTTGTTTCAAATCAAGATGAGCAGTCTAAACCTGATAGGGAATGTTCTTACTGAGATAATTATTTAATTGTTTATTATTTTATAGAAATTGAGCAAAATGAGTTTTAAAATTTTCTTTTAATGCTTTAATATAAACAATATGCAAATGAAGCTGAAAGTTAATCAACATCTAAAACTATTTCATAAATGCTAAATGTACGACGAAAGATTTTTAAATGTATGCAAATTGGATGTGGAATTCATCCTAAAACAGGTTTTTAAAGGCACCCAAATTGAGTAAACTTAGGATTGAGCAAAATAGGTGTTAACAAAGCTAAAATGGGTATTGAGCATTCTCCAAAATAGGCATTAGATGGTAATCAGATTGGGTGTTGATATCCAAATGATATTATGATATCCAAATGTATATTAAACATTACCTAAAACGGATTTCCAGTGGTGTCCAGAATGAGTCTTGAGCTACCCGAAATGGCTACACAGTTATAACCAAAATACAACCCAATTTAGTATGAACTCACAAATTTGGTAAACTGGTACCAAATAATCTTTCAAACCAAATTATTCTTTTTACAAAATGGGTACATAGCGATAAACATAACAAGCATTGGCCATGGACTAATTTATTATTAACCCAAATTTGGTAACCTCATACCTAAGAATTTTTCAACCCAATTTTTTTTTTTTTTTATCCATTGTAAGTTTTTTTTTTCTATGCACCGAATGATTCTCATAGAAAAGTAGTTTTCACAATAAAAATTTGAAAATTTAGTTAGAATGATATTTTTAGTCTAAATAGTAGCTACTCATGACAGAGATGAAGAGTTCAGAAGGCAGCATACAAATCAATATGCTTTTTTCCCCCTCCCTGTTGGCATCAGATCACTTTCAGTAGATCTGGATATCTTTTACAAAATTTTACAAAATGTTCATTTTTCATCTCAACTTAGCGCCGCAGTTTCCTACGCTAAAAATAATATTCCAGCTCAATTTTAAGTTTTCGATTAGAATCAAGCTTTGATTAAATAGGTTAAGAAGGACCATTTGTAAAATTCGAAGTTCTGTAAACGTAACTGCGTCATCTCAGTAATAGTTCCTTAACACAGAACTTTATGCTTTATACAGAATTTATATACCTAAAACATATTCTTTATACAGAATTTTTCACCTTACTTTCGATACGTATGCTCGCTATACGGAATCATATGTTGGTCACGATTTTTTTATAATCACAATATATTTTTTTATATTATTTTTATATATATTTTGGAATCATTTACCTGAGTTTTCAGAAATTGATTTAAACTATTCTAATACTCGATTGCAGCACTTTAATATTAATATATCTGGTCATTTTTAAAGTCAAATTGAAGATTGGTGGATTGATTATGTATAAAAAGTTATTGAAAACTGTCTTGCCAGTAGTGGCGTGCGATATAGCATCAGCAATATAAAGTAAATGGGATTTTAAAACTGTATAACTAATGCCTGTCTCGGTAAAAAAAGTTTTTCTTTTTTTAAAGTTTAGCACAATAATTCCAGTTTTCAAACAAAGAAAAAAGAAGAAAAAAAGGTTTCAATATATCTTATATTTGTTTGTGATTTTTACCTTCTCCGAATTGTGGTTGATAAAAATTATATTGATTCGTGCTCCAAAATTACCGAGTAACATTAAGTGCTTAAAAACAATTAAATGGTAAGTAATTTCCTTTTTTTACAATTTCTTTCACCTCCTCTACTTCCTCTTAATAAAACTAAAAGAATTTTTTTTTTATCCATAAACATTTTTATCGTTGCTAAGACATACGCTAAGACCTTGCTAAGGTATTTATATTCAGTAATATCACGTGTCAAAATTGGAAAAATATTTTTTTTTTCAATATGAATGAACATTGCTGGAAGTTTTTGAATATGTTGAATGTTGAACCGTAATAATGTTCTAATTGGGTAAATTCTCAATTAAATGATACATATTCGAACTTCATTACAATATAATAGATTAAATTTAAAAGAAAAAACACTTTGATTCAATACTATATAATCTACTTATTGAAGTTAAAATTTGGAAGGCAATTTTGGAACTCGGCAAATTCGGAAGATATTATGCTCTGTAAAAAATCCCAAACAAATTAAGGTAAAAAGTACCGGCACTCAGAATACCTATATTTTTTACCCTAAATTCTCTTTATACCGGAATATGTTAGGGAACAAAAAAGATATACCGTAATTTTTACTTAGCTGAAAATTACGGTAAAAATGAATTTATGGTAAAATTAATTTTACGGGATGATACATCTAATGTGCCGTTACTTTATTTGTATAATGGCATAATATAATTGCGATATGATGGTTATATTGCCATATCAAGCTGATTGTTTTGCAGTGTAGTGTATATTTAAACAGGCAATAAATTATCTAGCAAAAATAATATTCAACTGTAAATATTTGGTAAAATACTATTCAATTTTAAACTTTGTAAAGCGAGAAAACAAAAATAAAATAGACGATGTAACTCATTTTTTATCCGAAAGATAAATCACAAAAAGCTATTAATTTAAACCCTTAAAACTATTATCTTAGAATAATTCATAAAAAGGTAAAAAATTCACTTTATAAATAAAATTCATATACGTCATATATTTTTTTTCTTCCCGGAACTGTGGCATTTTTTATTTTCTTGGTCATTCATCTCCAGCCGTTTACACGCCGTCATTGGTAGATAAAACTATGTTCGTTTCACTCAATTCCACAAAGAATGACTGTAACCGTGAACATCGTTTTCAAGAGGGCCGTATCTCCTCTCTGTCCACATCCAGGACGTCCACGTGTCATCGTCAGGCAGCTCCACTTCATCATCCAGTAACCAATAGCCAAGTCTCCTTTTTTTCCCCCTACATAACTACAGTTCAGGCGTTTTTTCTGCGGTACCATGTCAGGCAAAAACGGAAGATGTTATTTTTTTTTTCCTCCGCCATATTTCTCAAAACTCAATATCATCCGGAAAAATATCCTTTCCCACAAAGTTTCTTCTCCAAACATTCATATTGAAGTGGTTGCTGTAGACGTCGCTTACGGGCAATGTTTTCATTTTTGGAACTCTGTGCTGGTCAAATTTTATTTATCTTTCGCAGAGAGTCTGACCAGCCCCCGGCGCCATATGTAATCAAGATTCAGAATGATACGGCTTCTGGTCTCCATTGACAGGAATGGGCTCTTCATTTTTTTTTTTTTTTTCCTGATGGATAGTTGGATAAATAATAATATCGTCGTGTGGTAACGCTGCTTAAAATAACATAATAGTTAAAAGTTAGACGTCTGAATTTGAAAAAAAGTAATTAATTCTTATCGATAGACGCTAAGTTTGTCTGGCGGAAATTAGAAAACATTTAGAATGATGGTGAATTGTTTTTTTCCTGCAATTAATAATCATTGAAATATTTTTCATTTGTACGTATCATAATGACTTACAAAAGTTATTTTATTTATGTGAAAAGTTTGTTATTATTTCAGCTGTTTCATATTTTGCTTTACGTAAACTTTCCTTTTTTTAAAGCTATTATTTAAAGATAAACCTACCTGTAATGTTTTCTTAAAAGTATGAATTGTTTTTTATTGCAGAGTATTAATATCATATATTATTGGGTCAAAATTCCATGTCGATTAGTTGAAAATGGACGTTATGTGGTTTAGAACAATATTTATTGATAGTAAAGCGAGAACTTCAAGCATGAAAAGCAATTTGAAGTGATAAGATATTACTAGATTAAAAACTTCATTACTTTAAAAAATATACAAATTAGAAATAATAGTCGATATGTTTCAAGCTCTCAAAACCCTGGCACACATTTTCAAGACTGGCCAGATATGAGTAAGAAGAAACACGTCAGGCAGGTCTCGAAAATGGGTGCCTGATATTAAGTGCTTGAATGTGATGTCGACTGTCATTTCCAGTTTGCATATTTTTCCAGCAAATGAAGATTTTAACCAAGTAGTTAAAAGCAATTTTCTCTAACACATTTCTATAAAGTCAGTAACATACATTTCTCAGGTTTTATAAAGGTGCAAGTTAATTTTCTGATTTTTTTTCTTCTTATGTCCAGAAATATTTTTTATCGTGCTTAATCTTTCAGTGTTTTTTTCGGATTCAAAACTGATTTTTCATGGTCGACCAAAAAACCTATTTTAAAGGGAAAAAACTTAAAACCTAAAGTTTCCAAGTTGGCTATTTTGTTAATTTGTTCTTTTTCTTCTATTGAAACGGATAGAGCACTAATTTTTAATTTTATTAATAAAATCTCTTTGCAACTGTTGAATTTAGAAACATTTTCTAGCAATCATCAAATACAGATAATTTTCTCATTAATTTAGATGACTACCCTAGTATTAACCACATATTTAAGTCACCTTCATTTGAAAACAAACTTTCTTAAGTAGATATTCCGTGATTTTTTTTCACTTAAAAATTGCTTTTAAGATAGCATTGTATTATTAATAAATGTAGGAAAACTTATTTTAAAAGTGTTCTTTATTTTTCAAAAAAAAAAAAAAAAAAAAAAACTTAATAACTTATATTATTTAGTTATTTGTTGTAATATATTTTAGCTATTTGTTCGTTCCAAAACTTAAATAATTCTTTACACCAAGATGGCATATATAGTGTAAAACTATAGCTTTACTTCAAGTGTAATAACTTAAACTGGAGCTTTTTTATTTTCTTTAACGAAAAAGTTTCAAAAAACCATGTTAAAAGAAATTTCAATCATTCGCTTACTCTTCGATTTTCTCTTCGTTCACATGACTTGCTTTCTTTTCCTTAATTGAAATTAAAAATTATCAATGTAAATCAATGTAACAAATTGTAATATAGATTTATCGCGGGTTCTTATAAAGTGTCAATTATTAATGCGATTATTACAATTGTAATAAGAGTTTAGAAAGTAATCAGATAATAATTTTTTAAATTATGAATAGAAAGGAGAATAGAGGAGTTGTTTTCAATTAAAATTTAATACTTTTAGGTTAAAAAAAATTACGGAAACAGTCGTAAGTTTTTTTTAATTAATTTACTGTTTCTATTATTACATCTATAAATATTTCAACAACATTAATTTCAGTTCCTAACTCAGATGTGTTTTTTTTTTAATTTTGGTAATATCTGAAAATGAATATTTTAAATAAGATAAATTTACAAACAGTGAAAAATATTTTGAAAAAATAAAATCACCTTTCATTTTCAATCCGCTCAACAAATATGCTGAACACATCTCTTTAAATACATTACAAAAAAATATTTACTTTAAAAAAGATCCCAGAAAGTAATTTTTAACTCGGATATTTTCTGCTTAGTTGACCAACGGGATAAATACTAAACCAAAAAAAAGCGTGCAAGCTCAAAGTAATATTTTTTTTTCTTCTTCAGCAGCTGTTGCCAGCAACTAAAGTTTGCTCTTCCGCGAGAGATGTCCGCCATTGTATCGAAAAACTATCCTTAAACTTTTTCAAGAAAAAAAAAAAAAAAAGCTAAATTATGCAACTGTTTTTATAATAAGATTAGCGATAAAAAGTTAGATTAAAAAAAAAAAAAACTTCAAATGAATAATCTGACTATTTGAAGAGTATGTCATAATATATCACATACAAATATTTGAAGTATATGTATTTAAGTTGAAGTATATGTAGTTAAATTTTTTACTTTTTTAGAGATTCAGATCAGTTTTATAGTTAAATGAGAAAGGTGACAAAATAAGAAAAAAAACAGAATTTAAATTAACAAAAAAATATTATTGGCCAGGACTGGCATTTCGAATATTAAGCAATATTTCCTCCTGGACACTGGAAAAAATCGCAAAAAAAAGTTCGAGAGGAACTGTATAAATGGAAGAAACAAAAATAGTCAATAGAGTTGTATAGCAATAATGTTTAAAGAACAGCTTAGATCTCTGCTGAATGATTCTGAAATGATTTTGATAAAATAAGCTTTAAAATATTGTTTTATAGTATCCCTTGAAATTTGGTAAATGTGATAGAATTTGCAAATTTTATCATGATAGCTTAAAGCGTAGCGTAAAACCATTTATACGGTGGAATTTACTTTTAAATTCTGTCTTTGTTACTAAATTTATGACAATATAAACCGTAACTTTGAAAACTAGAATTAAGAGTAATCAATTATTCATTGAACCATTTGCCATATAAATAGAAAAATCACCTAATTATTGCTTTAAAATATATCGGTTTTATTACCAGAGTTATGTTTTTTTTTACAAGAAATGTCTTTATAATTTATTATAATTATGATTATAATTATAGTTATAATTAATATAATTATAATATAATATAATTATAATTTTACCAGAATTTATTTTCTGTCTTGTAATTTTTTTTAAAGAATATCTGTTTAGAAACATTTAGTTTTATACAGAATTTGATAGTCTGTCTATCATATTATTCAAGATTCGGTTCGAATATTTATATTTTACAGTATTTTATTATCGAAATTATCAATTACTTTAGAATATTACAGAATATATCAATTACTTTAGAATATTACAGAATATTAGAATATAAATGTACTTTAGAATTAAAGTACAGTAATAAGAAGCTATTTGTAATTGTGAGTTCAATTTGGAATTTGTAGTTTTGTAGTTGTGTTTAGTGAGTGATTTGTTAATTTAGTACTAATAATATTTGATTATATTTCAGCTTCTCTTATTGAAATTGGTTTACTTACTGTTAAACTAAACAACTGCTATTTTAGTTAGTGAAAAAATTCGTTAAAGAACTTATCCTTGAGTTAATGCATTTTAAATTTTAAACTTTAACAATTTTATAATAAATAGCTTGGAAATCAATACCATTAATTAAACATGACTGCAATTATAAACTGATGAAAAATGCACTAAAAAAAGTGTTCTTTTTCCGTTTCTTCCCTACGGGTTGAAAGAACCTCTTTTTTTTCAGAGCGATATTTTTTCATTCTTCTGTGGTTTTTAACACTGTAGAAAAAGAATTTGCCATTCCTGTTATAGATACAGCGTTAGAATTTTCATTCTAAATTTATGATAAAATAAACGGCAGCAGACTGTCGATCCGATTTATCGTAAAGTTAAACGGTAAAGAACCATTTTTTACCTTCACGGTTTTGAAACCGTTTACAACTAGCATAGTTATAAAACCATGAATACAAAACTATACGTTTTTTTTTTTTTTTAATCTTTTACAACTACTGTGGTTTCAAAATCTTAAAGAAGAAACTTAACTGGACATTTGAGTTCGGCTTTTTTAAAGTACAGAACACTCTTTATATGTTGAAATGAACGCTGGGACTCGAACCCCAATTTTTCTTTTCCCAGAGCTAACAGTTTGATTACCATCTTATTCATGATTATTTTACTGTTTTGTTTAAATATGGTAAAATAACAATTAAATAAATTGTTATTTAACCATTTTTCTGAGAAATCTTACTAGGAATTAACAGTGTACATACAATATTTTTCTTCAAGCAATTGCTCTGATGCAAAAAATTTAACTAATTTAAATGCGACTAACAGCGCTCTCGTATCTTTGATACAAGAATAATTAAACAAATTCATCACATGAACATAATTAATATAGAGTTTCCATTGTGACTGATTGATAGTAAGTTCTCGAATGGTAATGCATTATTTGAATAAGGAACGGGAAATTTTGTACCACTCGTGAATAAAACAAAACGAAGTGAATAGTGCACAAATACTGTCACAAACTCAGACATACTATAGGTCTCGGTTGTACAATAAAAAACCTTAATCAGTGTCAAAACACAGAATGAAAAAGAAATAAAATAATGAGCTCTTTTTTCATTTTGTGTTTCAACTCTGAGGAAGATACTTCATTAAAAAACCGAGACTGCCGTCCTCTTCTGTGGCAAAATGTATTCTTTACTCGTTGTTTCGCTTTGTTCGAAAATACAATTAATATTTTTGAGCTTCGTTTATTAAATTATTGAAACAAAAATGCTTCACTAAACCAATAGAAAACTTGCAGTTTTATCACCGATTCTCAAAAGTGCATATCCGAAGAGGGTACTTAAAAAGCTGATGCTCCAGATCCCTAGAAATGATAAAAGGAACATTCCAAATGTATTATTATACTGAGCCTGATTTCTTGTCTAAACTCAATACTAGTTCAATTAAGCTTTTAAACATAATTTCGTGTTTATCAAATGTTTCATTTGCATTTCTAAAGTACCAAAAACAATTTAGTATATCAAGGGAAAAATAATTTTATTTCTTCAAACTTCTTTTTTGTCATTTGTGGATAAAAATTCAATGACGCCACACATACGTGCAAATTAATGTGTGTATAAGAATTTATTATGACTGTTTAAAATGTAAGAGGGATACTTTTTTCACTAATATTAATACCATTTATTAATAAAGTATGAATGCATATATGATTCCGGACAGGTGGCATAGCGGTTAGCATGCCTGACTGCGAAGCCAATGGTCGCGGGTTTGAATCCCGCTTAGGGCATGCTTCCCTCCGTGAGTTGTCCTCTGTTGTGTAATGTGTAAATGTGTCCCACCCTATAAACGGGTATCTGTATCGTAGGTAATGTTGCTCATGTCCGTGAATTAAGTTCACAGGCACCCACCGGGTTACGTTAAAGAACAACACTTCCAACATGTTCCGAGGCAAAGCGCAAGAGTTAGAATTCATACATAATAAAAAGTATTAAAAGATATCGGGGGGGGGATATTTTTCATGAATGCTGAAACAAAAATGTTTTATAAAAAGCAAGCATATAAAAAGAACATAAAGTTTAATAATCTAAAAACTAATGCATTTAAATCATCGCACCGTATGAATAAACATTGAGTTAGTTCAATACATTATGTAAACATCCGTCTAGATAATATCAATATCCTTAAAAAATATTTATAGCCATGATTTATTGACGTGAATTTATATTTATAGTCGTATATTTTCTATTTATAATCGTTACATTAGCAAAATATATGTATTATTCACTTTTCATAGTTAATTGACTGAAACTCGCGTAGCATTGTTTACATTGCATTGTTTCAAATAACTTCCACAAAAATTTTAAAGATTTAAAAATATTTTTATTCATATTTAAGATCCTTTTAAAAGAAACAATATTTTTCTCATTCTTTCTAACTTTAACAATAAAATTGCTTCCAAAAAACATTTTGAATGATCAATACAAGAGTAGGGCTGTTCATGGTTTTGTCTGGCAATGTTTGGCTTTTCTTTTCATGTCAAGCATAAAAAGAAAAAGAATCGTCTAACAGGAAAAATATTTATCTCTATATTATCTTCTTTAGTAATTCAATCAATCGGTATCTCTTCTAGTACGTTTCTACCCCCCCCCCTTTTTTTGGAGAAAAGTGTAACAAGTAAGACATTTTTTAAATTGCCATGGCTATAAATTTTCAGAGTTTATATTAAAAATGAGTGCAATAAATAAAATAAACATATAAAAAATTGAAAAATTTTATTTAACTAAGATAAGTATTGTGAAAATAGCAGTTTCAGATAACTCACTGTATAAAACGAGATAAAAGCGGTTTTCATATTTTCATGTTTTCATATTGCCGAGTTAAAGGCAAACAAATTAATGGTTAATCTAATACTAAACATGAAGCATAACTATTGTTATGAAATCATATTATTTTTGTTGTTACAGGAAAATGAAAAAGTAAAGCCTTTTAGAGGCAGTAGTAGAAGTACTTTATTTACACCACGCTAGAGCTACACAATGGATTATGGCGACCGTCTAGGAAGCATTCCTGAGAAGAACATGATATTATAATTTTGATCCTTTTCAGAGGGGATGGCTCACCCATTTTGGTAGCTCAATGACTTGCACACGAAGTCAAGTATTTTACGGTAGAACTATTGATAGAAGACCGATACTGCACACCCTCGGTCCCTTCGCAGACTGATCGAATCGGTCCCCTACCCGCTGACTGACCACAGCCAATGATGCTTAAATTCAGGGATTTGCTAGGAATTGTGTCCTATGATCAGTTTACTATGGGACTCTTTTAGAAGCATGTTATTAATAAAATATACAACATAACAAAGGCTATGAAATTACAGTGTAATATACTAACAAAGTTACCATGTAATTGTGTCGTTATTACTACTTATTTACTAAGACATCTTCAAACGCTTATGGCTGTCTATTTTAAATTTCCAACTTCTTCAAAGTTGAAACAATATATAAAACTAAATTTAACCTGTATTTTTTTGTTTAGGATGCGAGTTTAAATTTAAAACTGTGAATGAAAAAGTATATTATTTGAGTCAGAAACAAATTACAACGTTGCTCTAAAATCTGCTGTCAGTGTATCTTATGAAAAAAGATTCAATTTACCTATTTTATTACGAACAAAAAAGATCTACCATTCACAGAGGTGCTACAATTGGTTTTAGCACTTCTAGTGATAGAAAAATACTAGCATATTTTGAGAATTTCTCTCATAGACACAATTAAATGAATTAGAATTCTGAAGAATGTCCCTCATTATACCATAAATGAATTTAAATTTTTTTATAGATCTCTTAAAAAGGCCGAATTTAACAAAATTGAAGGAAAAACAATTTTTTTCTTGATTTTATATACAAATAGCTATACAATCATAAGTATTTTTTTTTTTTATCCATAACGAGTTTTACTAAAAGGGGGATTTTTGGAAGGAAGGATTTTTGGAAGAGTTTACATATTTTTGCTAAAATAACGCCTTTTTCTAAAATTAAAACTTCTATGGAAAAAATAGCAATGGAAATTTTTTATAGCTAGAGCTCTATAAATTATGTGAAAAGAAAGTTCTTTCAATTTATGTAGGGCATTTTTTTCTTCAAATTATGTGGATAGATTGCGATTTATCTAGAAAACAACTCACACAGAAAAAAAGCTCAATTTGAAATACATATAATTGAAAATACATTTTTCATCTTCTTTCTTGCTTTAATTACAATGTATTTTCAATGATTGCATTAAAGAACCCTACTTCCATTTTAAACCAGTGATTATTATAGAGTATTAAGAAGAATGGAGATTAATCCAAAAAGGCTGGATATTTCTTCAAACTTTATCTTTGATTCGTTATAATTTGGCCGCAATAGGATACAGCTCTTTCATAGTCAACTGAATTATGAAACGTAGCGACCACTTGCCTCACCTTTCTTGTAAGTTCTGGAAACCTTTCAGAGACCATCAGAATCTGATAGAGTCCAGGATATTTTAATACATTTTTTGTATGCAGCATACTCTAATTTTATAAATAGATCACTTATTTTTGTAAGTTTTTGTATTACACAATCATCAACACCTACATCGGCTAACTGTTCTGGATAAAAATTTAGAGCAACTTTCACGGTGTTTAATTCTGGTTGACAACACGTTGACAAGCGTTGAGCCGCTTAAAAATAAAATAGGGGATGAAAAACTGTAATGGAAAGTTCATTCATTACATGAACACATTTCGCTGATAAATAAAAATTATTCGAACATTGCAAAATTATACGAAAATAGTAAATTTTCTTGTTTCTCGTATCTACACTCAATAAAATTATAACAAAAAATATGCTATGCAATAAAATGAAATAATCATACATACAGTGCACAAAAAAATCACTCAGAATAACTTCTGATCTAATGGTCTCATTTTCACTTACTCGGGCTCAAGTTAATGGCTTGAAGGCCTTACCGAAATTCACATGGTATTTTAAGTTACGAAATCAGACACAAAAACTTATTTTCCCTGAATAAATCTTTTTTAGAAGGATTGGGATTCTCGGTTTTCCTTTATGGAGCTAGCCACAGTCTGAAAAATATAATCTAAGTAGCTTAGGCAAAGGAGTGGTCAAATTTTGCGTCCAAGTGTCTTTCCCTTTCTGTATATATTTCGCCATATATAACTAATAAAGCGAATTAAAACCTTTCAGAAAACAATTAAGAAATTGTTTAGCCAACTATTATTACGCGCAAACAATAATTTTTTGTAGCTCATTTTTATTGAATAAAATATTAATGGTCGAAAAAACATGTGGATTTTAAGGAACATAAACATTTAAATTAACTGATTTTTAAACAACGAAATACCTGATTTTTTAATAACGGAATCCAAAATTTGAAGGGAATGGGTCATTATTTCAAGAAAAATAAAATTTTTAAATACTACTTCTTTGTGATGGTGAAATATGCAAATAGGGAAATTAAAATTGAGGTCTCAAAATTCTACCGTAGTTCTGCTGAAACTATTAGGACCCTACTTTCCAGATAGTGGTTCGACTAAACCCCCCCCCTCTCCCTTGTTTCGAGCTCACCCCCGTATATCGGGGCTAACTCAAATATCGTCGAAAAAATGTATATTTTCATTCAGAGAAAGCATGTTTTTGTGTTTGTTTTTTTAGCTTAAAAATTCGTCTGTGTATATTAATCAGTATATTTGAACCATTCAGATTGGCAACTTAGTTCGTGAAAATCCGATCATTAGATAATAAGTTACTGGGGGAGTTAGCTTTTGCGTAGTACATTTTAAAGGAAGGTGTATTTAAAATAAATGTGCATATAAAATGAGAGAAAAATTGGTGAACATTTGTTCAAGTTCGGTTAATTCGCAGAATATTGATTTGAGAAAAGTTCTGAAGAAAAGTTCTTAAGAGGAGCTGTGCAAATTCTCAACGTCTGATTAAATATATTCCCATCCCATATATCTTTGATTTTATTTTTATTACTTAGGTATTACTTGTAAGTTGTGTATCTTTTCACATAAAACCTAAATATTCGGTAATTTTAAGAGAGAACACAAATTAAAATTAGAATTAGAATCAAAAAATTTTTTTCGTAATATATGTAATTGTGTATGAGGAAAACAAACATATAGATAATTAAGATCTCACAAAACTAATCATTTAGTGAGGGTTCAAAATTTTTAAAAACAACTTGTTCCCTTTTCAAAAGTTGAAACTATTTCGAGCTTGATTTTAAAAATTTGAAGCCTTTGATCTGAGCGGAAAAAACTAAAAGCTATTCTTACAAAATATTTGAATAACATAACCCTATAACAAATAAATTCAAAATTTGCTGAGAGAATTATATATATTCTCTGAATTCGGATGCCTGATGAACAAGTGTTTTTTTTTTTCGTTATCATTTACATGCATTTAAAAAAAAAAGCATAGTCATAAACTTTTTAATTAAAATTTATTCTCTGCCAATAACAATATTTCATTAAAAAAAAGCATGTTTTTGTAAAAAAAAAATTACTATAAAAACAACATTAAAATAAATCAAAATGTTTGAAAATACTTAATACATTCAACTAAATGATTTTCAGTTATTCAATTATGCAAAATATATTAATTATTTAAATAAAATATTTTATCATTTCCTTTATGTAATAAACTTTAGAATTATTTATTCTAAGAAAAACCGCAATTAAAATTTTTAAAAAAAATACATGTTGAAGCAAAAAAATTTCATGCGCACAATGAAAGGGAGTAAAAAAAACCTCCCATCTTATTGTTCGAAGGAAGGTTTTTTTCCTTGTTGTCTCCTTTTATTTACTTTAATTGTGTTTCTTTCTTGTAGCTCCCCGTAAGAAAAAGACGTTGTCCAATAGGATTACGGTAAAACATTTATTTTTTTCCAGCTCCCATCACTGCTTCAGACATTAAGGTTTCTCTACTTTTTTTTTTATCTTAAGTAACGTGCATGAAATATTTTAGAAGAGATTTAGTTTTATGTAGCTTTACTGCTTGTCTTTGTGGGGAGCTTTTTTTTTCCACTGCATCTATCCACAAAGTCTCATCTAATCGCTTTGGATTTCATGCAACAGAAGTGATATCTTAAGCATCTTGATTTCCTTAGCTTAAAAGTGTAAATACTATTGTTTTTGTTAAGTAATAAGGAGAATATATCGGGTAGGATTAAATTTTTTTATGTTTAAATGTTAAAAAAAATTAAAAATATTATTTACTGTGTAATATAAGTTATCTACAAGCAAAACGTAATATAAGGTTCAGAAACCCTGTCACTATTTAAAAATGGAGAACAAAATAGCAGTTTTGGAAAGGTTCTCAGAAGCATCAGCGGTGGTGTCTAAGAAAAAGGGCTTTAACAAAAATGTTTTAACGAAGAAATCTATGTTATCTTCAAGAAGCTCGATATCATTAAAATTAAAAGATTGAACTGGAATGTTCATATTGCTAAATTGGATGGAAAAAAATCAGTTGAGAAAATTCTCTTGTCAAGGCTCTTCATCAATCGAAAAAAAGGAAGGCCAAAACAACAATGGCTCAATTCTGTAGAATTTTATTTTATTTTATAACCATCGTTGAACAGCTGACCCAATTTTGGGTTTACGACTACCAATATTCAACTCCGTAGCTTTGTAATTTTGAACCCCATCCAGAAGACAAGAGAACTGTTGGATCAAATATTGGAAGAAATTTGCCTTCGCCGTGAGGGCTTTTTGATGGAACTTACCCGCATTTGCGTATGGAGAGGAAAACCACAAAACCCTCCAACGGTTAGTCTGACGACAAGGGAACTCTAACTCACTCACCCATGATCCGTCGATCTCTGAGGATATTTTACTTCAGTACTGTGGTCAGAGCGAGACAGGTGCGGAATTCGTATAAACCAGCCAACGCTGGGACTCGAGCCTAGTTCCCTGAGCCACCACGGCTTTGATTCTGTTGAAATCGAGTTTATAGTGGTTGGAGTAAAAAACAAACTGATAGTCCAGGTCATAGAATAAGTTATCCAGGCGGAATCTTCAACAGAAAGTCGTGACCCACCCTTAACTGTCTTGCCAAAACTGATTATAGCAAACATGGTAATGTATGCAGTTTACAAATTTCCTAAAACCATTAACATGAAAAAGAGTAGAGAAGGATATAATATTGAGAAGGATGCAAAAATAAGAAAGAGGTAAAAATAGGGCGATATAAATGTCAAATTATATACTAAAGTTTGAAAATTTCCAATAATTTATGCAAAAGGCCTTTCTAGTATTCCATTCATAGAAAAAAGTTTAGAAACCTATTTTATTTTGGTTTCCATCTCTTGTCAAACCTGGTGTTCTCATCGCATCCCAACATCGCATGTTTCATATCTCTTTTATTTTGCTTGGTTTTGAAGGATACTTGTTTCTCACCTATACATAATCAAGCAATGTTCGTTACACATTAGAGGGGGTTAAATCTCTTTACCAGCTTTGAATATTAACAAATGTGGGAGTAAATATGTACATAGAGAACTAAAAAGTTAAGGGGCTCTATGTGTGTCCATTGGCTTACCCCTAGTTTTTACTTGCTTGTATTTCCTTCAACATCGAATTTCTATTTTCTTCAGCGCGAACGTTATAGCAACATAGCCAACTCTTAATATGAATCGTGTGAAATAAGGAAAATAAAACTTATTGAATAAAAACTATTTTTTTGTTAATAAGAATTACTAAAAGTGACATATAAAAATTATAACAAATATATTTCCGTTAGCCTTCAAAGAAACTGGTGAAGGAATAATAAATATTGTTTTTTGCAGGTGATTTTCTTCCTATAGCGAAACAAAAGTTTAAAAAAAAAATCTTTATCTCGCATTTGATTTGTTAAGAGCAAGTCAGCATAAGTTGTTGTCCAAGAAAAGACAATGCTCTTGCAACATCAAATAGGTGCCTCTTTTTCATGAACGAGTGTTCTTATTTATCGAAATATGTTGCCAAATCTAGGATTCCAGTAAAGCTACGAAACTATAACCCTTTTTTAATAATTCTATGAAATATATCGTAAGTGATAGCGCAAATTAAACTTCAGTCTGACGTAAACTATATTAAAACTTTTACAATGTTTTTAAAGCACGTTTATATAATTTGATAACTAAATAAAACGGAAATGCAGTCGCGGATGATTGCTTAAATAACTATACCACCATGATCTTTTCTTAACTTACATCGGACAATAGAGACGTTCGAGTGGGATGTTCGGCAAAAAGATTTATTGCCAATGATAGGCTAAACATTATCGAACTAAACATTATCGATTATCGAACTAAATTACAGACTACTCTCATATTTCAATTTTTTAAAAGTTACGGCTCAATTGATCAAGAGTTAGTGCCACTGAAAGCTAACTGCACGTTTTTTAATGAGTTTCCATTGTTGCGTTTTCATGCCAAGTAAAAACAAGTGAAATCAACGTGAATAGCTAATCGGAGTGACGTCATCGAATTAGTATTTTAAAAACTTTTACCAGAAACCTCGTGTTGTTTTATTTCGTTTTTATACCTTTTGATGTATATACACGTTTTAAAAATGTGTCTGTCAACCTAAATAATGTAAATTTTTTGATATTTGAATAAAATTATGTTTATTTACGTTTCAAAATGCAAAATTATAGGGGAAATTGACCGATTGTGGATAAAATTTCCCTGTATTGGTCATGATTAATAACATCACTTTCAGTGCCGAATGATATTGAATAGTATAGCTATTATTGTTATTATTTTTATAGAGTTAATCTTCTAAAAACATGTTTTTTTAATCGAATACTGTAAAGCCCTCAGAAAAGACAATAAATAATAAAAAAAGAAAATATTTTAATTTTTTGATTAATGCTGTTACTCTTGTACTTGATTGATTACTCACTTTTCATTAAAACCAATTCCTCGAATATTTACGATTTTATTTTACCCCGTACTAAGAACGGTTATTGATCTATTAAGTTATTCTAAAACCCATTTTGGATTAAAAATTTTACAAGTAATTGAATTTTTGTACAACAAATCTGATGCTAAACTATCATTAATAAATGCTAAGTTATCTTTTTTACTCATTAAAATGTTTATATAGTTTTTCTATGATGTCAAAACGGATATATAGTTTTAATATAATTTTAATAGTTTAATTTTTACAACAATTTAAAAAACTATATCCGAGTTTTGTTTCAATTGATTTGGTTTTAAAAAATCAATTTCAAACCTAAATAAATCTTATTAAAGTTTGAAATTTTAAGTCTAAATTTCAGATAAGAAACTACTCAGTCTTAATTTTATTTAGGTTTAAAGTAGTCAAAGTTTGAATGACTTCATCTTAATCAAACGATTGCAGTCGTTACTGAACTCCAGTCGTTACCAGAACTTCTAGGCGTGCAATTTACAACTGCAATCAATTTCAGCAAATATGTCAAAATATTTTCCTCCAGACTTCGAGCCAAATTCTTACAAACAACTTTCAATTCCAAATAAATCTTTCCAAACAAGTGCCACGTTAATTATTAAAGTCTCCTTTCAAAACAGCTTTAGGAGATACATACTAGTGCACTAAATAAATGGTCTCAATATTAAAATTGTTCAGTTGGTATTAAAATTGTTCTTTTTCGTAAGTTTATGCACTATAAAAAATTTTGGATAAAATTATATTAAAAAGTTCTGGGAATCTGCGTGAAACATCCATAAAATCTATTTTAGTGTAAAATTTTATGCCGTAATTTGCACAGTAGTATTTACTTAATTATAAGTATACAGTGATTTTACAGTAAATATTACTGTGAAAATTAAGCGCACAGTAGTATTTACTTATTTATAATCATACAGTGATTTTGCAGTAAATATTACTGTTAAAATTAAGGCATATCAAATTACTTGTTACAGATCTACGGTGAAAATGGATATTACTGTAAAAAATAGCTGTACTCACTGTACCAGTATTTATTATATTTTATACTTTATAACCGTCGTTGAACAACCAACCCAATTTTATGGGTTTACGACTACTAATGTTCAACTCCGTAGCCTTGTAATTTTGAACCCAATCCAGAAGACAAGGGAACTCCTGGATCGAGTATATATAGGGAACTGAGAGTAGCATCATGGAACAAGATTTTTAGACTGCCTTGAAAAGAATCTAAGGACCTACAAGTTTTAAAGATAATAAACTGGAAAACCTTGGCTAAGAGAAGAATGTCTTGGCATAGGCTTGTTGAGAACGCCAGGGCCCATCCTGGGCTGTCTTGCCAATGAGAAGAAGAAGAATATATATATATATATATATATATATATATATATATACACATATATATATATATATATATATATATATATATATATATATATATATATATATATATATATGTATATATATATATATATATAGGTGATTCTCACGAAATGTGACAATTCACTGTCACTTGCTCCAAGATCTAATACTATAATACTAAAAGAAAAAAAAATTTTTAAAAATTAATAAATAGCATTGCTCTTAGCATTTTAAAATAACTTTGCACTAGCATTGACTGTTTTGTATAGTTAAAAAATTTGTTTGAACTTCAAAACGTCATTTTCCTGGCACGTCCCAAACAATGTTTCCAATAATAACCTTCAAAACTTCCTATAAATTTTTCAAGATCTTTTTTTTTTCTTATCTCAACCGGTGTAAGCATTTCTAGAATAAACGCGGAGGGTATTATTTACAAAAACTTCGTTTAAATTAATTTTTTCTGTCAATAATTTGTTTGTCCCAAGAAAATCTGTCTGGTTACTTTTATTTAGTGGTTTATAACCAAAATAGATAGAGCCAGCAATCAATATCTTATGTTAATAGATTGATTAGATATCCCCCTATATGAACATGTCCTGTTGCATGAATAAAGAACCAATTTTCTGGTTCAAAATCTATTTCAAAAAATTTTTCATGGTGAGTAGGTTTTTGTGTTGTCATTTTTCTGGCTTCTTGAAACCATTAATAACAGAAACTTTATAGATTTATCTGAGATATTTTAAGAAATCCTGTTGTTTCCTACAGAATATAAACGTCTTAATCCAAAGTATTTAATTAAAGTTATATGCTATGAAATGGCATAATGGAATTTGTCATTATCCTGGCTGTCATTTTCCTGGCTTATGAATGCCAAACTGCTAATACTGTAAGGAAGGAAAGCAAATATTAACCTAATACCAAGTTTATGTATGATTGTAATATGCTTGGATGTAATCAAAGTTATTTATTTATTTAATGATTGATTATTATCCACAATTTTATTCTGTACATATCAGCAACAAAAAATTTTTTGATTCCTTCTACAGTGGAAAAAAAAAGAGTTAATTTAAGCAATTTATGGTCCATCTAACATAAAGGCTTAAGTTGAGTTACTTATTTATAACTTAAAATGACTGTCTTTTAAACTTCTAAGCTAATATGTCATTTTCCTGGCATTCAAGATTTGGTGAATTTCAATTTTATTTTTTTCCCGAGCAAATGTCAATAAACTACACCGCTGTCTGTAAGATATTAATAAGTGTAACTAAAGAATTATACAAAAAAAAATTGAGATTATTTTGACGACTTTAAATTTGAGGAAATTGTTCGGTCCGAATTGTCATATTTCGTCAGAATCACCCATATATATATATATATATATATATATATATATATATATTAAAATAAATAAAAACATACATACATGGAAGGATAGATAAATGCAAATATGATTTATGCATAGATATAATAGTTAAGAGCAGCAATTTATTATTTTAAATAAAATATGACTCAAAGTTTGATGCTGAAAATATTTTTAAAGGAAAAACATTGGCATTCTGCTTTAAAATTGATTATTTAAGAAATAAAATTTTATTCACAAGCTAAAAGTAAAAATAAACAGTGCAAATAATGAGAATCAGGGGACAAAAGAGGGTAATTGAAATGTGAAAAGTGTTGAGCAATTTTTCTTAATTTTATTATTATTTTACTAATACTCTAATTGTCTGTAATTGTAGACTGTTCTTAAATTGAAATAAGTAAACTACTTATAATTAAGAAAGTAGTGTAAATAATTAAGAAAAGGGTTATTAGTTACTTTTTAAATAAGTTTTATTTTATAAAAATATTAATAATTTTTGTATTTATCAAATTTTTGCTCAAACTTTAAGCTTTTTAATTGAACATAATATATTATAACTGCTCAAAGCATTTTTTTATTCAATTATAAAAATTTTCTAAAATCGGTTAACTTTTCATATTTATATATATATATATATATATATATATATATATATATATATATATATATAATACAAAAATTATAAATACTTCTGTATTAATAAAAGCTTTAAAACTCTTTCGTTTTCATAAAATGTCTTTGGTAAAAAATATGTGTAGAAATATTCTATTTTGGGACTTCATGGCTGAAAACATACCATTGAATTATAATTAGATTTATATTTCAAAGGAGGAGTTTTTTTTAGAATCTTGTCCCTCTTTCACCTCCATATTAGGAAGCATTAAATGATTATCGATGATGCGTAGAATTACAAACTATGCAGTGACTGAGCCTTTTCACCTCCTGTTCTATTAGTATAAAATGCAAGAGCAAAAGAGTAACGAAAAAGTGTCAAGAAACGGAAGAAAAAAAACCGTCATCGTCAGAAGTGATCAGCAAATCTGGGCCTAACTTCATGATTCGTCGTTTTGTGTCCTACGGCTTTCTTCCCATCTAGGAGGTATTGCTCTAACCCAGTGGCTCCCAACCTTTTATGGACCATCCCTCTAGAGTTTGGCTGACACATATCGCCCCTTTCTTTTTTTGCGCAAAAACCATTTATTGTTGCTTGTGAGCAACCGAACACTGAAAATATGCTGAGTTATATTTGTTTTTAGTTTAAATTGTAATGCAAATATGGAGGCTGTTTTATCCTGCCATTTTTATTAATTAAAAAAAATTGCGCATCTTTTTTTTTAAAAAAAATGAAATGATATTTAAAACGGAATAATCAAAACAAAAGTACATTTTTTTAAATTCATATTTTAATGTAGTCAAGAAAAAGTTAAAACGTTAACAACTAAAATTTGAGAAAAAAATGAAGAGTGAGAAAGTACATTTTTACCACTTCAATGACTGCCCTGTGCTTGGTATGTTTCAGTTAAAGCTTGAATGTCAGGTCTTATGTTCGTCAGATTTAAATGCAGGTCTCCTTTAAAGCAAATCTCTATCCAATTTCTTTGCTTTGTGAGCAGATGGACGACAGAACTAAATCCTCTCTCCACTAAATATGTTGGCGGGAACGGGATGAGGAGCGGCTCAGTTTGTTTCCACAATTGTGGATAAGTGTTCATAAGCTTTACCCAAGTTAATTCGTAACCATTTTTTTTACATTGTCATACTACATCAGTCATACTTCAAATCTAAAAACTCAGTCTGCAAAGAGGAAGTGAACTTATCCACAACTTCAAAAGAGAAAGGATCGAAAATTCAATCCGGAATTTCTAATTTCATCAAATCTTCAAATCTTGATTTCATATCAGTTTTTAACTGATCAAGGTGATCAGTAAAAATTAAGATTTTATTTTCGAGAATCTCGATATCTGCCATTGAATACTTTTTAAGAGTTGGAAATTGCATTAGCTCTTTGCGACCAATGTTTGACTTGTAGATATAAAACTTGGCGATGAATGAAAATATGATTCCCTTAGCCTTGGTAATGCTCATTTTATTTCCTTGAAGTTATACGTTGATTTCGTTCATTTTTTCAAAAATATCCATGAGGTACGCAGTTTTCAACTTGCGTTGCTTCAAACTCTCACTTAAAACAGGATCAGTGGTGTCGAGAAAATCAGTAACCGAGTCAAAGAATTCGAAGAAACGGCTCAAACAGTTACCTTTTGAAAGCCATCTCACAGCTGTATGCAAGAGCAAGCATTCCAAATCTTCATCATTTTCATGGTAAAGTTCTCAGAACAAACGGTCATTGAGAGAATTAGCTTTGATTTTATTGATGCCAGAAATAACGAATTGTAAAGTGTCATACAGGGCACCACTAAACTTTTTTGCAGTCAAATATTGACGATGAATGACACAATGAATGGTGATGACCTCCGGTACTTCTTTTTTAAGCTGTGCCAGAAACCCAGTATGACGAACGGACATAGCAGGAGCGCCATCTTCTGCACAAGCACTTACATTTGTAAGGGGAATTTCTTTTTCCTCAAAATAATCTTTGACCAATTTAAAAATCGACGATCCTTTTGTATCAGTAATCAAAGTTCTTGTAAACATTCTTTAATCTCCTTACTCTCATTTATGAATCTCACTTAAGCTAACACAATAGCTTTGTTATCTATCACAGTTGATTCAGAGTTGTCTATCAATCCGTTTCTCCTATTACATGCCTTTTAAAATTGGAGGGCAGGGAATGAGGCGAGAGTGGAACATTTGAGGAGAAGAAGGTATATAAAAGACCATGACAAAAGAGAATTCTTGAAGGTAAGATTTCCGCCTTCGATACCAAAACGTATGACGAAAACAATCCTGAACTTGAAATTTTTTAATTTTTAACTATCAGAATTCTTTGTCTACACCAGAATCATAAGTTTCATATATGTTTTCAATTTCGATCTCAAATAGCTTTTGTTATTAATATTATTAGCAATTTTTATCTTTTGAATACTCGTCGCCCCCTGATCGCCCCCCTGAGGATTATCGCCCCCTTGAGGGGCTGCCCCCAGGTTGGGAACCACTGCTCTAACCCATGATGCGTCTACCACTGAGGATATTTCACATTAGCACTGCGTTCGGTGCAAGTCGGATGCGGAATTCGTATCGATTGGGATTCGAACCCGGTTCGCCTCATTGGAGGGCGAACGCTCGATCCCTAAGCCGTCGCGGCTCCAGTATTTATTATTGCAATTTTATGAAAAAATCTTTATAGTGCGTCATTGCTATTTCCCTCATTTTTTTAAAAAAAACATTAAGTTTGTTAAACCATTAAGTACCGAAACTCTTGTACTCTCTTGCGTATTTGTTTCAAATAATAAATTACTAATTAATAAAAACAGGCAAAATAATTACTTCTTCTTGGGGAAACAGAAACATTTCTGTTAATTAAAATAAAGTTAATATTATTTAATCAAAAATTATGATTTAATTAATTCTATAATGACTTTTAAACTGATTGTAAAATGTAACAAGTAAAAAATTAGTAAAAGAGTACGATTGTAACTGATAGTAATATATTGTAGTAATGAGCAATCATGACAATTTGTGAGGATAAACTTAAATACAGTAATTAATAAGGGTAAACGATATATTGCAATCGGACATAAAAATATACTCTCTTCGAATAAACTTACCTTTATCGACAGATTCTAAGTTTTGACGTGTAAAGTACAGGGTAAAGGCTTAATCTGAAAAATATGTTACCAGTAGCTTATTCAGGAAAGCGGTTAAAAATTTGGTTCCTTTAAAGTTAATTTTTATTTTTTTCACATTTCATCATATTTATGAAATCATTTTAAGCAAATAAAAATACAAATTGTTGATCCAAAGATAATTTCTAGATAATAAGAGAACAAAATATATATGTATTTTTAATTAATATTTACTTTTTATCATTTATTTTAAGAATGAGCTACTTCTTACTTTTCCAATTTAAATTAATTTTTTTGTAAATTTTGTCAGAATCTCTGGAAAAATTATTGATAGATAAAAATTGAAAATTATACTTTTTTTGTAAGTTGAGTTATTTTTATTTTTAATTAATAAAAGTTACATACTTTTGATAACTATAAAAACTCGTTAAATATTTTACAACAAAGGTATCATATAACAATATTCTGATAAATGAATTCTGAATGCAATTTTAGAAAATTAAATGCTCTTTTTTTCATTCATTATTTTATTTGCTTACATTTAATGTACAAATCTATAGGGGAGAGTGGGGTCAATTGTAACATTTTTTACTTAACTATTTTTAACTAACAAAAAATCCAATATAATATTAGTATTAATTGACAGACGAGTAAATTAGACTATCCTCTACTAGAAAAAAAAATAAATACCTTATTTTAAGTGTTATAAATGTTATTCTATTAGTTATTAAAATTTTTTTACAGTCGTGCACTTGTTACAATTGTCCCCACTTACGGGGTCAATTGTAACAGTTCATAAATTCAACTAAAACATAGTTAATTATACATATTATCATAGTTCTGATATACTTTTTCATTGCTCAAAATAGTAGTGATATTTTAGGAGTAAAAATATTAATGAGCAGAGACCTAAAGGGTTAAACTTTTAACTTTAAGGGGTTAAAAATTTTAATTTATGCTGTGAAAGGTGACAAATAAAATAATGCACATGCAACATAATAAAAAATGATATAGGAAACTATTGGTGGTTCTTAAAGAGTTAAGTAATGGTTTGTAAACATAAGATTATTTATTTTCAGCTTTTACATTCGTCCCTTTACTTATTGTTACAATTGTCCCCAAGACGCCATTTCAGCTTCATTTGTTAAAAACTATGCTAGTTAATTAACAAAACTAATCTTTTTTTTTTTGAAATGTTAATTAAGGTGTCCACTTACATATTTGGTTAATAATTTTTATTTGTTTAAACAAAATTACTTTGTTACAATATAATATTCTAATACCAAGAAAAGTACTTACGTAGCGTGAAAATATCTTTTGTGATGTAACTCTTTCAAAAGTACACAAAAATGGTTGCCAGCAGGGGTATACATGTAGATTTATTAAATACACCTTGTGCGCCACCTAGGAACCAAATCTAGAACCCGACACTCGAAATTTTCTGTTACAATCGTACCCTGTTACAATTGACCCCACTCTCCCCTACATAGAAATTATTACAAATTTAAATATAATGTATTAAAAAGAAAGCATAACTTCTTTATTATTTAATAATCGTAAAACGATGACTGAATACTTTCATCTTAAACTATTCCTTGATATTATTATATTCTGCACTTATTTCATAAAATAATAAGAGAGCAAATTTTTTCTGTTTTAATCTTTACATTTTGAAAAGTAACCTAATTTAAAAACATGATGATAATAGTGCTGATATTAAAATATTAAGAACTGGTGATAAATAAATACTACAGCCTACTATGTCAAAGATCATATGATGTGATTTTTTTCCAAAGAGAATGCACGAGACAAAGTAAATATTACTAAATTATATTATATTATTATATTACTAAATATTAATTACTAAAGTAATAAGTAATTATAATTGTAAGTAATAACTAACTAAAGGCGACAATAATTACCCCTTTCTGATATACAGGAAAAACACAACTGTAAGTGAACCTCGCCTAAAAAATTAAATTGTTGTATTTCTATTCTTAGCTATTTAAAGGTATGATTTAAATAATTGTTTTAAGATATTTTAGTCACTCTATGCCTTAGTAGCGTTTGATTTATGGGAAGTGTGTAATGGAAACACCGAAAATAGAATATCACAAAAATTCAGTGTCAGCACGTTTACAAATAGTTGTCGCCAACGGAGACACTGAAATGAACATTGATTTTTGCTCGGCAAAGTAATCATGAATAGAGAAGATAATTAAGTACATCTGATCTAGATGTTACAGCAACGAATTTGTCTTAGTCCCAATAGGACTCAAACAGCTGAACGAAGATTCTATACTATAAAAAATTTTCAGAACAAATTACTGTTAAAAATACTGGGACTCAGGGTGCCAGTTCTTTTTAGCTTAAAATTCATTTCAGTGCAAAATTTTAGGAAACAAAAAATTTGATACAGTAATTTTTATAAAGTAGTATTTACTGTAAAATCACTCAATCTCTGCAAGTAAAAATTTATAACTGTAAAATTACGGTATGAAATTTTAAGGTAAAAATAAATTTTAAGGCTGCTGCACTCAGGGTTCCAGTCCTTTTTAGCGCAATTTTCTCATAGTGTACAAAAACGTGCTCTAATGTCCATCGTTCTCTATTTTGATTTTTCAGATTTTGATCTAAAGGACTTAGGGAATCTCGGGTAGTTAATTGCAAGCTCAATTGTAGCTATGAAATTTGTGCTGAATCGGATAAATCTATGTAGGATTAAAATCTAGACTTAATTTGGATGATTAATGATTTAAAAACTTAAATAAAATCAAACAATTCAACTAACATGTAGGGATTTAGAGTGAGCTTTATTGTTGGTGACTAACGTTAATCATCAGTTACGATGCGTAATTTAGGAACAGCAGTTTCATTAAATGAATAATAAAAATTCAAAATACAATAATTCATTATTTTCATTCACTATAATCATATAATCATCAACTTTTTGCACAAACAATATTTAAATACAGTCGAACCCCGCTATAGTGAACCTGGGATATAGTGAACACTCGGATGTAGTGAACTTTTTTAGCGGTCCCGTCCGTATTCCTATGTAAATAATGTTATTTTTAACGCTTATAGTGAACAGCTTAGAACTTGGAAACTCGGTTATAGTGGACTCTAATTTCATTTCTTTAAATATCTTTTTCAGTCCTCCATCTTTAAACTTGTAGCTGATGGGACTGAAAATGAATACATTCCTATAAAATGTGTCATATTTCACTCCTTTATGCTTATCACTTTTAACTATACTATAATAAATGTCAAACAGATCATTTATCTTATACTCCCCCCTCCCTGACAAGCCTTGCTTTGTCTCTCTTTTCCCCAAGCTTGCTCTACAACTAGTTAACTTGGCAACTTGCTGAATTTTTGGAATTTTCTTATCTGTTCAAACCATATTCTTTACAAATCACCCCTTGACAATCAAGAAGGGGACCAATTTAACTCATTCTACAGCTGCTCTCTTCATATTCTTAATTATCTATTTGAGACAAGATTTTTATTTCAAAAGCAGTGAAAATAGCAAATTCTCTAAAGAGAAAAGCGTTTTCGATAGAGGACAAAGTTAAAATTGTAAAGCGCATTGAAGATGGAACCAATCAATCGGCACTGTGTAAGGAGTTTTCCTTCTCAAAATCTACAGTTTCAAACCTTTTGAAAAATCGAAGTGCAATTCTTGAGGCATACGACAAAAACATGGTTTCATCGAAAAAACTGCGTGGAGCTGAAAGAGAAAACGTAGAAGATGCTTTGTTAAAATGGTTCAAAATCTTGTTCAAAATATAAAAATCTTGCATTCTTTGCACATTGTAGATAAGAAAATTGATGAATTCTATTCAAAATCAAATTGTGTTCAATCAAAAATCACAAATTTTTTTCATAAAAAGTGAAAATAAAGCTAATATTTAGCGACGTAATTACTTTTTTCATCAATTTTTGCTTTATTTTCTGTTAATAATTTTTTAAATGACTTATGTAAAATTGCAAAGTCAATTTTCAATCATTCAACTGTCTTATGCAAAAAATATTCTTCAAAAAATTTGGATATAGTGAACCATCGGTTATAGTGGACACATTACTGAGTCCGCAGACGGTTCACTATATCGGGGTTCGACTGTATAGCTGATAATTTTTCGAATAGAATACTGTGCTATAATCAATATAATAATCAATTAATCAATTAATGACGTTTTTATAAAGATAAAGCAATTTAGCATAAAACAAACCCTAATTTTTTATATAATTTAAGAATACTTTCTTAAATTGTTTTTTTTTTTTTTGTTTTGTTTTGTTTTTGTTTTTTAACCCTTTAAAAGATGTAGAATATTTTGTTACCATCGATCCAAACCCTTCTAGAACTTGTTTCTAAATTCTTTTAATAATGGTTCTATGACGACCATAGTTATATTACCACTAGATAAATATTAAATATTTAATATTTTAAATAATTATCTAATAAAAATAAATAAAATAATTATTATCCTACCAAGAGACATATAAATAACAAAATAATATTTTCTCTACTATTTTTTTTTTAAATAAAATGTTTATAAAAAAATATGCAATCCAAAAGTGTCATAAAAAAGATACAGTATCACTAGCCATAGCATTCCCAAACACTTTTTTATTTTTCCTTAAAAAGTTACTACAAAAAGTAGGGCCATAGTAAAAAACCAAACTAACTACAAAAAAAAAAGGAAAAAAATATCTCACTGCTGTATAATACAAAAATGAAACATCTGAGAGCATTCACCGACGAAACCAGTGAGTAATCTGATGGAAAGATTAAGGCTGCTCCGAAATCAACTCCTGAAACTAATTTCTTTCCGGAATCATGTATCTACCGTACGATTTACGACTTCAACAAGTGAAGGATTTAGTGTTTTCTTCCAGTTAACCACCCTGGTGGAAGGCTTTTCCTCCAAACAAACGACAAGAATAGAACGAGAGCCCAACATTAAAATCACTCCGTCTTATTCGTCGCCAAAGCTTAAGTGTAACTCTTTCCAATCGCTTTAACGGCACATAAAGGGAATCGCTGGAAAGAACACAGAGAATAAGAGAAGCACAAGTTAATAAAAAAAATTTACGACGGTAAAGTTTCGTTTTGTTTATTCTCTGAACGGAATACCCTCTTTTTTTCAATGTTTTGAAAGCTTAGGTTTGGTACATCGTAACTTTTGAATAGGTTAATTCATCTTTTTTTGAAAAGGTTATATAGGATTTTAAATGAAACGGTACGTAGTTTAGTTTTATATTTTGAGTGGGACGAGAAGAACGGGAATTAAAGGATACATTTCGCTACAAAATTTTTTATGATCAATAGAAAATCTTTATAATACGAAATCTTACAAAAATCTTTATAATATATACTCTAAAGTTAAGGTACTTGATGTCAAACAAAAAAAAAGTTATTATTTCATACCTTTATTATTACTGCTATACAGTCATAGGCCAAATTATTAGACGCACTATAAGAGTCTATGTAAAATCTTAATTACCGGGTGCTACTATATAGCTTTATTGCTTTTACGCTGCTGAAAGTGGTTTGTACTTGTTTACGTTAGTGTATAAAATGGTGAAATTAGACGATACATAATATAAATTCGACAATTGAATAAATTAGATGGTATATTATATAAATATAGAATATTTATTATATCAGGTATTATATTAGTATATTATAATAATTACATAAAATTATTTGATGAACTGCAGTGTTTTAATAACTGCATGTTTTGCACGAGTTTATATGCAATACTCTTATATTTAAACATAAATGTAATGGGTTTTTATAGAGGAGATTTTTTATAAACCTCCCTTTGGCATTTATTTTTAACGTATTGCATTAAAATGTTAAACAATTAATGCACAAATATTAACAAATGTAAACCAATTTCAGCCGCGCAAAAACACTAAAGTTGTAGAGTATCACCTGATCAAGAAAATCTTTTTAAAAAAATAGTTTAAATAGTGTTAAAACAATGTTAAAACCAGGGAATAGATATACATACGAAATAAAACCTAACTATAATACACATGTGCATTATAGATTGAAATGTACAGAATGTTTCAATCTATGATGCATATTTCATGTGATATAAAATCAATTTGAAAAATGAATTATAATATGTTTATATTGAATAGTTATTATACATGTTTTAAAGGAATTGATACTATGAAAGTATTAAACAAAAACACGTTGTTAAGAAACGGATGCACTGCACATTTTATGTCGGACAAAAACAAAATATTTTCATTTTTTTTTATTATAGTTGAAAACGTTTTTAAAAATTTTATTTTTCCCCCAATGGCAAAATGGGTGTTGTTTTGTGTTTGATGGCATGCGTACCATATTTAACGTCATCACACTTTTCACGTTCAAGAGTAAAAGTGAACAGTGCGCATGCGTCGTCATTGCATGCGTTGCTATGGTGACCACTGTTTGATATTTTTTTAAGAATTCTTTTTTTCTTTTTATTTTCACCAGCAGTCATTCTTAATGTATTTATTTAATAATAATTTAAAGTATTTTCATATTATTTCATTAAACACATAAGTATTGTCTTGACAGGGATTTTAATATAAATATGAATACTGAAAAAGGAAAAATATTTTTCGACGTTTTGAAACACGTATATAGCCAGGATTTGAACACCAATCCGACGACAAACATCAATTGAGACAGTTTTTGCAACCCATGATTTGATATGTTGTGTCATTTATCGGAGTCAAACCAGAAAAACAAGTATTTGACCAATGGGTAACCAGTGATAGTAATAAAGCGATCACATTTTTTTCCTTTTATTTATTTATTTAAAGTTTAATGTCTTTTAGATTATTTAGACTGGAAGATTTTTTAAATTTCAATTGTCATGAAATTTGCTAGAACCATTTAAAAATAAAAACTGTATTGTAATTCGGTTGGAAATTTGAGCACTCTACTTAGAAGAAAATTAGCGATGAATTTTTATTATCACTAGACCCAGTGCTCTAGTTTGTATTTGAGCACTTTAGTTAGTCTAAAAGTACTCAAAATTTTGATTAGCAATATATTCTGTTTGTTCAGGTCACGAAATGATTGATATTTGCATCAAGCATGTAGCTCCAGTAGAGATGTGAGTACTCTAGCTAATCGGAAAAGGTTTGACCCTTCGATTGGAAGATTATTCCTTCACATACACAAAAGTGAGTTCGTAAAAATGTTGTAAAATTGATACAAAAACAGTCTTAGGGATTTGTCACAAAGTAAACTTTAATTCAAGCTGAACAAATCTTATACACCGTTCTGAAATAAGTAAAATACATAAAACTCAGTAAAGAAAAAAATTCAAGAACATAGTTGCTACTTGAAAATAAAAGAGAGACTTTGGTTACTTTTGGCATTTCAGAAATTTAGTCATGAGAATTGAGATAAGAAATGAAAATAAAATTGATGAAAATGCTATTATTTTATGCTGAGATTCAAAATACGTTTTGTTTAAAAGCGTTGGAAATAATATCCTGCACCTTGTACAAAATGACCAATTTAAGTAAACTTTTTCTCAGAAATTGGTTTTCGATAACCGATTTTCCCTTATTTTGTTCCTTTCGTTATTGTATGCGCATTAACAAGGCATAGCGCTTCGAAATTTTAAACATTGCTTATTTTTATCTATTTTTTATTTTCGCTTAAATACCCACTTTTTTTAACAAAAAGAATTCTTAAATTCTAAACGCAGTTTTTTCCTTAAAAAAATTCTATGAAGTAGGCTACAAAATTAAAAGATTTGAACCAAAAAGAATGAATTTTCATCAACAGGTTCTAAGAAGAATGACACCAAACTTCACAATTTAAAAAAAAGTTTTAATCTTAAAATACGGTTCATTACTACGATTAAACAAATATAATTTCCGTGCTGAATGAAATTAAAGGGTCTTACTCTACGACTTATACAAAAATAAAACAATCATTTTTATTCATTTTTCTGATATTTCTTTCTCTTATAAACAGCTATCAATTAAAATATGAAGGAGTATTTTCGAAAAGTGAAAATATTAAATTATGATGGGCTTTTATTTTGAAATTTATATTTAATATGAAGTTACACTTTAAAAATATTTAACGTATCTTAACACGTCGTTAAACAGAAATGGTGTCAACAACTTAACACCAAATCGAAAAAATATCGTAGAAACATCGCAGATAATTTTTGGTGTGATCAATCACCAAAATTAGTTCTCGGTTTAGAGAAGCACCAGGAATGCTTTTACACTACTGTTTTTTTTAAAAAAAAGTAGCCACCTTTTTGAGTGTTCAGCAACACTAAAAAGTTTTATAACAACAAGATAAAACACAAATACGAGACAGTGAAGTTACTTTAAAGATACTATTTAAAGTAAGTACTACAAACATTTTAGAATGCACGGACACACTAATGCTTAAAATAAAATTAGCTTGGCTTAATAAAATTAAAATTGTAAACTTGACATATAGATTTACAGAAACAGATAAAAAATTAAGACAATTTCAAACGAGGTTTAACATAAAAGAAGTAGAACGAAAATATTTTAAAAATCCGACAAATATTTAATAGTTAAAGCATAATAATCCATAATAAACATAACTTTTTTTGGATATATAACAGTTTGAAAGATGACAACAAACTCACACGGTCTCGATCTCAATTGTAAACAATCTACTGTTTCCCTCTGACATTAGCCAAACACACGCCTAAATTGGTGTTTTTAGAATCGAAAATAATTTATGAATGGTAGGAATGCGTGAGAACTTTATGTACGTATTCTCCATTATTGGTGTTTAAATTTGATTTTAAAACCAATATGAACACTTGATTTGGGGTCAACTTGAAATAAAATGCTTATTCACGCAATTTTCGAGGTCGTGGAATACCGAATTTCAAGCGATATTACACCTCAGTTTTCACAGTGTAAATATCATATAATTTAAGAGTTAATTGTCGAGTAGTTTTGGAATTCAACGCCATGTAGTTTTGGAGATAGTTGAGATGGATTTCAGGGCTTAGCAGACGTGGCGGAGATACTATAAATTTCAATGGTTAATTTTACATCCTATAAAGTTTTTCAGTCTTGAGTTTTCTCTGACAATTTTTGAATATTGGTACCATATTAAAAGGAAAAGAATTTTTATTTGATTTTAAAACATATTCTTAATGTCCTGACATTTCATAAGAAGAACTTTCTTTATTATGTTAAAATAATAATTATTTTTTATTAAATTGTAGAATTGAACTTACCATGCAGAGATTTCAGATAAGCCTTTCCAGCTGATATTAGTTGCCTAGCACAAGGATTAAATTTTTCGAGAATATTCTGTAAAAAAAAATTGAAGTTAATATTAATAATAAATTTGCACACTACGTTTTAATCATTTCAATAATATTTATGGTTATTGAAATGTATTCGTAAGTTTTTTTTTTTTATCTGACAACTATAATTTTAATTGGCATTACAAATCTCAAATATATTAGCAAACAAAATCACTACAACTGTGAACCATAATATCTTGCAAATTTGTTTGTCCTTAAGGTATGACAAGATATCATGCCTTATTCCATCATAAATAGTTGCGGGAAAATAGTGTTTTGGGAGTAAATAATTCTGAAAGATGAAAATTGAATTTATTCAATTTTATAAATTAAGTTTTATAAATTAAGTTTTATAAATTAGTTATTATAAATTAAGTTTTTGGTATTTATTTGACATACTGGAAAACAAGAAAAATGTAAATGAGCAAAATGCATCATTAGTCTACCATTAAACATCAAAAATTAAGATAAAGTCTATTGTAAGAAAGTGCACTATATTTCATGCTGGTAACTAATTTAATGTTATTTTTTACGGAGTAAAATGTTTAGAAAAATGAAATAGGTGCCAACGTTTGACTTACTAGAAAAGTATAATCGTGTGGAATATGTTTTATTTTTTTTGGACGGCCATCTTAAATTAACATTAAAACTTTAAAAAATGCAAGTATGGTAACAAATTAATCGGCATTTTAAGCTGGAAAGCAATATAATCTTGGTTGCAATTTTCAACTCACTGGAAAAATGAGAATGAAGGAAACGTATAATTTTGAATCCATCATCTTAGAGAAGTTATAAAAAAAATCATATGTAGTATCCTATTTCAGAATATAAGCTAAAAAATATTATTATAATGATTTTAAAATTGAAAAATAGTCCAAAAGATATTGTTTAAACCAACTGAAAGTTAAAATTGTTCAAAATCATATTTTTATAAATGAAAATGGGGTTTTAAAAACTGTTGTATCATGCATTTAAATTTTGTGAGTGGAAAGCAAAATCTAATAGTTTTTTTTTTTTTTTCAATTACTTCTAAATCAATTTCTTTTAGTGCTGTGTTTGTGCACATCCTACTAGAACAAATAAAATATATCTCTATTCATTCTGTTTCATAATATCGACACTTGCAACTACCACCACCACACGGCTTGTACTATGTATCTGTTATGTGGATACAGCGAATTATATTGAAATCTAGTTCTGAGATTATTTCACATGTTCTAGGATGTAATTGATCTCTTATTCTTTTCCAACCCCACTCTTCGGGATTGGTAATATTGGTGTTCATAGTTTTCCAAAGAAATTGCTTATGAACCCGGAGACAATGATAAAAAGCAGGATTTTCAGCTGGTGTCAGTTTTACAATATTGAATTCACTACTGGCAGTTGTGGTTTTTTTCAAGTACAGACTATATCGTAGCAGGTTCCCAATATCAGTCTATGGAATTCCACTAACTAAATGATACCAATGCTTTGATGCCAATATATTTTCTATTAGCATTTTCTAACTCAAACAGAGAAGAGAATATGTTAAATTCTTCACGTTTCCAAAAATTCCGATATGCCGCCGATTTACTTTTACCGAAAAAGCCGCTTATGGCGTTACAAACCGGAAAAAGCATATTAAAATAACGTTACTTTGCCTCCCTTATCGTCGTCACGCCTGTGTTGCATCGATTTAATACCGTTTTTTTTTTTATCACAAACAAATATTTCAAGTACTGGGATAAATCACAAACACAAGAATACTGTTATCAGCAACAGCTATTATTAGCTTATTACTATTATGTTTAATGCTATTTTAACAATTACTACGTCAACATCACCAGTAGCAAGAATCACAGTGTGACCTTTTCTAAGTGTTTCTAAAGTATAGTTATAAAGCATTGTGTGTTTTCATTATTGTCCTTCCAAAAAAAAAAAAAAAAAAAAAAAAAAAAACATTACAAAAATAGAAGGAGAGCTCTCAGTAAACTTTACTGTTATTGAGAATTGTTTTGTTTGTATCTGATGCACTACGCATCAAACATTTTACTTCTATGAACTATCATTATATTATTTTTCAGCCTAAAATATAAAGTAATTTGACATCGCACATAATTTGTTTTTAATAAAAATTCGATGGCGCCAAAAAACGCGTTTAACTCAATTACATTGTAAAATACCATAAAATTTAATACCACATACTTTTTTTTAAAAAAGAATATTTCGAAATGGTGACAAAATAAACGAGTTCTTACATGCTCACACTTTTCTAGAGTACCAAAAAGTTATATCTCAAGTAAAATAAGTAATTTTACCTCATCAAGAAGTCACCTTAAATATTTTACTTCAAAAAATCATTATAATTTTATTTCCAGCTTAAAATACCGTTTTCTGATGTTTCACCCGACTTTAAATTTTAATGATTTTCCAAGATGGGTGACAAGAAACTTCTTTTGCGCTCTCACGTTTCTCTAGACTTCAAGTATGTCAAAAGGATAACAACAACGATCTAAAAAATTCAATACCCGTCCTCGTGGGAGACTATCCACCTATTTTTTACACATTTCCGCTTTACTAAAAGACCATCTTAAGCTTTAAACCAAGCAGTCAACAGCAAATATGTTTGCTATAAGGACACACGTCTACTGATTTGAAATAATTTAAATCATGATTTGTCAGACCAGATTAAGTGTTTCTATTGTGTAGTTTAGATAGTGTAGACAACTCTGTCGTCGTTTCTTAGCTTTCTGAGAAGGCATTAACGGCTTTTTAAAGACTATTCTTCATTTAATGTCCACAGCATGCAGCTCCCTTTGAAAGGTTTCAGTGAATAGGGCGTTTTGGATATGGAATTTCTTGTGAGTTATCTGCGGTAGTGTCTTTTCAGATGACTATTTAATAAGAAATTTCAACAAATACAAATACAGAGAATCACAAATTTTAACACTTGTATATCCTGGTGTCTTTTGCGAAGCAGAACACCTTCTTAACCTAGTTTTGTATAGTCTGTCATAACCACCAGGAAAGAAACTAGCTCATAGACACAATGGTCATTGCCATAAGCTTAGACACAATGATCCTCGAAGCACCCATAAAATTGAACACGGATGCTTCAAAGAAGTTATCCATAACCATCTAGAAGGGGGAGGCCTTGGCAGCAGAAACAAGAGCCAGCAATTCCGTCGATAGCTACTTTGGACGAAATGTGCTACTGATATGTGTGTTCCCACAACTGTTAACCTTGTTATTTTATGAATAAATATTTACTAATAATAGGTAACAGAAATGTGATTACAGCTAGTATTTATTTACGAAACATTTCCGTATTTTCATGGGCAAAAACGTTTAGTAAGTTTATCAATGTATGAAAACGAAACTACTTTGTAGAAGACTTTTCTCTATTCACATGACAATCATATTTCTGTTTAAGGAGCGGGAGACGTCAGTAACAAATAAAGATAGATCGACGTATTATTTATTGTATATTTATTCCCATGAAACAAATGTCTTACATGCTCAACAGCATTATGTTGAAGAATAGAAAATTTTTCAATTGTATCTTTCCCTTAAAAACTGTTCAATATGTCATCATTCTTCTTAGAAATTTTGTCTTCGGGACTTATTCTACTTGTAAGGGATTCCGCACTTAAATAAGGGGGGGGGGGGACCATCTATTAAAAATGCATGGAAAAGCATCCTCTTTTAATATTGGTCACTTCCGAGGTACTACAACTATTTTACCATTATTGTCAGGTAAATATTTTTCTCTAATTACCATGCCATCGTGAAAATGTTTTTCACAAACAACAGAGCGTTTACCAGGCACAAAATCAACACTGGGAATTTTTCAGCGCCGTAACTTTTTTCGTTCTTCATCTTTTGGAAACTAGAATACGCTTACATAAGTGGCCCCTTTTCAGAAATTGCCTTTACATTCCAGTACACAGCAATGGTCGGGCATTTTAGAGTTAAAAAACTGAACGATGAATAACGAAACTATTAACAAATAATAAAACTTAACAGTGAAATAACAAATAAAAAAGCGTAGTAATGGAATAATAAAACGGAAAAATTGAAAAGCAAGCAGAGCAGCATAAAATAATAAGTAGTAAAAGCGCACTTTATATATCCTATTTTACAGTCAGCAGACAGATCAAACTAGTAAGAATCTTACCACGCATCTTGGCGATCAACCGAATGGAGGACTATTCAAATACAACTGCGTGAAGTGTCATGTCCTCCAGATGGTCTCTTGAAGATGGTTATGGGTTAGCTCCAATAATCTTTTTTTCCTTCTATTTTTGTAATTTGAGTGCGTGAGATATAACAGTCCTTTGCTGGTAAAAAATTTTTCTCAACTAACTCAGAACACATCGGTAAATGCTCAATTAATACCTTTCCTGTTGCTTCTACCAGGCTGTAGAATGCTGGATGTAATTGGATGGCCGAATTATGACACATTCATAGCTGCCAATTTTCGTAGTAGATTAATTTTTATTTCTGAAGTTGGACAAAATAAAATTTTTATCTTTGTTAAAAAAATGATTTGCAAAAATTATGACCCTCACTATAGAGTGTTCGCATAGTTAAAATAATTTCTGATTATGATGGTAAAATCAAATGTTTCATGACTTCCGCAACAAAGAATCTTAACCAGAAAGTGTAAAGACGGCATTTTGTTCTTTATCAGTAAAACATACCCGATTTGTAAGTTTAAATGATATCCTGGAATTTATTAAAAAAAGTGGTTTAGCAATAACAGTAATATAGTGTAAATTTACCGTACTTAGTGACGTGTTGAATTTAAACATGCTCGTTCAATTTAAAAAGAAAATTTTTCAATAAATTTAAAAATAACGATACTATAAGTCAACATAGCACGATATTAAGGTAACAGCAAATTTCCCCGATATTATAATTCGTCACTGGCATACATAAATTTGAAATAAATTTAGCGTTGAAAACAATTTATATCCTAATGGAAGAACATTCTTCAACTCTTTAAATGTTGTATTATACTGTATAAAATATAATATAATAGATAGCCGAACTACAAATAATCCATTTCTTTTAAACGTTTTTTTTTTTTTTTTTTTTCAAATTACCTGAAAATATTGAATAATTATATTGAAAATTTCTCTATTAGTCATTCAGGAAAACATTGCTTCTGACAGTTTTCCGATTAAAAAATTTCTTATATTATTCATAGAGATGTTGGTTTGACGGATCAACGATTTAACTGGAAGGCAGAACAAATAAAGAATCTCACTCTACTTGTATCGATTGTCAATACATCACCCTCGCAAAGGCAAGAAAGAAAACAATCGAAAAGAGCCTTCAGTACGCAGAAAACTTGTTACAACTCTTTGTTAGTGTGTATAAAAGCCCAAGGGCTGCTCTCCACTTTTGTAGTGGCTAAATACTCCTTTCAGTTTCATTCATCGTCTGAAAAACAAACGATTGATTTTTCCTGGCAGACGATAAAAGCTTTGAAGTATAGGTTTTCATATTGGCAAAACTGAATTCAACTAATTGAGATGCATGTTTAGAATTCTTATATAAATGCTGAAAACAACTGCAATAAATCATGATTTGTCGAAAAACAATTTATTGAAAAGACAATTTATTGAAAGATTAGAATATCCCAATAAGTGTACAATTATGAATGGTGAAATAGTATACATTATTATTATAGCTAAATCTTTTCATTCTTTAAAAATTAAAAGATTTCACTCTAGCTTACTGTTTGAAAAAAAGATTTTTTTTCCTCGATAACATATTTACGTTGTGTTTAACAAGTAATACTTTTATTTCTTAGAGTGACAATAAATATTGTTTTAGTGATCAGAAAGAAAAAAAATAATTGAAGCTTGTGATGCTATACAGGATAAAGCTGTACAGTCCGCAAAAAAAAAAAAAAAAAAAAAAAAAAAACGAATCACCCTGAATAACTTTCGTTCTAATGATCAGATATTTTCACGAACCAAGTGTCAATCTTAATGGTTCCTGGGGGTGACCTCAAATATGCTAATTAATTAGTGCTAACTATTAATTAAGTTACGAAATCAGACACAAAAACGTACTTTCTCTGAATAAACATATATTTTTTTTTACATATTTGGAAGCCAGGCGCTGGAATTAGGGGGGGGTGTAGACAAAACTTTGAAAAAATTGGGTGGTAAATTGGGTCGTAATAAAGGTTTATATATTTGGCGATAGTCCAGAAAACCGCCAAAAAAAATCGTATGCGCAAATGAATATTTTAAGATAACCATTGACTAATTCAAAAGAGAATGCTTAATTTTACTAGGCTGCTAAGCAACCAAGACTGTAAAAATAAATTTGAAATTATGGTCTGTGGTTGCTCGTAGAGTTTTAATTAATAGTGAATTGAAAATATCTCGAAGTTTCCAGACAGTAGACAATTTTTAAGCTGATTTCTGTCCGAAAAGCAAATTTTTTTTTTATTTTCATCTCCTTTGAAAAGAAAATTTGAATTGATTTATAAATTATTTATGATTTTCTAAGTTTTTAGAATTTAAATACATGAACTTTTTATCTGATATTATTTAGATTATGTTGTTTTTGCTATATTTATTCGAGGATTTCATACTAAAATCAAATTAACATAACTTATTATGGCTATATACATTTTTTTAGAGATAATCATTTTTACAGCTTTAATCGAGTCTTCTAGGCAAGAAAGTTTGAAGAAAAATAAGTGCTTGAAAATTAAAATATATATTGTATAGTAATTCTAATGCACATTCACAAGGTTTTCTATAATTTACGATATTTCTTTTTTCTATAACACAAGAAATTGCTGAATGTTTAGTGGTATTTTAAAAACATTGAAATATATTATGTTTAAGAATAAGATATTGAAATAATATGTTGCATATTGTATAATTCATTGTTTAAAAAATCGCTTCATTCTGCTAGATATTTAGATTATAAGGTTTCCTTTGGATAAAGATGATCAGCAAATAGCATCCTCATGTTTCGGACATTCTGAAACTTACGTTCGCAAATTCACCATAAAATGTCGCACAGCATATTCTTCAATTACGATAAGCTACATTTACCACCAAATACTGCTACTATGATTATTTTTGTTTTCTTATATATATCTGATACGATACTCACTTTATAAACAGAGCTCGTAAAGTCCTTAAGATATTTAAATGGGGGCACGAAAACTTAAAAGATAAAATATTTAATTTCATTAACTCAAAATAATAAGTTTCAAAATTTTAATTTTAAAGTTAAATATAACTTTTACAATATTGATGCTCTTACGTTTTTAAAGACCACCTAAATCCTGTTAAAATATCAAAATGCATATGTTTACTTTAACGAGTGTAAAATCCTTATCAAAATAATGATCAAGACCCAAATGTAAAACAGTATAATTGATGATAAAAACTCAACTGGCTTCAAAAATATGAAGAGGGAAGTAAAAGTCGACATGTTTCGAGCGTTCAAATATAATCGCCCATTCTCAAAACTTGTCAAGCTTGAATAACTAGTGACTTTTATTATTGGACGCTCAAAACATGTCTATTTTTATTATCATCTATTATTTTTTAAATCAATGAAGTTTTTATATTTTCGATTCAGTTTCTTGGGATTATCTATTTAGTTACACAACATATTAAATTATTTCACTCGATATTAAAATAACTTTTACATAAGTTATAGGCACAGGTTCTTAGATTGGAAAAATAATAATTCACTACTTTGTAAAAAAATCAATGCAGTACAATTTATTTTTTTGCTGCAAGCCTTAACATTTTAATTTAAGGACATAAAAAAATTCCGCTTACAATTGAAATTTCAAAAGTCGAATGTGAAAATGGAATGTCCCCTAGCACCAGGAATCGAAATTAAATAGTTACAAGACAACTATTTCAAATAGCGTTTCCGTCTTACTCGAAGTTGTTTGAAAAGGTATTTTTTATATATCGATTCCAAAGTTTATTCTACATATATTTTAGGGTATACTTTCGGAGTATTTTGATCGAGATTATTTTTACACCCTCATTTGCTTAAAATTATTAAATAATATGCTTAAAATAAATTATTCAAGCTACATAATTTATTGAATTTATAGTGTAATAGTAAACAAGGCTTCCATCGCATATCCTTAACCTTGATACCGTTATCATTAAATAAATGGAATAGGCTTAGGTAAATAATAAAAGTTAATTTTTTCCTCGTTTTAATCTTCAAGGAAATATGTTTCGATCAAACAGATTTCATTCTGGAAATAGCGAAATTATTGAGTAGGTCCCTTGAAGCAGTATAGCAATATCATTCTTATCCTCTAATGACGAAATATAGGAAAAATTGATTTTCACAGTTTCTGTAAAAAGTATGGTAGCCTTCTTGCCACGTTTTTTTAAAACAATTTTATATTTTTAATCAAAATAAGTTCGGAAATTGCGTATTTTTTGATGCATTTTTTTAAAAAATCAGATGATTCTAAAATTGAAATGGCTTCGGAATCTTTTTACAAATTTCAATTTTTTAGTATTTCCTGCTTAACAAAATAAGGCATTTTTCCTGATAACAAATTATGTCTTGAAAAAATATATCTAAAGTAAAAAATTAAACAAAATAGTTTAGTATATTATCCGGAAAATATCTACATGGAATCATAAAGAGAGGATAAAAGATATAATGAAATAATTAGTGAATCACACGTGGTCAGATAATTAAAATTTTAATTTCACAACTAAGATGTTAGGTCGACATTTAAGATACTGAGATATTTTAAGACGCTTAAAAATTTTGGCTACGTATTCGACAGCTTTTTATGTTCGGTTTCTTTATACTCTTTGTAGTGACTTATAAAACATCAACACTATTTTAAATTATCTATGTTAAAGTCACAAGAAACAAAAAAACAAAACAAAAAAAGACAATCCATGATTTGTATTTTTTTTTTCGAAAAAAATAGTATGCTTAGTAAATAATAAGCTGTTTTGCATTAAATAATTTTAAACAGCAGAATGTTTTTAATTTCTTAACAACGTTTTATTCTTAGCTAGCAGACAATAATTTTTTTAAAAAAAAACTTGATTATAATTTTAAAAGGAATTTTACTTTAATGAAAACCTGAATTAAAGTACTAAAAAAATTTATTAGTATATTAATGAAGAAATAATAAACGTAGTAGGGTAAAGAATAAGATTTTTAAAAATGTTAAAATTTACTTAAATAGTTGGTAAAATATTTCTGCGAAACACTTCCGGACAGATGATTAAAAAATTACTTTTAAGATTAAGACGATACTATAAAAGATGTTGAGAAATTTGCGATGATGTGAGATATGCTTAAATATGTTAACTACGTATTTTTATTAATATTTATAAAAAAAATATTCAAGAAATTGAGAAATATTTTATTATAAATCTATTCATACGTATGTATATTATTGTAATTGTATCAGTTATTGAGAAAAAAAACTAACAATTAATCACATTAAATAAGCACATTCTGGTGTCGCTTCAGAAGCACGCTTTTGTAAAACTAGACATTCGTTGAATGAAGTGTTTTTTATTACTAAACTAGCCGCTTAATGCGGCCAGCTGTCCGCCACGCTAAAGGTTTTCACAAATAAAGTTTTTTAAAACATAGCAGGAAATCTGAAGATTAGTGGACAAGTAAAGTGTTCCTGTCCTGCAATTTTGTCTTCATATCCAGATGAACAGCGACAAATATATCAAAGCGAAGCGTTCTATTTACGTATCGAATATGTTGCCACATTTTTAATACAAAAGTTAAACTTTTCTCCACTTTGATAAATGTAAACTAATGCGAACCTTACAATTAAATTATTAATTCCTTCGTATATTATTGGTTTAAGTTGTCGAAAATTAATATTTCAATTGTAAGGTTCGCATTAGCATGCATTTATAAGAGATATGCATTTTTTAATAGTTTTTTGAATAGGGCTCTTTGAAGACGAAAAAGCATAGATTTTCTTACAAAATGACTGATAACTAAAAAACTAATCCAAATTTTTGAAAAAGAAAAAAATTACTTCTTCATTATATCAAAACACAATTATGTGCCGAGTTTCGTGCCTGGGCGAGACTTCTGGGGCGATATATTGTGATTACAGACACACACAGAGCCGCGTTTATTATTATGTATAGATTGCAAATAAATTATTAAAGGACTAAAAAAGAAACATCGTATTTTATAGTTTGAAAGAAATAAAATAAAAAGATTAGCAAGCGATTATTAGCGAAAAAAATTTGAATGAAATTTTACGCTAAGCGCGCGAATTCAAGCAACACCTCCTAGAAGAAGCCAGGCCTCAGCACGGATCAATTTAGTAGTCCGATGTGACGAAGTTAACTGCGCAGTTGATGAAAAATAAGAAAGATGTCATTACGTTCGGGGTACTAAGCTGCGCAGTGGTTGAAAATACGAAATATGTCATTACGCTTGGACTACTAAAGGATATTTATGGTAACCCGTGCGGAGGCCTACTCTTTCCAGGAGGTGTTGATTTAAGTTTATCACATTTTAATATTAATCGCCCCATTTAATTATTTCTTTATTGTCGCCAAATTATTTTTTTAAAAATAATTATTTTTGATTTTTCTCAGCTTCTAATAAATAAAAACAGTTGAAACTTTAGATTTTTCAATTGAAAAATATGTAGATTAATATGGTATAAAATAATTCATACCTTATAATTCAAAATTTTTTCATCCTCAATTTAATTAAATAATAAAAAATAATTAATAATTATAAAAAAAAAATTTCATGAAATTATATTTGGGTAAAAGAGTTTTATAAGTGGGTGAAATTTTCTTTGAATTGCTTTATTAGTTTTAAAAATATGACTAAAAACGTAAAAAGTGAAATTAACATTAAGGGGTACGAACTTTGGATCGCTCTCCTGACCAAACTATGGGGACCATATTTCCCAGATTGCGGCTACCCCCTATATTTTGAAGGTTAAGAATTCAAATATGTAAAAAAAAAATATATGTTTATTCAGAGAAAGTGCGTTTTTGTGTATGATTCCGTAACTTAAATAATAGTTAGCACTAATTAATTAGCATATTTGAATTCACCTCCAGGAACCATTAAGATTGACACTTAGTTCGGGAAAATTCGATCATTAAAACAAAAGTTATTGAGGGTGATTCGTTTTTTTTTTTTTTTTTTTTTTTTTTTTTTTTTTTTTTTGCGGACTGTACATAATATTTTAAAGCTTTAGCAAATCTTGAGTGGTCAAAATTTCGATTGAAGATAAATTGAATTTGACTTTAAAAAGGGAGAACGGAGCTACTGTAAGCACGTGAGCATTTGAACTAGTCTGAAAGTGATTGATATTTCAATTGAAAGATTTTATTGTTCCAGACAAGAAAACGAGTTAATAAAAATTTATCAACTGATTGAACAATCCTCTGCATAAGTGATTAGAAACAAACTAAAGATGTTTGAGTTTAAATTCGGTATCTGGAAGTTAGGATGGTAAACAAAACTATTTATTTGATTTTTAACCTTTAACAAGCATAACATTGTTCTTTAAAACAGCCTAAACATTTTTCTCATCTTGTGTAACATAAAAATTTCGGCTCTGAGCATTAAATAAATGGTTACTCATTGTCATTCATATCATATGTCTTGCGATCCCATATTTTAAAACATAGAACACAAACACTTAAACTTAGAATGAAAAACCCCCTGCATTGTCACCGTGAATATTATGGAAGAGGGAGTGACTGGGGGGGAAAACAACACTAATGCTTAAAATATTTCGCGAAAAATATTTGAAGAGAAAAAAAAAATTTAAAATGTGCTCAGGAAGCACTGGAGTGGAATATCGAAAAGCAGCAGACTCTTCTTCTATTCTCCAACTATTGCATGTTTCTTTCTCACTCTATTTTTATATAAAGAAAAGAAATTAAAAAAAAAAAATACTAAGCGATGACTGAAATTGTATTTAAATGTTTAATATTTAAAATATGTGAATATTATTCTTTAAACAAATGTTAGATTGTTATAAATATAATATTTAATTCAACAAGACCAAAAATTGGTTTTTTGAGTTATACTCCATTTTTATAGTAATATGAGTAGATCTAAATGTGTTAAGTATAAAATATTTGTGTTTATTTTTATTTATTAAATTTGCAGTTAAATGTTAATCGGGACAAATAAGTTTTTTTAATACAAACTAACTATAAAACAACGTGTGAAAGAATGTCTCGGGACAATTTTTTCTCGGCAACTGACACTGAAGTTTAGTCCTCATTGAAGGAATGATACATTTAACCAAGTGCATATAATAACAATAAATAATGATGCGAAAAATCGGATCTCATGTTGATGAAATCGAGACTGCGTGCTTCATTTTATAGAGTCATTTGAAAAACATATTCCTGTGTTCATTTCTACCAAAGAGAGGCATTTATCAACGTTTAGTTAAGTCGCACTATGAACAAAAATACAATCACTTTGAAAAAGTATGATTTTTTAATGCCATTTAATTTGCACCGTATAATACTGGTCGGTATAACTTGAGTTACTTTTCATAAGAAATGTAAAAAGTACGGAGGGATTCCAACTTAACACCAGTATCATGTAGTTATATATCAAGTATGCTAGAAACCATTTTCAATTAATAGTATTCAATGATGATAGGTTACTTTTTGCCCACACTGAGAAAGAAATATTAGGAGATTAAAACTGTAACTTGAATCAAGTGCAGCTATATTTAAATTCCTATAGAAATAGACACTTAAAAAAATGTCATGAAAAGCATTTACTAATGACTCTAAATCTGAATCAATTTTTTGCAATCTGTATTGTAACTTGCATTGTTCCAATACGGTTTTTTGAACACACAATTTATCTTAAAAACATAAAAACAGGAATAAATCAGACAAGTTTTTATTTTCGTATTCGGTCAAATAGAAAAATATTATTAGAATTTCCGGGAAAAGATGATGGAATATGCGAATGCGAAGAGATAGCGGGAAAACACCTCAAAAAACAAGGCTGTTTGAAAATATTCTTCGTATGCACGCACATGGTCTTATCGTTCTCGTATATCTCAAGCAAGTTAGCTGTCAAAATAAATAAGTTTAGAAGAGGTGGGGCAAAAAGAAGAAGAAATAAACTCATTTAAATACCTTCTATTTTATCAGTGCCTCCAAAACTCGTCCTCAGTTATGACAATTCTTCCTCCCCCACCTACCTCCCTTTGAGAAAAATCTCAGGTTTTTCTTTCCATCCTCCCTCTCAAAGATGCAGCCACACACGATCTCCTTTATTTTTTTCTCTCATTCTCCGATCCCCTTCAGGGGCCAAAGGGGAAGAGAACCTGTCAAGACTGGAGGCAAAGAAAGAAATAGAAACAAAAGCAATCAGAAAAAAAAATTAAGTTGTACCCGACACACGTCACGTGACGTGCCCCAGTCCGTGACGTCACATGCTAAGATTCAGTGAAGATGAAAATGGGATCACGATATTCCATCAGAAAAGGAATAGGATGCTTCCCTGGTCTCTTTTTCATTCTAAGGTTTTTACGTAACTTTTCCCTCATTCTCATAAAGAGAAAGGGGAAAAAAAGCATTTTTTTCTTTCATTTCGTGAAGGAAGTGTTAAGCTTGTTTCGAATGCTGACTTTTTTTTCTTTGCTTTCCAATATTTTTGTATCCGTTGATATTTAAATAATTTTGATTTAATCTTTACTCGAACAATGCATTTTTCTGCTGTTGTTTTTGTTTGGGGAAAAGACATCAGGCATCACAGAATAAATAATACTAAATTACTTCTCAACAACTTGTCACAGGAATTTCATAAGAAAAAATACATAATACATATTTTTTTTTTCAAAACAAATTTGATTTTAAGAGAAATAAAAAATAATATTAACTAGTGCGCTCTGACTACTGTCCGTTTCACTCACCAAAAGATGATCACTTCACTTGATCATCCTTTTTTTCCTTCTCTTTTTTTAGGCTAATCATATTGTTAGAGCAAAATTAAAAATCAGTAAATTTAAAAGATTCCTAAATATGTATACTGTGATTCACTGATTTAGCTCCCGATTCTATTGGGATATAACTTAAACCAAATAATTTTGCTCTGTTACCATTGTAACTTCATCTACTACTCTGCTTCTTGAATTCTTAGTAAATTATTTTTCATCCATGAAAATTTTTTATAACAGTACAAAAATTTTATTTCTGAAAGTGTTTAGCATTTGTGAATTTTTGTTTCAGTCATTTTGGATTTTCCATCGGTTTGGAAAACTTTTTTTTGGAGAACTTCCGTCCTCAATAGGCGTTCACCGTCGTTCCTTGACGAGTCGACGTGAGCAAAATGCAGTTATAGTAAGTATGACGAATTTACGGCATTTCAATGACACAGTTGAGAGAGATTATATTTAGTCCGGTAGTAAATTCAATGTATCTTGAATGATGTATAGGGAGCACTATTTGGGAGTTGGTGAGCAGACTTGGAGCCTCAAAGTACGATAAAACCTCTCGGGAGCAACCACTCTCTGTTCCTTAGTAAAATGGCCATTAATGAGGCTGGTCGTTCTTAGGGGTTACCTCCATTGATTTCAAAATGTTATCGAAGGTACATGATTTTTCACAAACTGTTTTAATTTTACTGAGTGCCATTTTCTTGGTTTAGAAGTGCCACTTGTGTTGACTTCTTGAAAACTGGATTAATGAATAAAACTTAGCGTCAATAAAAATGACCCCTAATTATGTGTAAAAGCAAATTTTATAATAATGAATGATTTCTATTTTAAATAAATAAACAATTACATCGTTTACTTAAGTTTGCATTTTATTTTATATCATAACTAGCTGAATACTCGTCTGTCACACGCTGGTTCCATTCGCAGGCGGCAGAGTTCTATGTCAGAGGGATACAAAAGTTGCTCTCACGATACGACAAGTGTCTCAATTCTGGTTTAAAAAATGAGAAGATCATGCTTGCTTGAGATACTTAGTTTTTTTCTAAAATAACTTTTTTTTCTAATTTAGCTTTCAACTTAAGGAATCATACATAGCATTGTTTTTAGTGCACCCTGACTAAAACATAAGGTTATCAATCTTCCTCAGAGAGCGTCAAAAAGAGTTCTTTAAATAAGAGTCACTCGCAAATATTTTGAATACATTTGAATCTACTATTATAAAAGATTTGTAAATATTTTTTTCGTGTTTCCTTATATGACCTTTTCCACATTTAGTTTGGTGAATGAATACTCCGGTCACTGGGGGAAGGTTCCGATGGTCTCTCCTAAAGGTCTTCTTCTACATAAAGTCTAAGGAAAAAATTCCGTTCCTCCCAAAACAGGTCGTAAATGGAGGTTATTCGTAGTTATTGTCTGTAAAAGTGCACTCCATCAGAAACCGTAAACAGAAACGTAGAGCGGTTTTTCCTATTATTTTTTTTTTTTTAATATCACTTGCATTTTGCATATTATTTATCTATAATTGTGTCATTTTCAAATTTTAATGTATAATTTTAAATATTAGTTATCATCAGACCGATGAAAATATACGTCGTATATCTCGGACAAGGGCGGACTTGGGCTCTAATTAATCCTGTGTATCTTGGGCTCGGGTGGGTTCGAATTAAAATTATTCTGGCTCGGACCTGCATAAGTGAGCCATAACTCATCTTTATTTAGATCATCTACTTAAAAACTGTATTCTTATTTTTGCATTAAAATACTTTTTTAAAAATTTTCAAATATTTTTAATATTTTATCAAACATTTGAAATGGAAAATTATTTTTTAAATACTACCTTGTAAGCTGTCTAAACTTCGCAATCCTATTTTAACAAGTTGAAACTATTAACTTATGCATCGTTTATAAATTCTGAGGCATCATAAACTACCATAAAAGTAAATTTTTTATTTCGCCATAACAGTAACAAATTCTAACATTAAATTATATTACTAAATGTGAAAGCCTATTTAAATTATGCTTTTACATTTGATTAAAAATAAATTATTATGCATTTAATTTTTGATCTTACCCACGCATTTACTAATTGGCACAGATATAATTTTAATGTTTACCTAATGTGGATGCTTGTTAATAAGTTAACATTGGAAATTAGTGGCATGAACAATAAGTTGTAAAAACTGTTTTTATTTATGTCTTTAGTCTTAGAAATATTGCGTATAATAGATTATAATAGAAATATTGCGTATATAGGCTTCAATTGCAGGAAATGGCACCGTATACACAAATATCGGATTTTGGAACTAATAGCTCCAGCGTAGAGGAAATGTGAATGCCAGTTTGCCCTTACTTTGACATAAATAAGTAACATTTTTAACACTGAATTTAAAATTGTTACATTTCAGTTTTACAATTTTAACAAAAAACACTGCATTTTAACAATAAGAAGTGTCCGAACCGTAGTTGCTCAGAGGTAGAGCGTTCGTCTTCCAATGAAGTGAACCGGGTTTGAATCCCAGCGATTGCTGGTCGATACGAATTTTGCACCTGACTCGCACCGACCACAGTACCGACATAAAATATCCTCAGTGGCATACGAATCATGGATTAGAGTCCACTTGCCGTCAGGCTAACCACTACGGTGGGATGTTTTCATGGTTTTCCTCTCCTTGTAACGCAAATGCATATTAGTTTCATGAAACAGTCCTCCAAGAAGGCGAATTTCTCCCAATACTTGATCCAGGAGTTCCTTTGTCTTCTGAATTGGGTTCAAAACTATAAGGTTATGGAGTTCAAACCGAAACCCGAAAATTGGATCGACTGCTCAACGACAGTTATAAAATAAGTTAAAACGTGTTCATAGTTTTAACAATGAAGAAACTGTAAAACTGAGGAAAATTAATTTTATCTTTTTTTGAAATTTACTATATTCTAATTTAGCATTATAATTCAAACGAAATTAAATTTAAGTACCCTTTATCTATTGTATCCGCCTCTTCATTATTTTTCTCTTTAACTTTACTCACTGTAAAAGAGATAATGAAACAGGCGTCTTTTTATTTATTTCTATAAATTAAAATAAGAGACTTAAAATAAAAGACTTAAAATAAAAGGAAATACCTTCTCGTCAATTTTCACGACGTCACAAAGACAATAAGCATTTACTTTTTCAGCCATTAACAAATTTATAAACACACTTAAGCATAACATTTTAAATGCCGGACTATTTATTCTTGATAAATCTTTTAAGCACTTCCATTTGTAACTTTAAGAGAGAATCTTACGACTGCAATTAATTCTGGAATTTATCCCGTGCCGTATATTTGAGGCCGTATATTTTTCGAGAAAAGTTCAAAGTTATCTTCGGATTCCTTTATGCGTTTTATCGATCCTAAATTCCCTTACTTACTACAAATTTATATCCAAACATTATTTCTTTTAATTTATACCTGATACTTCTTTTCGAACATTGTAAAAGTTTTTAGAAGATTATTTAGTTCCTCGTAGGAGAACGATTAAAAGTGTTCTAAATTAAATGCATCATTTAAATTATTCTTAGCTTTCTGAAGAGAAAAAAAAATCAAAAGATACAATTTTTATTGCTGCGTGAACTTTATCTTATTTCACGCGTAAAATTATAAATATTTATTCTTTGTTTCATTTGAAGAAATTTCATGCTTTTTTTGCAATTTATTGCAAACATAAACTGAATAAAGAAACCTTAGTTTATTTTTAAATAATTTAGATTTATTTTCTTTATTCTAAACTTGAAATAAAAAAAATAACTTCTCCAGTATTTATAAGAAGTATTTCTCATTACTTTTTTTAATCTGCTTTCATGTTTTGAGAACAGAAACTTGCATATGAAATTTCGATAACTTTCCAACTAGAGTACTCAAATTTCCAGTGATTGGTGACAATACAAATATCTCTCGTTTTGTGACTGCGGCAAAAAAGTTTATGCTATGCAATCGCAAATCGAAAGTTCGACTATTGTACGATAACGTATAGTGCTTAAATTTTAACTGAAGCTCTGTACTGAATATCATTAAACGTATCGTGGTCATTAAAAACAGAACTATTATCATATTATGGCCAAAAGAAATTTATCGTAAATACAGATTTTGATCATTGTCTAATTAACCTGAACAGAGCTTCTCAAATGGTTCTTCAGGAAGCACTTAGTGCTCTGAAAAATAATTCTCAGTGCTTCATGAAAGAAGGACAAATTTAATATTAAAAATATTTGTATACATAATTTAAAATTGCAATTAAAAAATAAATCATTTTTTATTGACGAGGTAAAACATTGAGTGTATAAAATGGTAGTTGAAATTCAATGTGTCAGTGGCTCTATTTCTTCAAATCCAAATTCCGCCAAAAGAAAATTCGTACTATGACTCCTACGAGTTGAATGTTAAGTTCACGGAAAATGCTGATAATGAACTTCAGTGCCAAATTTGATGTAAACTTGATTTGATTTTTGCAAAAAAAAATCTTAATGTTTCCAATATAACTGATTTTTTCGGAAGGAGGGTCATCCTGAAAGGTCAAACTTGGACAGAAAAACAGTAAACTGCAAAGATAAGCTGAATTTCTTTCGAAAGAAGTCTAAACTCGAGTCCAGAAATATGCAGTCAGCAAAAGAAAGAAAAAAGATCACCCTTATAACTTCTGTACGATTATGCGGATTTTCCTTCTGTAAAGTGTTAGTACAATATTTCTATGAAATCTCTTAAATTATTTATAACAGTTAACTTTAACTGTGGCGGAATATGCATATTTTGACTGGGGAAACTCGCTTTTCTGAAGAAACATATCAATTTCTTATTGCATTTGATTTAGCGTTTAAAAATTACCCTAGAAACCAAATTTCACAAATTTTGTCAATCAGGAGTCCTACAAACCAAATGAAAATTTGACATAAGAAATCGGAATGTCGCCAATTTTTTTAGCTATATGGGGGAAACAGATTTATGTAAAAAATGACTTCAGAATTGCTCCACCTTTAGTAGTTCATTACGTAAACTTACAATTCCATATACTAAAGAAAATATGACTCCAAATTTAAAAAATAAATAAAAAGTAGTTACGATATTTTCAAAGTTATTCATTGTGTAAACCTATCAATCGGCACGGTAAATCTGATGGTACGGTCAGCACGGTAAATCTAAGTGTATTTGACCATAATTTAATAAACTAATTCGAGAGTGGTATTAAGATTCTCTTAACGAAAACAAAAATCTAGGAAAAGAATTTTTTTTCCGGCTGTTTGTTTTCAATAGAAGTCGTCGAGAAATATGCTTTTAAAGAGAAAATCATATTTTTTTACTAGAGCACAGAAATAAGGTGACTCCCGCAGTTATAATTCTATACACTTCTTAGAACTTCAAAACGTAAAAACGTAAAAAACTTCATGACTGGTAATTTGTTTGGAGAGAATTTGTATGACAGTCGTTGGCTAATAAAATGAAGGTATTTGTTATATATTTTTATAAAACTTTATAATTTATAACTCTCAATTCAAAAAAAAGTAGTAACATTTTTGATCTTACTGATAAAGTAGAAGGATTTAAAAAACTGCATTATTGGACCTTCAATAAAAAATGGAAGCTGAGATTGCTTGTACAGTATTTTATGATTGAAGCGCAAAATCAGTGCTAAAAAAATTCAAACGGTGAAAAAAATATTATGTAAGTATAAATGGCAGACCTATCGTGTATTGTCAATGCTATTTTGTAGTTCCATTTGAAAATAATACCATTTGTAGCTGCATGATACATTTTAGTCCAAGAGGTCGTGAGTTCGTTCCCCGCCAACCGCAGACTCCCTGCACAGTAAATGGTAACTAGTGCTCGTTAAATCTGTCGGTCACAAAATCCTCCAAGTTCTCAAAACAAATCAATACCACTGGAGGTACTGAATTGGAGATTGATTTTCTCTGGTTCAGGTCCAAATTACGATCTGAGGATGAATGAATGGATGTATGAATGAGTACCCCTTTTAATATGTTGAAATTTGCGTGTGTGTGCGGCTGAAGACGTATTCTTGGCAATAAATGGCTTCACGTAAACGTATCTTCTGCCTTAAATTCACTTGGTTTCATCAAAGAGGCTTACTAACTAATTGGCAAGTGGAATTAGAAACAACAGATAAAATTTAACGCTCCGAGTTGAAATTTTAATTTCAGCGGTGCTCCATTATCGAAAACTCAGGGGATAGAGCGTTCGCCTTCCAATGAGGCGAACCGGGTTCGAATCCCAGTCGATACGAATTCCGCATCCGGCTTGCACTGACCACAGTGCTGACGTGAAATATCCTCAGTGGTAGACGGATCATGGGTTAGAGTCCCCTTGCCGTCAGGCTAACCGTGGGAGGTTCTCGTGGTCTTCCTCTCCATGTAACGCAAATGCGGGTTAGCTCCATCAAAAAGTCCTCCACGAAGGCAAATTTCTCCCAATACTCGATCCAGGAGTTCCCTTGTCTTCTGGATTGGGTTCAAAATTACAAGGCTACGGAGTTGAACATTAGTAGCCGTAAACCCATTAAGTTGGGTCGGCTGTTCAACGACGGTTATAAAATAAAATACCCCTGAATAATAGCATTAAAACCTGAACTAGAACTTTGTTTTGGATGACCATACAAGTTTCAATCATTTTTGTGACCCCTATAGTTTATCGAAATTTAATCATTCCTTTTGATAAAAAAAGAAATTTATTACCTATCAAACTTTCCATCATTTTTCGTCCGGCTAGAGTGCTTACATTTTAGCTGAAGCTGTCTACTTGATACCAATGCAAGCTATAATTGTTTCCTAAATGTAGTATGCAAAGTGTCTCTCCATTTATAGCTTTTTGATGAACACTTTATAACATTTACTAAAAAAGCGACAAAAAGTGGAACAAAGCGACAAAAACTAATAACTAAAAATTGGAAAATCAAAACTAAAACCTTTTGTTGTAGAACTGACAAAAATATATTTAATCTACAATAAAAACTTCGTTTTCTTAAATTTTTATTTCATTCTGTTATTTTAGTAGTTGATACAATTATCTCACAATTTACCAACCAACACTTCAGAAAACTAAAGCATACTTGAAAATAGAAAATTGATTTATTTTATATCTTAGACTAATTTTAGAACTCTTTTCAACTATGCTTTCTCCAAAATTTGATAACATTTACTATCTGCAAATTTTTAAATTGCAAAGAAAGTTGAAAATTTATCTTAAGAAAAAATAAAAAGGAAATAATAAATACTATTCATTTTATTATAAGGAATTCTCAATCTAAACAGCTTTATAACTTAATTACAATGAGTTCTTTTCAGATAAATTTAACTATGCCAAGTGCAAATTGACGGGTTAAAAATCGTTTTCTTTTGCAAAATGCTGCCACTATATTATCGACAAATAAAAATCTAAATTTAAAAATAAATATTTATCTGACAACAGAGAGATAAGTTAAATAGTTTTTTTTTTATTTTACTAATGAATTCAATTCCGATTTAACAAGAAAGTAACATTGTAAATATTTAATTTCATTTTATTCAAATATGTTGCTAATTCATGAAATAATTTAATCAACTGTTAAAATACTTGTTTTTTTCTCGTTGCATTGATTACAAATGTTTTTATGTATTTCGAAACTCCTTTTCAGATTTATACAAGATTAAATTAATATATTCTTTATTTGATTTCCATCATAATTCTTTTTTATTTTATGCTGTATCAATTAAATTTGTAATGTTCGTTACTGTAACGGAAACCATTTTTATCCAAACATATTAATCATTTTCACAAAGATTAAAATAATTCAAAAGAGTAAGATTTAAAATATATTTTAGTTTAATACTTCTACTAAGAACCAATTTTAAAAAACTGAGACTTATAATTCAGTATATAATTTAATGTATAAAACTTAACTGCATTTTAAATTTATTAGTAAATTTGAATGTTTTTTTTAATTATTTAAAATATTTAAAATTCGGTAAGGTAATAGTTACACTGACCTAAGCCCGTAGGGCCCATACTCCAAATTCAAGTCAAAACACATAGAAAATTTAAAAATTAAAACAGTTTTAAAAATATTAAAACAAAGCAATCTAAAAGAAACGGTTTAAGTGACCGAAAAAAATCGTCAAATAATGAATATAGAACACAAATTATATTCGATAAAAGAAAATTCATTATTTTATTTTGATCAGTAAATTGGGTACTTCAAACTAACCATGTCACTTAAATCAGATTTAATTGGTTAAACACGCGTGTGTGTCAAATCAAATTGGCTTTTGAATCGACAACTGCTACGAGTTACTCACGATGATATTACTTACAGGCATACAATGCAATACCTGCAAGTTACGTAGTGTAGGTATCTCGATCCTGATTAATTGTTGAAATGTGGTATTTGTTTACGTTAACAACTGTTCTTTCCATTATATTTCTAGTCAGCTAAGCCCGTCAAATATCAATTCTCTTAAGTGAGACATTACATATTCTTTTATAAAGATTCTTTTAAAAAGATTTCAATTCCTTAATTATATATTTCTTACTTAACACAACGACAAATACGACACCAGGAAGAAGTAGAAAAAAATTACCATTAAATTACCATTAACCATTAAAGTTGCCATGTACACAGAACAAAAATATATCAGGGTTACAGTAAAATACCTAAACAAATACTAAATCTAAGTAAAGTAAAAAACTAACACAAAAAAAGAACTGTATTTTAACAAATTCGATGTGTGATACGGCTTTGTATTTAATTAACTTCTTGTTAATAAGTATTCAAATTTATGTGAAGAAACTTAGCTCAGCATTAACCCGCCATCTTGTTTATATATCTTGTTCAGATGGCTCTAAAGTCATAGTTTCCGAGTCTGGGTATCAGAGATCGTCTTCTTCTCGAATACAAGTATTAAACTGAAATCTTATTGTATTATTTCAAAGTCAGCGTTTTTCTGTATGAATAAATAATTTTCTAGAATTATTACATTTCTAAAATTTTCAGTTTGTTAAGTTAATATAAAACTGTCATACGGAAAATTGGTGCTGCACTCTGCTTTATTTATATAATTTTTTACTTAAGGGTCCACAAACCTTTAAGGGCTTGTGAGGTGTAACAAGATACGATGTTCAGGAAAATATTTTAATTTAAATTTTTTTAACGAAATATTAAATGGCTTATCTAATTACGAAACAATAAATGTACTTATAAGTGAACTGCATTGTTATTAATTCAGAAATGTTAATTCACGTTTCCTTGAACACTTACTTCAGATTTTACCTTGTGTATTCGTTATTTTTTAGTTGCAGAGGTTAACATACCTAGATTTTTAAAATTTAACGTTTTATTACACGACACGGGACTTATCATTTTCAACATAACGTCGCTTTGAAACTAAACCGTAGTAACTCAAAAAAAAATCGAAAAATGAGATATTTGGGTCATTTTGTGTATAAAAAAAATACCCTTCTAGTGAAACAACGTGCTATCTTCATAAGTTCCATAAAATTAATTTAGAGAGCAGATAAATCGTTATAGCGCGATGCACGTTATTGAAAAGTTTGAAATCGCTCTCCTGAAAAACTTGCTTTTTTGAGTTACCACGGTTTAGTTTCAAAGCGACGATAAGTCATAAATTTGAAGCCGTCTTAAAAAAATTCTAACTTGATTTGAGGTTTACAGCAACTTCAACTTTTCTGCTAACCAAGCAAATATTTAAAGGTTATTACCAAGGATTTTTAAATGGAATAGTTTGTTTTCGCAATGAAACTATAGCAAAAAAAGAGAAAATGAAAAAAGAAAGAGAAGTCAGCCACTGATTAGATATATTTTAACTCGAAATTTATAGCCGTAGATTTACAATCGGCAAGAATTAAGTGAATTATTTGCTACCAGCGATTATAAATTTTATTTTGATGAATCACTGTAAAATATTTTGATAATGTAATAAGCAGAATTTCTTTTTTATGTTAAAGTGGAATAATTATAAATGATCGTAAGAAAGGTAATCAAAACCAAAGTTTAGAAAACTTATGCAATTTGTCTAAAGTGAACAATTTTTACATCTAATTTAAAATTTTGCCAGTGTTAGAACTTAAACTGAAGTTGTTAGAAGCATTGCGCCTAAAATATTTTTCCCCTCAGCACTACTTTCCAAAAACATAACCTTTACTGTAAAAAATTCCAGATCACAAAGTGAAAACTACAGGCACTTTGGGTGCATCATCGATCAAACCCATTTTTACAGTAAAATGTTATACCGTAAATTTTACAGCAATATTTATTTAATTAGAGTGACTCAGGGATTTTACGGCAATTATTACTGTTAAAATAACGATTTATAAGATTTTTTTTGTTCCATAACACATTCCGATAAAAATGAATTTTACGGCATAAAGAAGTGCCGTTACTTTTAACCGTAATTTTTTACAGTGTCTTATAATTGTTAATCAACTTATTCTAATATGTACTTTATGTTTTGATAACGAAATATTATTTAATGATGGAAAAAATGCTTTGCTTAAGGCGCTTTATGTTTATACCTCAATGTTGTCCTAAATTACCCCAATCCAATATAGGGTCAACTTATTCTAATATGTGCTTCATGTTTTGATAACGAAATATTATTTAATGATGAAAAAAATGCTTTGCTTAAGGCGCTTTATGTTTATACCTCGATGTTGTCCTAAATTACCCCAATCCAATATAGGGTCAACTTATTCTAATATGTACTTCATGTTTTGATAACGAAATATTATTTAATGATGGAAAAAATGCTTTGCTTAAGGCGCTTTATGTTTATACCTCGATGTTGTCCTGAATTACCCCAATCCAATTTAGGGTCAACTTATTCTAATATGTACTTCATGTTTTGATAACGAAATATTATTTAATGATGAAAAAATTGCTTTGCTTAAGGCGCTTTATGTTTATACCTCGATGTTGTCCTAAATTACCCCAATCCAATATAGGGTCAACTTATTCTAATATGTACTTCATGTTTTGATAACGAAATATTATTTAATGATGAAAAAAATGCTTTGCTTAAGGCGCTTTATGTTTATACCTCGATGTTATCCTAAATTACCCCAATCCAATTTAGGGTCAACTTATTCTAATATGTACTTCATGTTTTGATAACGAAATATTATTTAATGATGGAAAAAATGCTTTGCTTAAGGCGCTTTATGTTTATACCTCGATGTTGTCTTAAATTACCCCAATCCAATTTAGGGTCAACTTATTCTAATATGTACTTCATGTTTTGATAACGAAATATTATTTAATGATGAAAAAAATGCTTTGCTTAAGGCGCTTTATGTTTATACCTCGATGTTGTCCTAAATTACCCCAATCCAATATAGGGTCAACTTATTCCAATATGTACTTCATGTTTTGATAACGAAATATTATTTAATGATGGAAAAAATGCTTTGCTTAAGGCGCTTTATGTTTATACCTCGATGTTGTCCTAAATTACCCCAATCCAATTTAGGGTCAACTTATTCCAATATGTACTTCATGTTTTGATAACGAAATATTATTTAATGATGGAAAAAATGCTTTGCTTAAGGCGCTTTATGTTTATACCTCGATGTTGTCCTAAATTACCCCAATCCAATATAGGGTCAACTTATTCCAATATGTACTTCATGTTTTGATAACGAAATATTATTTAATGATGGAAAAAATGCTTTGCTTAAGGCGCTTTATGTTTATACCTCGATGTTGTCCTAAATTACCCCAATCCAATATAGGGTCAACCTATTCCAATATGTACTTCATGTTTTGATAACGAAATATTATTTAATGATGGAAAAAATGCTTTGCTTAAGGCGCTTTATGTTTATACCTCGATGTTGTCCTAAATTACCCCAATCCAATATAGGATCAACTTATTCCAATATGTACTTCATGTTTTGATAACGAAATATTATTTAATGATGGAAAAAATGCTTTGCTTAAGGCGCTTTATGTTTATACCTCGATGTTGTCCTAAATTACCCCAATCCAATTTAGGGTCAACTTATTCCAATATGTACTTCATGTTTTGATAACGAAATATTATTTAATGATGGAAAAAATGCTTTGCTTAAGGCGCTTTATGTTTATACCTCGATGTTGTCCTAATTTACCCCAATCCAATATAGGGTCAACTTATTCCAATATGTACTTCATGTTTTGATAACGAAATATTATTTAATGATGGAAAAAATGCTTTGCTTAAGGCGCTTTATGTTTATACCTCGATGTTGTCCTAAATTACCCCAATCCAATATAGGGTCAACTTATTCCAATATGTACTTCATGTTTTGATAACGAAATATTATTTAATGATGGAAAAAATGCTTTGCTTAAGGCGCTTTATGTTTATACCTCGATGTTGTCCTAAATTACCCCAATCCAATTTAGGGTCAACTTATTCCAATATGTACTTCATGTTTTGATAACGAAATATTATTTAATGTTGGAAAAAATGCTTTGCTTAAGGCGCTTTATGTTTATACCTCGATGTTGTCCTAAATTACCCCAATCCAATTTAGGGTCAACTTATTGACTTCAAATAAAGGACGTGTCTTTTCTAAGCCCCTTCACCTATACTAAACCAGTCTGTTAAAACATTGTAGAGTCATGAAATAACTATCAACCAAAACAACGTTTCTCATCTCTTGAGTGAGATAACAATTGAGTCTCAACAGTTGAAAATCTACAACAATTGAAAATCATGTTAGAATATGTAACTTTTCTTGTCCGTGACCCAATAATCTCTCAATCATTAAATAAATAGTCTTCTTCTTTTTATTTATTTATTTTTTTTTTTTTTTGTCAGCTAAACCTCATCATTCATGCATGAATGTATAAGAAAAAGAGGTAGAGTTATTTCTGTAGTTTCAATTTCTTTTTTTTTTCGTTCTTCAATTTTTTTCCACTAGTTTCAATTCTTAAGGCTGCTAGTGTTTTGAAAAGCCTAAGTGTACTTTCTCATACATTGAAGATGATTAAGTTCCAAAATTCTTTCTAGATCACCAAAACATGTAGTCCTTATAAAATTAAATTGAAGTTAACAAATTACGTTAAACTTACACTTGAGGAAAAGTGAAAGCATTACAAACGAAAATTAAAAATAAAGAAACTAGACCTAAAGCTCACCATTTTAGATTAAATGATAGAAAAATGGTTAGAGTGTAGAATTGGGTGACCCTTGGATTGGGTATTATGCCTTGGTGCCTTTACGTTAAAGAAATTTTTTATTTGCTTATTATTTGTATCTCGATTTCTTATTAATGGAAAGTCTCAATTTTAATTCATTTTCCGTGATTTCTGCAAGAATATAGAAATTCGCCAAATTAAGAGGGACACCCAATTGTTAATTTTTACTAGAAACATTAAACTGAAATTCAATAAAACAGTTTTTTCCAAAAAATGTCTGAAACTGGTCGAGTTTACCGCAACCTCCCCCCAAAACACCTACTTGGGCATTAGGTATTTTTAACATTGCAATTGAACCTGATCAATGAGTTTGCTTTGTGTTTAGCAATTTCAGCTGAAGACTTGGTCAACGAAAAGTCACGCTTTAACTTTATAGTGCATATTATCATATTTTATTTTATTATTTGGAGACTAATACATTAAACGCATCAAATGCCTTAAATATACTTTTACTGTACCTTTAACAGTTAAAAAATAATATTGCATTTCTTATTATTATATTATAAAACACAAAGTAATTCATTGCAAAGTTATTCATTTAATTAAAATTCGTAATTTAATTTAAATTCGTATTAGGAAGCAGGTGGTACAAATAAGTAACCAGTACTCTAAATCTTACCACTTGAAGACCTATCAAAAACTATTAATTTATATTACAGTACAAATATGATTTTTAAAAAATATTTGGTAGCTGAAATAATTATATTACATCACTGAAACATCACAAATATAATTGAGAATAATTTATGTCAAATAATAATTAAAAAGTAAAAAACGTAAGGTAGTGATACGATTTAGGCCACACAAAGACAAGATTTAGGAAGATTTAAGATTTTGGCGACTCTAATAAATCAAAATATACACATCAAATATCAGTAGTAGGATATTGAGAATTCTGCGCCAGGGATCCGGGGATCCGGCAGGGGTACTCTTGAAGGGGGTTGGGGTGATCCATCAAATGTGACAGCTACAATAGTTGAGGGTGTTTTTTTTTTTAATTAAATCTTTTTAATTATTACTTTTTATTTATTTTTTAATTAATTAATTTTAATAATTTTTTTTCATTATTGTTTTTAATCTTTATTTTTTAATTAAATCTTTTTGATTATTACTTTTTATCATTTTTTTAAATCTTTATTTTGCAATTTTTTTCTAATCTTTATTTTATAATTAAATCTCTCTAAATTATAACTTTTCATTTAATTTTTTAATTATTATTTTTCATTTAATTTTTTATTATTACTTCTTAATTTAATTTTTAATTATTACTTTTTAATTATATTTTTTAATCTTTATATTTAAATTTTTTAAAATCAGTTTTTCAATTAATTTTTTAGATTTTGTTATTATTTTTTTAATCTGTACTTTTAATTATTGCTTTTAATTAGTTGGCATGTTGCTTTACCAGCCTCTACGTCATACATGCATGTTATAGCAGGTAGATTCAAGATGAATCAATTATTCGGCAATGTTTTTCTCCGCTAGAGGCGCTGCATTTTTATTTAGTTTCAAAATTTACCGCTATAGACTCTGTGATCAACCAATCAGAAAGGAGTATTTTAATGACATCACTATTTTTCAACCAATGCACTTAGGATGCCGGTACTTATTTCCGTAAAATCCATTTTTTCCAGAACATGTTACGGATCTGATTTATCGTCATTTTTATGCTAATAATTACCGTAAAATCAAGAAATCACTCTAATTAAATAAATATTACTGTAAAAATTACGATATAATATTGTACGGTAAAAATTGATTTCATGGTAAAATTGATTTTACGGATAATTGAACCTAAGTGCCGATACCTTATATTGTAATTTGATCCAGAATTTTATACAATGTATCTTGACTCAAATTATCAAAATATTTATAATTTAAAACCTAAACATAATTCATAAAACAACTACAAACTGCAGTATGACGTATGAAATTAAAATATTTCAACTGTCATATGAAATTAAAATATTTCAAAAATATATTACAAATGCCAATAAAGCTGAGAAAGTACCAACTTATGTATTGTTATAAAAATATTATTATTGAAGTTATTGATATAAAATAAAAGTACATATTAAAGTATTTATTTTTGATTGACGAATAAAAGAAAACTATTCTATTTAACAAGTATTGGCAAGACTTGAAAAAAGAATAGCTAGAGTTTGAACTTTGCCAAGTTCACGGCTAAGTACCTAAAAAAACAGAAAAAAAATTTCGCTGTTGTTGTTTCTAAACAACATATTTTAATCATTTTAAATTTTAAAAAAATTAACAAAAAATTAAGAATTGTAAGTAATTTGCCATCAATCAAAATCATTTTTCAGTTAGAAAATAAGTAAAATTTTAATTAAATAATTTTGTTTCTTTTTTTTTTTTAAATATCTCATTGTAACAAATTTAAGAAAGAAAATTTTTTGTGTATTTCTTACAATTTCCCCAAAACAAATTTCCCATAATGCATTTAAATGTCTTTTTAGAAATTATTATTTTTATTTAGACATCAATGGCAGAAACAATATACCTATATCGTGTTTATTTTATTCGCTATTTTAATAAAAATGCAAAACATTAAAATGCCTTAAGTGTAATTCCCTGATCAAATATTATCCATTTTTTAGAAACAATGCCTGAATTAAGTTGCTTTTTAAGTTCAACCACTACAAACTTCATATAAAAATTGCTGAAATTCGTTTAAATAAAAACTTCTTGGGATCATAACACTTAGCACTAATCAGTTTCTTTTTTAAACAATAAAATTTTATAATAATTTATATTTAATCAGTGGTGTCTATTTTATGTACGCACTCAAACACTAGCTTAACATTAGATAAAACTTTTTACAGTTAAATTCCTTAAAAACAATTTCACTACTAAATGATTTTTTATTAATATATTTATATTACAAAATTATTATTTTTACTTTTAAGAGCAATTTAAATTTTAATTTTGCAAAAAAATATTGACTGTTATACGCTTTTCTTTTTTTTAAAAAACAAATTCAAATTTTTTTAAAACTGTGGCTGACATATACTGAAACCGTGTTTAGAACAATACAGTTTACTAAACAAACATTGGTTTTGAAAAAAACATAATGTTCCTCAATAATAAATAATATTTAGGAAAAAAATAGTAATTAATTAATTTCTATTTAATATATTCATTAACAAAACACATTTAGGACCAATAAATGTATCATTATATAATTTTTTCCCTTCCTATTTAATATAAATATGGATATATATTTTTTGAAAATTACCTTATAAGCCCCGTCCACCAATTTAGCAATCTCATCCGGATCAGACATTATGAATTGAATAATCACCGACGCAACAGTTCTGGAGTTAAGGACGGAGGAAGTTCTCCGGTATTTATCCCGTATTCAATTTTATCCTGGGATTGGTGGAAGGGGGTGCCGAACACCGCGCACTCACATCACTGCCGGACAACCGGAGGCAGAATGTGCCGGCCTTACGAAAGGACCGCCGGTTTACACCACGTGTTCCCGTGACGTCACGGGATTCCCTTTTCTTCGCGCACTCGCGGTATCGTTCCCGAAACTGGAAAAGGAGAAAAGGCACTTAGAATAACTAAAGAAATAAGTTTTGACTTGATTTTAAATGTCCAAAGGGAAAGTTTGGTGTCATGCTGATTTTTCCTGAAGCTAAACAACAAATCATTGTCACTGCGTGATTAATCATTTGCATGTTTTTATAAATGACATACTAAGATGAATTTCAACATAAAAAAAAGTTTTTGAAAATTGATTTTTTTTTTAAATTCGCTGAGGAAAAAAAAGATTTGAGGGTTTTTATTTAATTTATTTTCCAATTATTCCCTTTATTCAATTCTTATTTATTATTAGTTAAGAGTTTAAATGAGTAGTACGCGACTTAAATGTGTGTAATTCTCCAACTGCCTAAATTTTATTTTATCACCGTCATTGGACAGCCTGTTTAATTTTAAGTTTACGACTACCAATATTCAACTCCGTAGCCTTGTAATTTTAAACGAAATCCAAAAGACAAGAGAACTCCTGGATAAAGTATCGAGTGGAATTTGTCTTCGTGGAAGACCTTTTGATGTAACTAATCCCCATTTGCGTTATATGGAAAGGAAAACCACGAGCACCCCTATGGTTAACCTGACGTAAAGGAGACTATAACCCATTATATGTTTACCACGAAGGATATTTTACGTCAACATTGTGGTCGGAGCGAGCCGGGTGCGGAATTCAAGCTGGGATTCGAATTGCGAGCCATCGAATCCTGATCTCTCCATTGGGAGGAGAGTGTGATATCTCCTGAGAGAACTGTCTAAATTAATGGATATAAAGAAGGGGAGTCCGAAAATAAGTATTCCCTGGTGACTGTTGGCAGAGGCGAGTATGGAAAACAAAAAACACGATATTAAAGATTTAATATAATTTAATTTTTCCACATAATTACCAAATACGTTTAGATATTTGTCATATCACTTAATAAGCTTAAAGAAAACCTCCAAGGGAAAATATTAGGGCTTTGCTGAAGAAACGTTGAACGGCTTGTGTTACTTTAGATTTGGTTACAAAGCGTCTTCAGTCAAGATTTTACTTCAAGGCCGTACATCAGGACAGTATGACGAATGGCCAAAAAAGTGCTCCCAACCAGGAGTTTCAATATGGTTTTGCGTTACCGTCACCAAATTCAGTCTCATATTGTATATAACGCCAAATTGGAGAAGGGCAGGCCCCTTTTTTCCTATAGCCTCCTTCAATTTCGACAGTGTAACTGAAGCACGTAGCAATGATGGTTCCTACCTCCAAAAATTCAGCAATAAAACTACTAAACCAGACTGAGAGGCTTGAAATCAGATTGATCACTGTCGAATGGTGTCCAATGGTGTATATGTGTCTTTCCCTTTTAACCGCTATCTTGTATATATACTCCATTGCTGTTCTATTTCCTGGGAAATACTAGAAGGGAAACTTATCTTCGGAATTCAGTCCCGTTTTTAACTGGTAGTTTTTTTTTATTTGTTGAAAGATGTTATTTTTACTGTTATCTGGAACATAGTATTATAGTCAGTTCATATATTTTTTTTAATCGTTTCATTTATGAAAAAAAAAAGTTAAGCACTCCCGCAACAGCCACTTGTTGGCCAAGGAGGTCATAAAAGCTATAACTCTTCAATTTCAGACCAATAACATAATGGTCTCAACATAATGAATACTGCGTACCGGTGGCCTTTGATGTCTATTTGTTTTGTTTTATTTCTCATAAATTTTTGAGTTCGTAGAGCTATCCAGGCGGAGATACTCTTACTCTCGGCCTGAACTTCTAGAGTCTGTAACGGGTTTGGCGTCGCCGCTCTATGGCTTTGGCTTCGGTGTTCTTGCTCCGAATAGGTCATTACTGCTCGATAGTGTTGCTCGTACGTAACTCTAGGCCTTGTGCTTTGTGTCGAAAATTGCTTGGCCCTTGTGTAGTCACTGGATTTCATTCCTGCGACCAAGCTTCATCTGTTCCCTGGATGCCCACAATGGGGACGGGTCGGGATTAAGCTACGCTTTACTTTTATCACCACTTTATATCTAGAAAATTAAACAAAAAAGAATCGCATATAAATAGAATATAATAAATAAAATTTGTCCACTGAATTCAGTATCCCGAAATTAATTAAATGTACATAATTAATAATCAGTATCAAAAATTAAAATAGGTTTATTATTATTTTTCACCTTTTGACATATAATTTTGACTATTTTTTAACAGAGAATTTCTCTTTTAATTCCTATCTTAACTCTAAATATTGAAGTTATAATTTGAAAAGAATGCATACAGCAGATAATTAATTTAATAGTGCGTTTACATTTTTAAAAAAAACTGCATTTAATATAATATGAAAAGAAATAATTGTTAATTATACGATTATGATTTTTGCACAATGTAACATCAGAAAAAAAAACTAAAGAGAAAAGAGTTTTTCAAATAATAGTTTTTTTAGTTTCTCCATTGTTTGACTACATTTTCAATTCAACTGCTTACAATCGGATATGTTTTGAATAAATTCACTCTTTTTCAAAGATTTTCGCCTCTTTAATTCCTCTGTTTTCATTTTAAATAAAGCTTTCATAACATTGCTTATGTGATTAGAATCTAGATTGCAGCTCTAATTTAGCTCAGGAAAATGTTTTAGTACATTGTGAAAAATTGTTTAGGAATTACTGTTACAGTTAAATCTACAATTAAATAATTTTTCCACATTTTTTTAATATTTATTTCAGTGTTCGATTCCATTATTTATTTCACAAACATCTGTTTATTTCTTAATTTGGAAAATTAAATACAACAAATGCAAATTTACCTTAAATAGATTATTTCTTATTATACTAAATAATTTGTAAGCGCACCTCTATTTTGGATCTTCAACTTAATATAGCATTTTATTTTGCTGTGTGCAAGCTACAATACTTCAAATAGAGGAATTACGAATTTCTTTCGGAAAATGCACAGAAAATATGATAGCATAAACAGTTTTAATATTCGATTATTAGTTTAAGGAATGCAAACTGTTAAAATAGTTAAAGAAATTATTACGATTTGGAGCTCGTAAAAATGCAGTTACAGAGTTAAAATTTGACAAGAAGAAAGAAGCAGGATTGTTTTTGAATTGTAGATCATATTTTTTTGTTTTTGAAATTTTTATTTATTTGTTATTTACAGATCTTTTAATTGCTTTTTTGCAAATTTCTTCTTTTATGTTTTAAAAACTCATAATATATCCTTCTTTATTAGAAATTAGCTGCCTACGCTGTCACTAACGCCAATAGCTGTCACCAACTGGTCCACCTTTTTAAATAAGAAGAATTTAAAGTATTTCGAAATCAAGACAATATGAGAGCATAAACTCATATTGCTCAAATGAGAGTGGATTTAATTTTTGTCATATACATGTTGATATGATACCGTGGATATTGTGATGAGATTATTTACGTGCTTAGCACAACATGTTATAACATTGAAAATACTATATATATATATATATATATATATATATATATATGTATATATATATATATATATCCTCATATGTATATGTATACCTCATTATTAATTGAGGTATATGCATTAGGGCACCCTAGTTGGTGAGATAAAATTCTGGTTGTTTAACCGTATTAGGTAAAAGTTAATAAGCAATAAGCGGTATTACTCATAGTTAACTGTTTGAATACCATAATATTTAGATAGTTTTACCGTTTTGTTTGGATATGGAAAAATAACAATTAAATAAATTGATATTTAACCATTTTTTGTAAAATTTCTAACAGTGAAGTAAATGATTATTTACGTTAAAAACTTAAAATCAGTCTTTAGATTCATTTCAAATGTTTAATTGGTAATTGAAACGAACATTTGATTGCCAGTCAGTTTTATTTAACATTTTAAGCTTAAACAAAATCTTTTTTGCTATTAAAAAATTTTCCTTCATTAATAATTCGAACCAAATTTTAAGACTTCATTGATCTTCGTATCAGAAGCATATAAGTTTACGTTTAATACCGCTGCATTTTTTAAAAAGCTTAAAAAGACTCAATAATATTGACAACTTTTACCTCAATTTTAAAATTTTAACTCACTTAGCTGACCAAATAAAACTGCTTTGGTAAGTTTTAAATGAATCACACAATAAAACGAAAATCTTAAAGTTTTTTGTTAAAAAAACCAAAGAATTAAGTGTAAATTATTAAATATTTAAGAGAAAAATTTGTTAAAGCTGCAATTACGAATCATTATTCTTCAAGTAACGAACCATTCTTCTTTTTTTAGTTTGTTTTTACATTGAATATAGTGATAGTTTCGAAAAATCTGTTTCGAATACAAAATCAGCAAGAAATATTTTACTTGGAGTAATACCCAAAGAATTGTTTATTAAATTTCATTATAAACTACTTCTACTACTTTCATTAGACTCAAATGTGTTGAAATTGTTACAAAGTTAAAAGCGTTTTTTTTTTCTGAAAGGCAGAAATAACTGATAAAAAAAAACTAATATGAAGACTTATTTCTTTGCTAATACAGCAGAAATTTGTGTCATCAAAAATAGAAAAGTATTTTAGTTTACATAAAGCCATACTGACTGCTAACAAAAACTATCCTTCTTGGTTGTTGTCTGTTTCTTCTTCATAAACCGGAAGCAGATTAATTTAGGTAAAATAAATAATTTTTTGCAAAAAAGTGTTTGTCCAAAAACTTGAATCGCAAGTTTATTATATTTGGAATTGAATTGCATTTAAATTTGTTAGAATATAAAAGTGAACATCATTGCCTCAAATTTACTCCTAATTACTAATTTACTTTAATTTTTAACTATTTACTGACTTCAGAAATAATATAAAACAAACAGAATTATGTTTGTTTTCAATGGAAATATCTATTTTGAGTCAACTATTGCGAAGTAAGGATAAATTGTAGGTTAGCCAAGCAAGTTGAAAATGGAGCCATGCTCTAAGAAATTTGACAAATCCTAACTGTTAGTCTTTCTGTACAATCCGAGATATAAGACCTCTCTATAGCGATATTACAAAGAATTTCCACCCAGAAAAAAGAAAAAGGTCATTGTCTAGGTGAAGAAAGAAAAAACAGATCCTCTTTGGTTGAATGAAGAAATAACTATCTCAGGCAAGACTAGGGAGAAAGGTGAATCCAGGGAAGTTTAAAATTGTAGTCACGAAAGTTTTTTTTTCCCAATGCCCACCTGGAGAATGACCTAGGTCATACAGGCGTCTGATGGGCAGATTTGTTGGCCACAAGGGCACCATATTAGGTGGGTAATCGTTGCTTCCACAGTAGGGACAGATAGTATAGAGAATAAAATTACATCCATGCCTTACCTTGGTTTCGAACCCAGAACTTTTCTGATGCAAGGCTAGTTCTACCCTTCGAGCTGATCCCTACACAGGCCGGTCGGCTAGTCACAAAAGTTAAACGTGTGGAAAAGGAGGATTGCTGATCCATACCGAAAATTAATTCGAGGAAGTTAAAGCCCTTAAAGAGTACAATGTTTTGTGAAATCAAGAAAGTGAAAACCACATATAATAAATTTTATTGCACAAACAAACATAGTGAAAGAAAATGTAAAAGACAATGAGTGAACAAAATGAGGGTTTGAACCAAGATGAACTTGACTACAAATTTACCTTAAAGGTCCACGAGGGTACCTACTGGATTCTAGAAATCCAGTAGATCCTTCTCTAATCCTTAACTATTCTATCAAGAGTAAAGCTAAGTTTTAACTGGAATAAATAAAAAATGAAAGAATTCTTAAGAATAAAAGTTGTTATAGATGTTGAAGGTTAAGAACGTATAGGAAAGAATGTCAAGAAGATCTGAAATTTGGACATTATAACAAGAAAAACAACGAAAATAAACTACGTCAAAGTTCAACTTCAAAATGTATTAACTACAATATAATCAACCAAAAATACAAAACCAATTACGATACTAAAAATTCAACGCTTTGATCCACAATGGTATCTCTTTGGTAGATAAGAACCTTAAGGGTCATATCTACCTCCGATCATAATTTACTAGAAATAAATGTACCAATAAACAAATAATGGGAAAGCAACTTAAAGCCAAACATAAAATTTACAAATTTTTGATTGATTAACACTTAGAACCAAAATATAACAGTTGTTTTCCTTCACCCCCAATGAATTGGAATTCCACTGGAGACCTAAAACTGCAGTATTAATGAAATTTCATACAAAATAATAGGAATTCGTCATATGTGCATATTTAAAAATCCTAGTGGGTAAGTAATCTCTTAAATCAGAGAAAAAAAATTAAGGCTCTAAGAAAAAGATTCCAAAAAAGAAAACTTCAATACCAATTAAAATTTAAAAGAGAAAGAGTTAAATAGAAAGAGAAAATTATTTAGAAGAAGAAAAAGAATTTAAATTTTTTACATCAAGCCCAACTACTACTCATTTTTTTGAACACCTTTAGACATTTTAAAAGACAAAAACATAAAAAAAATCCAACTCCAAAGCAATAATTAAAGAGGGTGGCTCTAAAATCACCATTCAGAATGAAACCGTAAACAAAAGATTTAAATACCACTTTCTAGACACAAGCATAGACTATGAGCCAAGCAATTCAAACTTCGAGCTTATATTTTCTAGAGAGGAGATTAAAGATGTTATTTTTAATTTGAAGACCAGGAAGGCAACAGGTTTCGACTATTTAAAAAATAAAATCATTAGAAAAATACACTACACAGAAAAGACCTGGATAAGAAATTCACAACTAGAATACAAAGGAATGATAATCGACCGAAGTCTAACTCAGATTCTTCATCTAGAATATTTCAAAATGAAGAATGGAAAATTCCAAGTAAAAATAAAAATAAAAACATAGCTAGAGCAAGCAGGGGTCTTAAACAAAGATTATTCATAAAAATCTACCTGAAAACCTCGGAAATAATAAATGTATAGGGAAGTAAAATTTGGCACCTTGATAAAGTAAAAACAGTCAATAAATTACTTCAATTCCAAGTGCCATTCAATACCTAAAAAATTGGCAGAAAGTGAATGATGGAAAGTGCCATTCAATACCTAAAAAATTGGCCGAAAATATATGATAAACTTGACCAGAATTTTCTAGTACTTCTCTCCGAGATAGCCTGAGGAAATCAGTATTCCTTTAGTGGATTATTTCGCACGTTCGTAATGAGATTGCAGATACTCTGCTAGAAGTGGTTGTGATCTTTCTCTCTTAACAGTAATCCACTGGCTTCACAAAAGTAATTTACTTTCAACTTGGCACCTCCCACCAGTTCCTAACTTATACGCTGCAAGAGGACCAGGCCTGTCTCTGTTATGCGACTGTCCCAGGACTCTACAATTGGCCTAGGCAAGATTCAAAAGTGGTCACTTGAACTGTGTGAAATTTCAGAAAGGGGAAAAGATTTTTCTCATTTCTACTGTTCTCTTCCCGCTAATCCTGCTCCCCTTCTTAATTGTATAGGAGCCTCCTAGAGGCAACTGTTGGTTGAGCAGGAGAAGATTTTAGATGTTCTCTGGCGACGGAACCTGGAACTTTTGAACCTGGTGTAGGCTTTCCTAAACCAGGGTTATGGGTAACAACAACAACATACCTGCCAAAAAATATCAACTATACTTTAGGAAACAAATGTTTCGTAACCACCGAATGTGAACCGGTTTGAAACTAATGATTCAACGAATGTTTGATCAGTAACTATAAACACGTAAACCATGTTATGTCAATACTGAACTGCTATGTTTCGTCATGTCAAAAAGAATGCCAATGCGAAACACATTGTGCATAAAGAAATACGATAGATCGCATTAAAATCCCCCTTCAGTTACTACTTCAGAATAAAAATTCTGCCATAGATCATAAATTTGCCTTTCATTTAATCTTTTATTTATTTATTTTTGGAAAAATGAATATATCGCCTGAAAAGAAATAAAAATTATGTATAGCGAAAATATAAACTGTACTTATTAAAATAGAAAAAGAGTATTTAAATATTTTCTAAGATATATGTCCGATCGCGATTAATTTCGCATAAAGGTTCTATAATCGATTATTTCAAACCGAGGATTTCGCAGGTGGAAGAAGGTTTATCTCATAAGCATAGAAATTGGTCGCATAACTTACCAGGGCTAGCCATGCTTTGTTTCGCGTCAAAAGCCCACTGACAGCTTGATTAAGTAATGGATAAATGAATAAAAGCCTAACTCTCACACCACTATGGGTTAAGGAGAAGGGGGGAGCGGATTTTAAGTGAAATGTTTAAGAATTCTGGGATAGCCTCAGAATTCAATTCATTCTGCTAGAGATGTGGGACGGATTCCACTTGATAATGCTTCTAGAAAGAGAAAGCAATCAAATTTACTTACAAATATTTTAACATTGTTATTGATACGGAATATGCAATTATCAAGTATTTTTTCCCCAATTCTTTTAATTTACAATTTATTTTTTTTGGAGGCAAACATATATTAATTTTAGAAGGTATGAAATGGATATAATTTAAAGGCATTTCTATATTTTGCATCAGCTTCACTTGGCAGTGTGGAATAATCTAACGAATGTAAACTGGTTTCTCACAAATTACAAAAGAGAAGAAAAATAATAACTAAAAGGCGAACCGTTTCAAGTTTCATAAGGTAATTTAACAGGATTTGCTACTTTCAATCCCACCCTCATCATTCATAAGATTTTTTTTTATTTCGACATCTTCTATTCTCTCTCCCTCTCTGTATATATATATATATATATATATATTATACATGGAGCTTTAACAATTTGGTAATAAGTACTAACCGAAATAAGTAAAAAAAATAAGCTATATACTCCAAGTTTGTATATTAAGCAAGAATACTCGATCGAATAGTTCCTGAGAAGTCGAATTTCAAGACTACGTCTTTTTTAAAATTCGATTTTCCACGAACTATTTTAATTTTGTCATGAGAAATTACATTCTTTAAAGTGATATAAAAATTTTTTTACCTTACAACACAAAATGTTTTGACTATTATTAAATAAAATAACTAAAAATAATAAATATCAACTAAACGTTATCTTGGTAGCATATAAAAGGTAGCATGGAATTATCTTTGGATAAAATAGTTTTATAAATGAGTGCAAACATTTCTCAACTTTCTTAAAAAAATCTCGAGATCTGGCAAAATACTAAACAAGTAAAATTAACAGTTTACTTTTTAAGGGGTCAAAACTGGGACCGCTCTCCTTTCCGAACTATTGGCATCATAGGATGTCAGAAAACCAAATCCTCGGAGGGGGGGGGGGTGCGTTACTTTAAAGAATGTTCATTTTTGTGTCTGATTTCGTAACTTAAAAAATCGTCTGAACTAATTTATTAGCATATTTGTGATCACCCCATCTAACCATTAAAATTTAGTTCCAGAATATGTAGATCCAATCATTAAATCAAATATTATTGACGATGTAGTAAGTGGTTTTAAGTGGCTTCAAGTAAGTGGTTTTAAAGAAGAAAAATACATAACTACTGCTTTAAACTGTTTAAGAGCCTCGTTTAACGCATTTTAAATCCTTCTCCTTCTGTTTAATAAAAAGAAAATTTATAAAGGACATGTTTTCTTTGAAACAATCAGAATTTATGATTTTTTTTTTCTTATTATTAAAATTTCATTTTAATAATGAATTGCATTGGAAAGAAAAAATGAGCAGCATTTATTCATGAATAATTTATTAGTAAAAATCAATAAAATTAAAAGAAATGTTTAATTTTAATAAATGTATTTATATAAGACGAAATTTCTAAAGGGAAAGTTTCATTTTAGCACCAAGACGAATCAAGTTTTAATATGTTTTATACTTTCCCATGAACACACGTTTCAATCAGGCTGACTAGACGACATGCTATTCAACAAACCATTCATTTCCTGTAACGTCTACCGAGTCAAATTTCCTCTAAGGCTAATTTGATGATTCCTGTTTTGGATTTAGACGAAATACGATGGCATCAATTTTGTTCGCGACAAATACATAGAACTGATTTTTTTACGAATATTACATTATATTATATTATATTATATTATATTATATTATATTATATTATATTATATTATATTATATTATATTATATTATATTATATTATATTATATTATATTATATTATATTATATTATATTATATTATATTATATTATATTATATTATATTATATTCATGCATAAAATGAATTGAATTTAAAATAGAGCAATAATGAAAATAGGCTAGTGAAGTGCCTACCATAGTTGTTAAAAATTTTACTTTTTTAAGAAAAAATATTTAAAAATGATGTGTTTACCGAATATGAAAAACCATATAATGGACTGTGACAATCCTCCAGTCTTATTTTATTTTTAATTCAACAGACCCAATTCTTAATTTACGGCTATCAATGTTCAAATCCGTAGCCCGGAAACTTTGAATCCATCACAGAAGACAATGGAACTCCTGGATTAAACATTGGGACAAAGTAGTCCACATAACGAACTTTTTAAAAGAAATGATCCGCATTTGTTTTTCATTTTCAATCGTGTCTATGTTAAACCAGCTGCCTTTGGGTTAAAATGTAATACGCTATAATTAATTTGAAATATATGTCGTGCTTAGTTTTGAAAGTTTTTTTTTTTTTTTTGTTTTTTTTTTTTTGTTTTATATAGTTATAATAACTAATATTTTATTAAACTGTGTATATTTGAGTTCAGAGAGTTATTAACAGCTAAATAGTTTAACAATAGAAACTTTCTGTTTTGGTATGAAAAAGCAGTAATAATAGTCTTTTTAGTTATGCCATTAGTTTCATGCTCACGATGAGTAAAGGTTTTTAACTTTTCAGATAGCTGATAAAAACTCTTATATCTTAAAATCACCCATTCATAATCCGCCAACAAGAGGGAGGCTTGTAAAGATTATATTCGAACATAGTAAGGAGTGACTTTATTTACTCAGAATTTAATAAATGTAGACACACAGATAAAAAAAATTATTTATCCAACATTGTGTTTAAGGGCATCATATGATTTTCATGTTCTTTCCTACCCTCGTGTTCCAGGAAAATCATGCAAATTCAAGAATAGGCGTCATAATATTAAAATAAAGCTGTTAGAAGAATTAAAGGTTTTTAATGGGCTATTTAAAATGTAACGTCCTACTTGATAAACTTTGTTTTATTTTCAAATTTTAATAATTTTATTTTTAAATTGATATTTTTAAACTGTGTAATTCAATAGAGATTTATTAAATGCAAGTAGTAGTTAAAAAAAAAACAACCACGGTCTCTTTGTTCACTATGGTTTGCTCATTAAAAAAAATCACCGAGTGCTTAAATAACTAAAGGGTGATATTGAGTCGAGAAAGATGATGAAATTTCTAATCATTATTCACCCATTTTTTGATGGAGAAAGAACTTATGTTGCTTAATTAAAATTTGCATTCACTTCAAAAATAAACAAATTAGGAATAACAGTCGACTTGTTTCGAGGACTGAAAACAGGTGTCCATTTTCAAGACTTGCCAGAGGTGAATGAAAAAAACAAAAGTAGTTTGAAATATAAAGCGTAAAGTTGCCAACGAAAGATGAAAAAATAAAAGGGAGAAACAAAATAATACATTTTCCAGTATTCATTGGCAAATTTTCACTTTATATTTCAAATCACTTTAGTTTCTTCTCATTCACCTCTGGCAATTCTTAAAAAATGGACGCCTGTTTTTGAGCGCTCGAAACATGTCGACTGTAATTTTCAATTTGTACAACTTTGATGGCGAATGGAGTTTTTTTTATCTAGTAATATCTTACCGCTACAGTTTATTCGGATTATTTATTTAAGAAAATTTATGATTGTTGAAATTTTTGGGCTAAAATTCTGAAGGATTATTTAACAATAATTTTAAACATTTGTGACGAGGGTGACTCACAAGTTATCTATCTGAAAAGCAAAGTCCAGCGAAGTCATTGTTTTCAAATACGCATCAATGAGGGAAGTGACTAGGCAATTTGTTTTTTCCTTTTTTTTTTCCTTTTGTGGAATTTTTTTCAAACAGTGTGATTAATACATGCATATTTTTTACTCATTCTTACTGCTAATAAGTATCTATTAAAATTTTACGACAAGAGTATATTAATTTAAAAAATTTCTACTATAAATATAGTTTACACAATTAATATATGAAAATAAATAAAACTTTTTTCAGTTGATCTCACGTTTAAATTTGCTTATCAAGTTTATATTATTACCTAAGGTGAATTTAATATTGTCCAGAACTGATTTAAATAGCCTTTTAAAAAGAAAACCATCCATGCTAAGAGCTAAGTCATCTTTGTCGTGTAGATAACGGTCTCCAGGTTTTTGAATTTTTACTGAAAGTGAAAACAATGAAATTAAATTTAAAGAGCCTAAATTAAAATATATTTAAAACATTTGTCCTCCTCTAAACTATGAAGTTAATTTATTCTCTCTCCATCAGTACACAGATTTTTTTCCCAGAAAAATAAAACTGTACAAAGTAATCCCTGACAATATCGAAAATCATTTTTGTATAGTTTAGAATAAATCTTAAAAGTTAGCTTTTAAAATGCGTAAAAGATAAAAACATTTTTACGTTTATTATGGATTTTATTTTAATTATATCGGCTGTAATAAAAACCAGATTTTCGATTTAGGCAGCAAAAAAAGTTGTTGATTTAATAATCAAGTAATAGCAAAAAGTAATAAAACTCTCATCACACGAGTTATAGGGAAACCACTAATGCCCAGCTCAATCTTAATTAAGCAAAAACAACGCAGCCAAGTGAAAACTCCCATTAGAGCAACTCCCAATTTCGATTACTTTTAATCAACTGTTTAGATCATTTATTCCATCAAACATTTACCCGCGTTCGTAAAATAGCTGCGAAACAGATATATCCACAGTGGACGTTCATAAAACTGCAAGATAAGGACAGTTCCTCTGGAATTTCCTAGATTTACTCGCACTTTATTGATTTTTTAGCGTAAACACGAAAGAAGTACCCCTGCAAACAACACAAAATGAAAGGAGGCCACGTAATTGAATTTAAGGTTGAATATATGTCGGACATAACTGTTCCTTTTTGGCTCCAAGGATTCAACAGCGGCCGAGAACTCAACGATCTTTAAGATCTATGGTTCGTTCCAATTGTCTTGCATGGTTTTCTCAGAAGAAGAAAGATCATAAAAGAAAATATTTCGTGGCACTATTTTCCGATATAATATAGAAATTCTTGTTATCGGAAGAATTGAAATGGTTATAACTAGATGGAAGGATAACACGAAGAAAATAGAATAAAATATATTTCTTTGCGATCTCTCATAGAATCTGAATTTGCGAAGCTATAAACAGTCTAACTTAAATACTTACCTTTAAATTTATTAAAATAAATTTTCTGCTGTTATAGGCTATTTTTCTATATATTGTAAGACATTCATATTTTTAATTCAAAAAGAGGTTAACAATAACTCTGCACATTTCATTACAAATTCAATAATGAAAAATGATTTGTAGTTTAAAATGCCCCTTGATATGTTTATTAAAAAACAATGTAAAACAACCTTTTTGAACCCGCCGCCCTCTTATTAAAAAACGGAAAAAATTACTTCGTGACCTTCCTGTCGCATTCGGTTTAGAAAAAAAAGAAGACATTGAGACATTTTATAAAGAGAAAGGGAAATACTATCATTTATTTGTTACCTGACAACAATCGTATAACGTACGAACACGTACTGCGCTACCCTATAGAAATATACTACCCTCACGTGTAAAAACATTCGCGCACGTACGTGAATCAAATGTGTTCGTACGCAATGCATTTTTCGCTACTAATTCTTTTTACATGTAGTTTCTATACATTCGCCCACGCGTGTTGAGAGATGACATGAATGAGACTAGCTCCTTTCAGGTTTTAGATGAACAGAAACGTGAATTAATGTTCCAGAACCAGAAATAATGGAATGTGAAATAATCGGTGTTTATTTTTTATCGATATGTATGTTCCTTCTAATTTCCCTCTACGGACCTATGAGGTTGCTACTTCAGATTAGCCTAATCTGAATTAGCAAAAAATTCTTGGATGGAATTTTTTGTATTGCTAGGAAAGTATTGCTTTCTTGGAAGTTTTGCTTTTCAAAATTTAAAATTTTTCTTTCTGATAAAATTGCTAATATTCTCTCCCGTTTTGGTTTCGAAGTCATTTTTAGGCCTATTAAAAACATTAAATTTTTGTCTTTAAAAGTCACAATCAGTTCTCAAATTGGTTTACTCAAATCAAAATCAGTTAAATCAATCAGTTTAATCAATCAAAATCAAAAATCAGTTTAGAAATTCACTGGGGCATTTACCACGTAACTTGCGAGTTCCTGGGCTACATCGAACAAACCAGACGCGCTTTTAAATTTTGACTTAAGGAAAAAAGATAGATATCGAGAATACGATGAATCATCAATTGCTCCACATTGTTGGAATATTGAGTATATTTCGAAATAGACAAAATTATTTCAACCTCAATCACATCCCTTTGTTGCCTTGGAATCTTGTTTCATTCACATGAATGCTGATTCCTTTGTTAATGACATTTTTCCTCACAACTTCTCCATGGCGCGTTGAAAAGCTTTTTACCCTGATTTGCTACTTTCGGTCACAGAGGGTTTTTCTTGTTCAGTTCTTTCATCTCTTTGTTTTCTAGTTTTTTTTCTCACTTTTACTTTACAATTTTACTTTTTATATTCCAAATCATTTTTGTTTCTTCACATTCTCGTATGGCAAGTTTTGAGAATGGGAGCCTATTTTTGAGCGCTTTGAAGATGTCGGCTTTTATTTCCATCTACATACTTTTGGAGCCAATGAGTTTTTAAGTAATATTTTACCTCTTTAGTTTCTTGGAATTATTCATTTATGATTAATAATTATTAGTTACTTTCCAGGGTGACATTCAGAACAGGTGTTTTTAAATAAATCTTAGAAAGTGAAAAACAGATTCCTTTGGTCATCTCAGAAATAATTTATTAATACTCGGAATTGAAGAAAGATTCCAAAATTTTGTATGCTAACGTTTATTTTTATAGATTTCAGTACAAAATTAATTTTTAAGGTTTGTTATCAAGTGTAAATTTAGGGTCAAAATACAATTGACTAAAGCAAATTAAATAAAAACAAATATTATGATTACAGCACGATTTAAATGAAAATTATAGTATAAGAAGGATGCAATGAGAATAGTGATTGAGAATTCGGTCTTAAATACTAAAAAATTAAGAAACACTGCCTTAGATAGTTCTTAAACATTTCAAAAAACTTTATCATGGTTCAAAGAAAAAAATATTTAAGAATATTTACAGTAAAAAAAATTTTCAAAGAAAATTCACGTGAATATAAAATATTAATGAAGAAAAAAAAAGACCACGCAAAAAAAAAAAAAAAAATCGATATGTAAAAGGCAAAGCTATCACTCACTCATCACTATCTCTCCTACTCCCCATGTAGTTAGAAAGCTATAATTTCGAATAATTGTTGTTTATGAAATAAATAGAAAAACTAAAAAAGTTTCATTTCATATTAATTTAAATTCAATCAATCATTCAATTAATTAATTCAAATTAATTATTAATTTAATTCAAATTAATTTAATTAATTTCATTAAAATTAATGCCAAACAACACGTTTTTACAAGAAGTCTCAAGTTTAGACCTTGTGTTCTTATTAAGATATAAAAGAAAAGCCAAAAAGTTTCATTTTGATATTTTGATATTATCGGGGTAATTATGGGTAATTAGCATAATAAGAAGAGAATCGTCACAAGTTTTCCTACTTCCCATGTAGTTAGAATGCTAAAATTTGGAATATATGTTCCTCTTATGAGGTAAATATAAAAACTTAAAAAGTTAAATATCGATATTCTGTAACTATCTGAAAAATCATGGGGTAATTAGCTTAATTGACAGAAATGCTAAATAACACGTTTTTACCAAGATAAAAGTTTTAAATTTTGATTTTGTTTTCCTTATCAGGTATATAGAATAATTAAAAAGTTTTATCTCGATATTTTCCAAATATCGGAGTAATTATCGGTAACTACCCATAATTGAAAATTATGGTAAATATGACTGTGAAGATAGAAATCTCAAATTTCAACCAAGTGTTCCTAACCAGATAAAGAGAAAAACTAAAAAATTCTATCGTGTTATTTTGTAATTATTGGGGTAATTAGGGGTAATCACTCTAATTGACTGCATTGTAGAATAAAACTTTTCTACAAAATTAGGAGTCTCAAACGCGAATAATATTTTCCGTATTAAATTACAAGGATGAATCAAAAAGAAAAGTTTTAGTTCGGTATTTGGAAATTATCTCAGCAATTAGGTCAATTATCAGCAATACTAAATACAATACCTGTTAATACAAAATATTTGGCACAGCTTGGTCGATTCCGGCTCTTATGCTATTAAACCGCGCAGGGGTGAGTTCTTGCAAGTGGAACACTATGCGGAACCACGAAATGGGGAGTTTGTTTTAGCTTGTAGCGTATCTACCACTACAAAATTACAATTGCAAATCACTAGTATATAAGACATGTTAACTCGACTCTATGTCGGGGAACCTTTTCATAGATGAAGGTTGACATGGTCGTTAACTTATAGCCCCACATTGGTAGCCTTCGGACGTGATGTGAACACGCCTACCTTGGCAATAACGCCCACTTCAATACGAACACGCCTAGCTTGACCGTAACGCCCACTTCGATCTGGAAATACCTACTTCGATGGATGTTCCACAATGAACAGTTGACTTGCTACTTGTAACATCGACATTAACCCACTCCTCGCACTGTTGCTGCTCAGTCTCATCTCGATCACACGCAACGTCGCTTGCACACACTCGACTGCTAAAGGCAACACGGTGATCTTAATACAGCTCTCCCGGCTTCGCACAAAAACAGCAATAAATCAACTGGTGGCATCCATTCATCGAATTCTATCTCAGATATAATTCTGGTGGGGGAGTACTGTAGCGTATCTACCACTACAAAATCACAGTTACAAATCACTAGTATATACGACATGTTAACTCGACTCTATGTCGGGGTACCTTTTCATAGATGAAGGTTGACATGGTCGTTAACTTAGAGCCCCACAAGCTGATCAACCAGTCTAAGAATTTCCCTGTTGCGTTAAAATACTCATTCCGAAGAGTTGTGCAATGCTACTGAATGCAGTAGGTACCAACCAAAATTCATGCAAGCGAAAGATAATATAGTTGTGTTGGCGAACCAGGTGGTCGCCGCAAGCGACTGTTAATTAATAAAATATAATGAACATGCTTATTTATGAATGTAAAATTTAGCTATTGGTTTTAGAGACATTTATTTTTTGTATATATAATCTTTTTCATTGACAGTGCACAAAATTTAAAGCAAAGTTAAATCATTTCAATAGTTTTTGGTCTAGTGAATTTCTTATGCTAAAATTGAAACTAAATAGTTCAAAGGTCTGTTCTTAAATATGTTAATAATATGTGCAGACAATATTTTAAGTTATGAAATCAGTTGCGTGTACTTTCTGTGAATTTACATTGTATCGACAAATTTGATTTTAAAATCGTCAAAACTCTAAGGGTAGCCAAAACCTGAAAAATATGTTCACAAAAATTAAGTCACGCTCACAGGCGCAGTTAAAAGTTTGGAACACTTAATTTTTATTTCCTGGGTATTGTACATTTGTTAAGTGATTTGTTTACTTAAAATATCGTCTTCGAAAGTTAAAAAGCATATTTGTGGTTAAATTCAGAAGCCATATGGATTGAATAGCTCCTGGATACATCTGGATGCCTTTGCATTTTAGTAAAATAAAATCAGATCACTAAATTAAAAATTATTAAAATGTTCCATTTTTTGCTCTGCATTTTATATTGAACATTAAATAATATGATATTGCATAGAATTCCGAATGTGTAGAATTCAGAATTGAGTAAAAAAAAGTTCTACATAGAATTTCAAAAGAAATAAAAATATATTATAAGAAATGTCAGAGAATATATCGTTGCAATTAAATCGAACTGTTGAATCATTATTTAATACTAAAAACAACAAATTAACAACAAAAAAAAAATTTAAACTGTCTTTAATATATATTGTGAAATATATAAACTGAGCAACTTTAAAATTATAATTTTCTAGAAAATACCAAAAAATTTTGTATTTATCTATACAACCTGTTTAAAATAGGATTAACTCATTGTGAGTAAGAAGAAATTTTAATTATTTAAAAAAATAAAATTTTCAACTTTTAAAATCGTTCTTATTCTTAACTCGTATGGATACTTAAAAAATTGGATTATACTTTATCCATTTTCAGAAGTGAATTAAAAGAAAAAAGTTGTTATTTTAGGCGCCGTATATTAGAACGCAAATTGAATTCCCCGTTGTTGATCTTAATTGCAATATATCGCTCTTAATTAAGTCAAAGATCTTGTCATTCCTCAAACTCCCACAAAAATTTTAATCACAATTTTCTTACATACATGTTGATGTAATATTGTTTTCTTACCAAACAATCCATAAAATTAAACTTTTCAGTAAAGTAAAACTAAATTTTTTAATAACATCTTTTAATACTTTTCAAGTTTTAATCAATGTTCTTTTATCGTGCTTTAGCTAATCTACGTAATTATTTTCTACAAACATTAAAGCAACAGTCACCCTGACAAGTAGCATATGTATATGTTCGGAGTTAGCGGTATATTACTGAAATAAAACTTTAAAATTAATTTATAAAAGCATATTTTTAAAGTAAATTAAAATTTATTTTCTTTATTTCTGAAGTACTTCTAGGCACTTTTTACAGAGTTAATTACTTTTTTTTAACTCAATTAAATATTCGGATGCGTGAAAGACAAATTTTTTGAGAAAAAAAAAACTTACTCATTGGTGTGACTGCATTTAATTTTCTAAATCTTTTCACAATTCCCATCAAAACTGTATGTTTGTGTACGTTATGGCTATATTGAACTTCGTGATTATTTTGCTTTTTAATTTTTTATATTTTAATCCATACCACTAGCAATAAAATAATTTTCGTTTTATAAAATATATGTGTTTTTAAAAAAAATTAGACTGTAATAATTTAAGGGATAGATATCTCAAAGAAAAATATTCTTCCGTTAATAGTTAAATGTCCAATGGTTTACCATATATGTTAAAATTTTAGTCCTCTACAAGTGCTAGTTAAAGTCTATTTTCAGATTCGATATTTTGTTGTTTGTTTTTATATTTAAAGTTTAAGTAATCAATTTAACATTGTTACTAAATTGCTTCTGGTGAAATAGAGAAAATTTTTATAGGTCTACCACTCTCGTAATATTTATATAGATATATGAGCAATTCTACAAATAATCGCCAATTAGGCGGTCAAAAAAAAAAATATTTATTTTGGGGACGGGCACACTATTTCTACATGATTTTTCTTCTTTTTTACACCCTAAAAAGGCAAAAAAAAAATCGTGAACATGAATTTTTTTCTTTGTGACATACTTTAAATGTGACATACTCTTTCTGACATACTCAGATAAATCTGAGCCATTTATTCAGATAAAACGATTTTTACATAAATATAATATTACTATAATGTCTCTCTAAAATGTATTTATAGAGATTTCATACTATAAGATTATATTTTAGTATAAAAAACAAAAATAAAAAAATTTAATCAAAGTTCGTGAATTGAAAACGTCGGGAAAAGTTTAAAATTGGTATTTTGTCATTTAAAGTATGTCACAAAGAAAAAATATCATGTTCACGATTTTTTCTTGCCTTTTTAGGGTGTAAAAAAGAAGAAAATTCATGTAGAAATAGCGTGCCCCCCCCCCCAAAAAAAAAGAAAAATTAATTACATTTTTGTTTGGCCGCCTAATTTGCGTTTATTTGTAGAATTAGTTGCTTTGGAACTAAACCGTAGTAGTTAACTAAAAAAAAATCGAAAAATGAGATATTTGGGTCATTTTGTGTAAAAAAAATCACCCTATTAGAGAAACAACGTGTTATTTTCATAGTTCCATAAAATTAATTTAGAGAGCAGATAAATCGTTATCGCATTGGTGCGATTCGCATTAGCGCGGAAAGTTAGAAATCGCTCTCCTGAAAAACTTGCTTTTTTGAGTTACCACACCACGGTTTAGTTTTAAAGCGGCGAATTGCTCATATGAGCAATTCTACATATAAACGCCAATTTTTGTACTAAAATGTAATCTTATAGTATGAAATCTCTATAAAGACATTTTAGAGAGGCATTATAATAATATTATACTTATGTAAAAATCGTTTTATCTGAATAAATGGCTCAGATTTATCTGAGTATGTCAGAAAGAGTATGTCACATTTAAAGTATGTCACAAAGAAAAAAATTCATGTTCACGATTTTTTATTGCCTTTTTAGGGTGTAAAAAAGAAGAAAATTCATGTAGAAATAGTGTGCTCCTCCCAAAAAAAAAATTTTTTTTTTTTTTGGCCGCCTAATTGGTGTTTATTTGTATAATTGCTCATATGCATTAATGTAATCTTAAATAAGTTTAAAAGGAAAGAAGAAAAGAAAAGCAGAAAACAAACTCTTACTGATGTTTATGGCTCTTACCATTCATACTTAATTTCAAAAAAAATTTTGATTGCACTAGACAATTAAAATTAAAATTTAAAATCATTATTATATAAAGTCTGCAATTTAGAAGTATACCTGATAAATTAATTGTCTAGTATAAAAGGTCATACATCCAAACTGTTCCATCCAGTGGCTTTAAGAATAGTTTATCATAATTAGTTCCTACTTTATAATTAAATCAGAGTTAATTTTACAATCATAAAAAATAAACTAGTGTTCTAAGAGGTTTAAAATTTTATTAAAATGAAATTGAAGGAATGAATGAGGAAAATGGTTATTTATTAAATCTGTTTTAAATGTACCAGTTTTTTTTAAAAAACTCTTTATAATTAGAATAATTCCTGTAAAACCTAAGAATCTGATTAGTAATATTATTGGGGGGGGGGAATTGGCTGAGAGGAAATTAAAATCAATATTAAGTCATATTATCAATATAAAGTCATATTAATCAATATTAAGTCATATCATATTATTAAGTTAAATTCATTTTTTTTGTCAAAAAGTGTAAATGTAATTTTCCTATCTTCATTAATTTTAGGAAATAAATCTAGAAATTTGCTGAGCGATAACAATTATTAGTTTTGTTCAGAATTAATTCATTTAGTTAAATTTGCATAGCTAAAGTTTCAAAATTAAGAAATTTATAACCAAACGATCTTCAATACATCTGAGAAATAAGGAAATTGTTGAAAGATTATCAAATGATTTAACAATTCTATATTCTTGAAAAAAAAGAAAAACTTAGCAAACATTACTACTAAAATTATTTTCCATGGCGATGCCATTAATTTGTTGAAAAAGACAGTCATTAAATAGAATATAATTCTTGTTGAGGTTAATATGAACGAAAACTTTCCACTTCTCTCTATCAATAATATCATTAAAATTAAATGAGTTATGAATTTGAAGGTCATCAGGAATTTTATTAGTTGAAAGGGAAGTTTATAAGTTTTCGAAATCAAAACAGCATGGAGAATCAATATTATTTTAAGATTTTAGTGTTTTTAAAACCTGAATAGTATTTTCAATATCCAATTTAGGTGATTATTATTTTTAGTATGTTTGCTAATTTTATTGTATATTTTTTAAAGAATATTTCCTAAGTAAATTCGATTTTTTTTTTCCTGTTACTATTTACGCCACTAGCAATGAACCTGAATTTAATTGGGGTTTTATGGAATTTTGGATTAGCAAAAAGTAAAGGAAAATCGATAATATTATAGATTTTCATTCTGAGTTTGTTATTGATATCATTAATTTTATTAATAATAATATCACTTGCTGGCGTTAAGTATTTCGCTGAATGCTGAATTCTGTGGAAAGAAATTGTTTGTCAAAAAGTTTTGTAATAATAGCAAAATTATTGCTAGATTTATCAACAGTGGTAATAGAGAAATTGTTTTGAGTTATTTAATTTTTTGTTTCAGTTCAGAGTTAAAATTTAAACTTTTAGGAAAAAATAATTTGTTCCTTTTCATATTAATTTTAAAATCTTTAATATTATTTCTCCATTCATAAAAACCTTAAATTGGAAAATTATATTCGTTTGAGAATTTTAAAATAAACTCATTAAGATTTTTAATAAAAATAGAAATAACCTTATTTTTAGAAGTAGGAAATGATATTCTAATTTTAGAACCTAATGACATAATTTTTTTAAGTTTATCATTTTCAATCACATCTAAATCTCCGGTAACAATATTATTATAGAAGGAATCAAAAAAGTTGTTTTTATTTTCATCACAATTGCAAAGATAAAATAAATTATCTCTAGGGTGATTCCACGAAAAGTGGTCCTGAGTGACTAAATATTCAAGATTATCATAAAATCAAAAATGGCAGAGCTTTAGAATCTGGAAAATGTACATTTTCTAATAGTGAAGATGATTTTTTAAATTATAAAAATTTTTTTGTTCAATTCTAACAAAAGGTGGAACACTCTGAATTTTAACGGGAGTTCTCTACTTTGTTATGTTATATTCTAATGGAGTTTTGAAAGTATTGACGAGCAATAAAATAGTTTTTAGTAATATATATAACTATTTTATACTTTTGTCTTTGTTTTGTATATTTTTTTAATTTGGCATAAATTTTTTTCAGTGATTAAATGTTGATTAATCAAGATAATCAAATTTTCCAATAACACACGTAACAGAATTTTGCATTTTTTTTCTGTAAAAACTTTAGTAAGATAGAAAAGTTTAAAATTTTTGTTTTACTAGGGGGCTAAGCCGCCTGCTCGCTGCCGCTCACCAACCCCGATGATTGCTTCGCAATAATTGTCTTTTCTTGGCAGAAAACAGTTTTTTTACATAAGTTAAAATAATTCACTTAACATATATGTACTAAAAGGAATTCTGTTTGCTTACTCTTGTGCCTCTACTTCCCACGTCCAAATATTACTATTTATTAGTATTATAAACATTTGGATCTCTAGGTGAACGGAAGTGATTTTTCGAAGTAATCATTTTTTAAAGTAACATTTATATTATATTGTTCAAACAAATTTGATGACTTCACAACCATAATTTAATATTCTCGCTAATAATAGCAGTACTGGAAAATAAGTTTAAATTAGGGATACAAAAATTTCTACAGAAAAACAATATCTTTAAGACTATTGTTAATTTTATGCTGATGACAACCAAAACAAAACAATATGGAAATGAATGAGGGTAAACTGGATCCTACCACGTGATTTTCCGGCCAATAAAAATGCGCGACAACAATGGAAAACTGCGACACCATCAATTGATTTTTATATATAGTAAGTTAAATTAAGAAGGCAAGATATTCAACGGAAAAAATTTACGAATGAAAACTGCCAATAGTTATAATTTAAAAATTAATTTTATTGAAGGTAACACACGTAACGAAAAGTTACGCGTGTTATTGTTACGTGAGTTAGAGGTACTTATATACGTTATTTATTTTTTTAAATAAAAAATTGAAATCATGTTCGTACATTTTTCATAACCGTTGCTCAACTTCAATGTCAAAATCACAAATAAAGAATTGGTAAAATCAGGTTTGTATAAGCATTATAAAAAAGCAGCATAATAAGACGATAATTTTGAAACTTTTGGAAGTTGTTATCCTAAACTTCTATTTGTTAGATGTTGATGTTTTTAACTGGAATATTACGACTGCATTTGCTAAATTATTCTAAAATGGATACGTCTAAAATAGTGCCATTATCTTGAGCTAAAAGAATAAGAAATTGGAGAAAAAAGAAAAAAGCATCGGATCCCGCACTTCAAAGGCAAGAAAATAAAATTATTGAATTCTTACAGAAAGAAAAATTAAATAAAATTAGTGCTCTTGAGAACAAGCAGTACAGGACCAAACGAGTAAGAAAGGTACGAAAATGCTAACACAAGATTAAAAAAATTGAAAAGGAACGTAAGTTGAATAATCTTAACAGCATATTGAATTTTAAAACTTTTAAAAATAAGCTCTATTCAGTCATTAAGAAAAGCATTTCGCAAATCATTTAAGAGTTAACCTGTTTTTCCAAGAAAAAAAATGCTGTAGTATCTGCGTTAGCAAAGAGAGTTAGACTTGAACTTTCAAAACAGATTGATAATGATGCAAAAGGTTCATCACTAAGTATTTCCGAGGAACTTAATTATTAATAAATGAATTTCTCCTCAGAAGTTAGATTGTATATACTATGCTTGTAATGAAGCAAGAGTTGAAAGTCTGGATTAATAAGGAAAAAAATTGACAATAAAACTAAAGAACTAACAATGTTTCTAAGAAAAGCTTATACTGCTTTTTGTCCTGAACATGCTGCTTTAGTTTTCAAAATTTTGTGCTTTATGACCAAAAAATGTATTGTTACTGTACTACTTAGAATCAATGCAAATATCATGAAATTTTTATTCTTTTACCGAAAGGCTAAAATCAAGTTTATGACAATACATAGTGATGGTAAAAGTATTTGTGTAAATCAAGTGAAAGATATCTTGGATTTAATTGTTGGAAGGGTGTATGTGATACTTACAAAAATTGCTCATTGTTTGTTTTAGGTTTCTAACCATCTTCTATTGTAGTTTGGCAACGACGGGAAAAAGATGACAATTGAAACATGATAAAAAAATATTTGGGCAAATGTGCAGGAAAAAATTATTGAAATTACTTTTAAAAATTGGACTAACTAACAATAATACATAGGAGTTAAAAGAATCTAAGCTGATGCTTTCCAAAAGGACATATCTAGCAGTAAAATCAGGATAATTCTAGTTGACTTTGCGATGACATATTCTTGTAAATATCAAAGCAAAGTTCAATTAACAATATGCTATCGACCCTCTGTTTAGTTATTCACAGCATCTGTTTTCTTAGACAATACTTGCTCTTCATTTACAATATTCTTTGATACAGAAGTCAAAGGTAAAAATAGTGTCTGCACTTTTATTTTAACACTAATTGAGAAGCTGTTTCAAAATGATATTCTACTTTAGAAGATAAACTAACAGAAACTTTCTATAATGGTGAGTCAAGCTCAGAATTTAAAAATAAATATATGGTTGAATTATTTAATCTTTTGTCAATAGGTGTCAATAGGGATAGGTGTGTAGTACAAAATCTTGAAAACGAAGCAAAAGGCAAAATCCTTTAACAATAGTGTTGTTATGCAAAACACGTTGATTTGTTATAGAGTGTTGTTTGCACAGCTAACCAATCAACTCATGCCTAATACAACAGCCAAAATAAAAATATATTAGCCAAACTGAATAATTGTAAAGATCAACCCATGGTAACGGTAATACAAAGCATAAAATGTATGCATAAGTGTCTCTAGATACTTGAATAACATGCATAGATGCACAGATAGCGGCACACAAAACAGTCAGTTAGTCAATTTTTGTTCCCTCCTGATATATAGTGATCAGTAGAGCGCTTATAAATGAAATTAAAACGAGATTTGCTCTATCTCGGGCACATTATTGACGCAAATGCACATGCTTGTTAACTTAAAATACAATATTTGCAGAAAATAATTGGAAAAGATGTATATTTTTTGTTTCCTGACAGAAATGATTTTGAAGTTATAGATGTGCCAAAGATTTGCTATGTTTTACTCTCTAAACCAGTATAAAGAAGGGGTACAACTATCTTTCCAAACCATTAACTATTTCATTTGTTGAAATAAATTGTTTTTCTTCTGTTAATTTAAAATAAATAAATGTTTTAGTCCAACATTTATGAATTTTCAGTTGAAATATTCACAGAGGGTAACACACGTAACGTTCAGTTAACACACGTAACGCAACAATTTCACCAAAATAAAGAAGTTTTTTCTGTTGGAAAAAATTTTAAAAAATCACTAAACACAGCTTTGATATTGTATCTTTCTATAAAAGAAAATATTTTAATTTTACACTTTTATACTTCACAGAATTAAATTAATATATTCAAAGTTTCAAATATCTAGCATTATAAAGGGTAACACACCTAACCAAATGTCAGAATTTTTTTTTTTTCGACATGAAATTAATTTGCACCTTCAATCTTCTTTCTGAAAACTTAAAACACATATAGATTTAACAAGAAATTAAGAAAAACATAAAAAATATCTAACAAGTTTATTATAATGAGTGTTAAAGTTGAAATATGTCGTGTGAAAGTAACACACGTAACTAAAGAATCGCCCTCTAACTAAATTCCTATAATTAAAAATTTTTTATTTTTTGTTAAATTTTTAATGAAATTAGTTGTTTAGTTAGGGAGATGGTTTTTATTTTTACTGAGAATTGTGTTTGAATCAAGTTATTAAAAATTTTATTCGTAAAATCTAAAATTAAGTAGTCTGGCTTAGATAAATCCTTAAAATTATAATTATTTTTAAACCGTTATTTAGCTAGGTCCTCAACTAGAATTAAAAAGTTTGTCATATCTTGTTTAGAATTAAGTTAATTAAAGTTAGGTTAAAGTTTTTTTAAGAGTGCACTGCAGTCTCTGAGAAGGGAAACTGCAGTTTCAAATTATATGTTACTAATTTGTTTAAAATCTCCATTACTCGAGAATTCATACTACTTTTTTAAAAATATATTATGCAGAAGTATTTACAACTGATATTATATTAAAACAAACATGAAATCTCTTTTGCATCATCGAAAAATTTTGCATCCTATGGAAATTTTATATGCTGTGATATAATTATCACCCCCGAGTGGACTCGAATCATCAGACTTTCGGAAAACAGCCGAACTCACTTACCGACTGCGCCACGGAGGTCTTCTTTCAAATTTATGATTTATTTTTTGGTAGTATTCTTAAAATTTCTACAAATTAATTAAATTTAGGTTAAACTATTTTTCAAAAAAGAGTTTTCAAAAGTTTGAATAACTTGAAGATACAAATGATATGCCACTAAATTGTTAATTTGTTATTTATTACTAATTGTATTGTTAGTTGAGTTATATTTATTAGTTAAAGATCTGTGTAAATTAATTCCTTTGTGTAGGTGTCGGGAAGAAGTTTGGCCAATATAGATTAAATCGCAAGTTAACCAACGATTAAATCGTAAGTTTATCGGTTAATCATCGATAATCCATACATTTAAATTTAACTTTCGAATTATTAGCTAATGGTATAAACTAAAGCAAGAGGCGAACCTAAATCCGCAGAGGACTAAAACAAAAAATATGAAAATAAATCAAATTTGAAAGAAAAATCTCTTGAACAAATAATCACTTGCAAAAGCAACAGGAGAAAATCTGAAATTTAGAGAACGAAGCATTAAAAATATACATTTAGAGTACTAATACATATATATAGAGTACTAATCGCACAAATGCAGCTGAAATATTGCCCTTAAAACATTAAGAAATAATGTAAAAATTAATAAAAAAAAACGTGCAGGTTCTCATTGGGACACATTCCCTTACAACAAGAAAGAAAACATTTCAAAATAAAGAATAATTATTCTGAGATAAAATTCACTCTTTATAATGCATGTATGCTACTAATAAATTTTAAAAATATTTTTTAAATGAGTTTAAAATGAAAGAAGAAAAGCGGAAAACAAACTTGCCGGTATGAAATAAAATAAAATAAACATTTATTTAAAATTAGTTATACCAATCTAACAGTCAACAAAAATTTTTAAGAAGATAAATATAATGAATGTGCTTTTAGCTTTATCGTATAAAATAATTGGTAATATATATATATATATATACTAGGGGGCTAAACCCCCTGTTCGCTGCCGCTCACCAACCCCGATGATTGCTTCGCAATAATTGTCTTTTCTTGGCAGAAAACAGTTTTTCTACATAAGTTAAAATTATTCACTTAACATATATGTACTAAAAGGAAATCTGTTTGCTTACTCTTGTGCCTCTACTTCCCAAGTCCAAATATTACTATTTATTGGTATTATAAACATTTGGATCTCTTGATGAACGGAAGTGATTTTTCGAAGTAATCATTTTTTAAAATAACATTTATATTCTTATAACATTATATTGTTCAAACAAATTTGATGAGTTCACAACCATAATTTAATATTCTCGCTAATAATAGCAGTACTGGAAAATAAGTTTAAATTAGGGATACAAAAATATTTAAAGAAAAACAATACCTTTACGACTATTATTAATTTTATGCTGATGACAACCAAAACAATATTTAAATGAATGAGGAAAAACTGGATCCTATCACGTGATTTCGCGGCCAATAAAAAATCACGAAATTGCGACAACATCATTAGATTTTTATATATAGTAAGATACCTTCTGCAAAAGAGATTTATTATATTTCAAAAGCGTTTTAGTTTTTTCTCAAGTGCAATAAATATTTTCGGTAGCTAATTCATATAGGGGAGAGTCGGGTAACCCGCCCAATGTCAATTTCATATGTATAGAATATTTTTTCAAGTCAATGGGCCATCGGACAATAATTGCTATATTAAAAAAAGATTATTTTCAAAGTTTCAAGTATTTATGCAGCTGGTAACATGGTAAACAATAGTTTTGAAAATATGTTGAATACAGTTGTCATGATATTAAGAAAAATTGGTTGAATGTTTCGATTAAACTTCATTTTAATATTAAAAAAATAATTTTTTCTATACATACAGCATTAAAGTATGTAGTCTTAAGTTTAGTTTGCACAAAGAACGAAGTTTATTTGTGAAAAATTGTTCGAGTAATTACAAATTTAGAAAAAAATTGGATTTCGGGTAGCCCCGCTCACATGAATGTTAGGTATCACAGCCCACTTTTATTTCGTCGATAAATGTACGATTCCAAAGATTTACTTAAATTAAATTATTTTCTTTAAATATTTAATATAAATATATATTAATATTATAATATATTAATATACATTAATAATAATAAAAAATATAACATTTGTTGTTAATAAATGATAGAATTCACTAAAAGTATATAAATATGTAATAAAAAAAATAATTTTGTGATAAAAATGATAAATAAGGTTTATCTATTGTCAATACATTGGTCATTTTCATTTACACCTGAAAAAACAATCAAAAAACATAATTTTTGCAACTGGGCGGGGCTGCCCGACACATTTTGAAAAGAGCTGAAAAACATGTTTTTTTAAATTTCTGTTTTTTTTAAGTTAAACTATTCTTTTTTTGGTTTATTCTTTTTGTATTATTTAATTAAATGATAAAACAATAGAAACATGCAAAAATCTTGATTATTACTCAATATTATACAGAATATAAGCAATAGTCCTTAAGTGGACGGGGCTACCCGACTCTCCCCTATTTTATTCATTTCATTTTAGACAAGGATTCTAAAAATGTTTTTGTCATTGAAATTCTAAATCATAATATTATTTCAAACGGTATTTCCATAATTTCAATACAAAATGAATTAAAATTATCCTCTTTAATTCTTTTTACTCCCGGTTTTCGTTTACGAGGATACGGGTAAAATTTTTTATGTATAAAATCCGTTTTTGATTTTGGTTTGGTTAACAGTTACAACGCATCTAATTCGTGCCCAAGTTTTAATGAGATTTGAATTTTTTTTGAGTTTTGTGAACTTTTTTTTAAGATTTCAGTTAATTTTCTGTTTTGTTTTATTTTATTTCATTCTTATCCATAATTTATTTTTGGAAATTTTACTTTTTATATAAAACGATTTTTTTTCTGTCTTATTAAGCATTGGGTTGTGCGGAGAGTAATTTTTGTCTTCTTTTTTATGAAAATGAAAGACGATTTTCTAAAAGAGAATAAATATTTTATTAAATTATATATTTTACATTATGGTCTAATACCTTTTTTCATATTTCTGACAGTTGTGTTATTTCTAGCCCATTAAATTTTTGTTCTTTGCTGACAAGAATTTAGACCGTTTTTGACCTCCTTTGCTTTGAACCGGTTCATCTTTTTTGCTCCATGATGCATTTGATTTTGTTGTCAACAACTCATTTCTCACTTCAAAAATTATTACTTTTGAAATAGATAGTTTTCCTAATGTTTTAGAGGCAAATAACAAACGTCACCGCGACGGTACGAATTTCTTCCTTAAAAATACAAGGAACTCACATGGCGAATGTTTCAAATAATCATGAGCGGTCGAATTCAATAAATTAAATCTCTCAGTGATCTCACGAGTCTTTTTTTCCCCATTTGCATCAATTAATGCCTTCGGTTTGCTCTCCAATGATTGGAACCGGGTTCGAATCTCAGTGATGACTGGTCGATACGAATTCCACATCCGGTTTGCTCCGACCACAGTGCTGACGTGAAATATCCTCATCGGTGGACGGATCATGGGTTAGAGTCCCCTTGCCGTCAGGTTAACCGTGGGAGGTCCTCGTGGTCTTTCTCTCCATGTAATGCAAATGAGGGTTAGTTCCCTCAAAAAACCCTCCAAGAAGGCAAATTTCTTTGATTTGAACCTTACTAGTCGCAAACCCAAATTTAGGTCAGCTGTTCAAAGACGGTTATAAAATATAAAATATGAAATTAATGCGTTCCGAGTTAGAGTCCCCTTGCCGTCAAGAGTTGGAGGTTTTCGAGGTTTCCCTCTTCATGTAACACAAGTGTGGGTTAGTTCCATCAAAAAGTCTTCTACGGAGGGAAACTTCCTCCAATACTTGATCCATGAGTTCTCTTGTCTTATGGATTGGGTTCAAAATTACAAGGATACGGAGTTGGACATTGGTAGTCAATAAACCTAAAATTGGTTCACCTGTTGAACGAATAAAATGTAATGGATCTTCAATATCAAAATTGCTGGATAAAATTTTTGCAAGGCAGTTTTGGTCCTGAAATACTATCAAAACATTTTCTTCATACACATAGGATTATTTGTTTTTCTTGCTTGAACATCATTTTTATCTTTTTAATAGTGAAAAAGCAATATGTGCCAAAAATGCTGCTTGTCATTTTTGATATTTGAATATGCTTCAATCAAAACTACTGCGTAGAACCAAATTAAATGTTTTTACAAGCACGCTTTGCTGTATCAGCTGTCAAAACATAAATAATTGTGCAGAATAAAAGAGAAGTTAGTTGTAAAAAATTACATATCAACAGTATGACATATAATTTTTAACAAACATTTTCACAAGTAAATAGATAAAATATAAATAGGAGAACGAAATGGTAATTGTAAAAAATTACTTTTCCGTAAAAAAAAAAAAAAAAAAAAAAAAAAAAAAAGTCGAAATGGAACATTTTTACTACCAGTGTGTTATCTCTTACGAATAAATGGCATCCCAGGTAACATCTAATTTTAAGGTAAGTTAGTTATCCGAAAGGGTAAATCTGTAATTAAATCCATAATTTCCAACCACCAACTAGTAAATGAACAACACTAGTCTGTAATTAAATATGATAATGGAATTTATAACTCCCTTCTCTTCAGATTCTTCTGTCCAAGAAACGTGATGAGGAAATAAGCCATCCATTTGCTGCAAGTTACGTGCAATTACAAAGTGTTCTTTTGGAGCAGGTAATTGATGAAGTTAAGTTCAAACTTAGAATGTAATAATTAAATAAAACAAACTTTGAATGTAATAATTAAGTAACAAAGCTATTATTGACGATGTGAACTTTTCCAATTAATTACTAAGCCGAAATAAAAAAATTTTGAAAATAGTAACTTTAAAATATGCATTATGTTTAGGTTTAGAAAAAAACTTAACGGTTCTTATCAGTTATAGAAAACATTCGTGGGTGACTACTTTTTGGAGTAGTCAATATTTGCCATTGTGTATTTTAATTTATAGTTAATTATTTCTAATTGTTAATTTATAGTTTAATTATTTATAGTTTTTAATTAATTCATAGTTGTCAACACAAACATTTGTCCCTATTACCGACTGGTACAAATTTTAATGAAGTAAAATATTCTAAAAAATAGCGATATTTAACAGTAATATCGCTTTATTTTTCAAATTTAACTAATTAATATTATTTTTTTATTTATCAATGTTCTCGCAATTCAAATAAATTTTATCAACACTCACAATAATATTATATTCATTAATTATCGTTATGTTCAATCTTCGGAATACTATATTTTTGATATGTTATCGGTAATGGTAACGATATTATTGTATTCAATAATTATACAGTTACTAATAATGACCACAATGTAATAGAATTCAGTGTGTAGTTTTATCGTTATTTGTCACGATATTGTCTCATTTGATACACCTAAGTGTATTATCGGTAACCGGTGACTAGTGAAAATCTGGCAAACGAGCTGGGAATTTGACTTCATGATCGTCAACAATTCAGCTTTTTGTGGTCGTATTAATTTTAGACACGATTTCCATACTGGTTCAAGTTAATTTTTATTGAACTAGCATAACATGCGTGATATGGAAGTTAAAAAAAATTATCATTTAAAAAAAAAAAACGCTATTACACTGAAACACAATTCAAAATATTACTTTGAATTTTATACATCAACAGCCAATCTTATTATTTTATAAGTCAGCTCTTTGCTATGGTAAGAGAAAACATACACTGTACCTATACCGAGTATTGACTCGCGTTTGCTTTGGTGCCTTTAAATTCTTGTGGTGCCTGTCATTTTTAAAGGCACATTAGTTATGTGCCTCTTACGCGAAAAAATAAGGGGTACATTTAGCTTGTACCTTTTATATAAGAGGTACTGTTTTTAGAGTGTATAAACTGTGGTGTAATACCTGAGTAATATTTGCGGAGAAAAACACCAAAAATTATGTTAACGAACACTTAACTTCAATTTAATACCAAATCAAGTGTTGATTTTTTGTGAGAAACATTTTTACAATACCCTCCCTAAAAAATTTAAAACATAAAAAATTTTCAAAATGAAAAACTTAGGAATTTTTATACATAATCTTAAATTATGAACAGCAACATCATTTTATAAAATAATTAAAATGAAACTTTTTTTTTCGATGACAAGAGCATTTTTTAATACAAAAAAAGAAAAACAAGTATTCTAATTTCAACAATTTGAAAATATGACTACATACTAATACTAAACTTCAAGATCAAAAAAAGAATTATCATTTTTTGCTTTTTTTTTTTATAATCGGGTAAAATTAACTGAATAAAGTTTATTTTGTTTAAACGATTATTAAAAAAAAAGTTAAAAGTGCTTTTACCATCTAAAACATCGATAAATATTAAATTCTTCCGGCTTATTTGATATCGAACAAAATCTCATTCAAGCTTTAAAAAAACTATCAAATATCTTAAGTGATTAAAAGCTATAAGCAAATAAGGTTTTTCATCGAAACAAAGTCGTTTACAAAAAGTAAAATATAAAAAGATAATTTCAACACAAAAGGGAATCCAAAACACTTTTCATTCCAAACATTTCTTAACTCTAAGCTAATGGAATGACATCGTTTTTATTCACTTCAGTTCTTTTTAAATTAATCAGGTCTCTTTCAACCAATCAAAAAATATCTCCGATATTGCCAACTTTAAAATTCAAATATGAAAGGAAAGCATCATTTACTTTTTAAAAATGTGCTTCCAAGTACAAACTCTTAAAAATTCCCCTAAATGGTAATTTACTCATGCGTTTTCCCTTAAAAGTTTTTTTTTTTTTTTTCCTTTCACGGTCAAAATAAAATGAAATTTAGTTCACTAAAGGGACCGAGTAAATTCTATAAAAAAAATTATATCACTTTTTCTATGAAAAATAAATTTATTATTAGAGGAACAATTAAGCAACTTAAAAGGGGAAAGAAATATTTAATTAATTCTACTCAAAAACCATATAAACTCTTTCATTGTTTTGCGACATTAATTTTTTTTCTTTTCTAGATGTAGAGAAATTCATTTTTGTTTGAAATTTTAATAGCCTTTGGATCATTAAAACAATTAAACAGTTTTTTTTATTATTAAGGATAAAAAGAATAACAACTTTAACCGATGAAAAATGCATTATTTTTATTTCTTTCATTTCTTTTGAAATAGATATTGCTTTCAAACATTTTTTTTTTTGATTACTCAAGCAATTTAAGTTACTTTTAATTATATCCAAAATTCAGTGCAAAATATTAGTTTTTATGAAAAAAATCATATAAATTCCAGAATTCTACAAAAGACTAAGTTAGAGAAAGAAAATATAACTGGTGTTCTATTTATGCCTAACAACTTTTAACTTCTATTTAGCTATTAATAAGTTTTGCTTTTTAAAAAAATAAAAATACAAAGTTTTTTTTAAATATAATCTTTAGTTAATATTTTCCCTTTTACTAAAAAAAGGGAAGAAATACGTTGAATCAAAAATAAAACCGTCTTAAATGAATAATAGCAAAGAAAATCCTCCCGCTTTAGCAATTTTTATTTGATCTCTAGGAAAGTAAATTATTTTAGAAAAAGCCGATAATTAGATGCTACATTTCAAACAAAAACTGCTATTTCAATGGGTATGTTACTGTGCACAAGATACCATTATGGTCGGTCCTGTTATCAATGTTGATATATTTTTAAAAAATCTTTGTCAAAAAGGAATTCAAAAAATAAGTGAAAATAAATATTTAAACCAGGAATAAACAGAAGTGATATTAAAATCAATCGAATCACTTTTCAGGAGGACGGAATGAATACAACAAAACCATTTTGCACTCTAAGAAATTTCCGTAAAATTAGACCATTAAATTAAACATCCAGCTCCTTTCCTTGAGGAAAAAAAACAGTACTCGTAATTGTAACGAATTTCAGAAAAATTAGCAGAGTTGACCATTCATTTTATACCGCTACTATATAAAACCTCCAAACTCAAATTCGAAGGTGTGCACCTTTGTTAGTATCAGGCTACGAACACAGAGGTCTCTGGTTTAACACCAGCAGGAGGAAAAGAACATCTCTCTTCACATTGGTGACCACAGACAACGAACACGCCACTCTCTCACTCCTTGATAAATGTTAGAGCTACGCGGCTTCATCTTGCTTCACAGTTCGCCTTGATTCAACAAAGAAATTGCTTAGGTCCCTTATAACGTCAAAGCTCAAACTGAATATAACTTTTACGAGCAAGATGTTATGTTATAGTCAGCGACCATATGTTTAACAAAAAAAATTTACGGACAGACCTAAATGTTTCTGTTCATGTTAGTTCTCTTTACGGACATAAATTCATTTTTACAGTCAGTGATTGGAACAGTTTTTGCTTTTCACTGACCGTGATCTATCATTTAATTTTTTTTAGAGTGTGATTGTCATGGGAAACTTCCAATAATCACCTTTTCTTTCCTTTATATTTCCCCAGCTATTAAACAATATCTAACGATTAAACAACCAAATCTTTGTCACTGTTTAGATTTCCATTGAACTTGCAATAATAATTTTAATGACTTTTATTCCATTTTATTATATAATTCTCTATTATATATCTCTATTATATATATTAATCTAATTCTCTATACATCTTCTTCCAATATAACGTTATATCTTTATAACATGAAACATGCGATTCAAATAAGTGAAATTAATACTAAAATATTTAGTCAGATTTGGATAAAGAATAATTTTTTGTTTGAGCTAACTTTAAGTTATAAGATATTCTAACATTTACAAAGATTAAAATACCCAACTAGATTCTTTAAGTTTTAACTATAAAAAGAGATCAAAGAAGAATCCAGTAAAATACAATTAACATGCAAATTTCTTTTGCTGGCTAAGCATTTCTGAGTAATTTTTTACTTCTTTTTTCAGTAGTTTGTAATCTCAGTAAGACAGACATATCGATTTTGTCTTCAGAGGTTTCTAAGTATTTACATACAAATGAATACCAATTACCCCTCTAGTTGCTGCACTACTTAAAGTGAACACAAAAGAACCCAATTCTTTAGCGTTAATCGCTTTTAAAAGTTCTTCGGGCCAGCCTTTTGTTTAAGCCATCTCTCGAGCCCAATTTTTTTTCTTTTTAAAACTTCATTCTTATACTTTCTTAAGCGTTTAAATACTTCACAAAATTGTTTCTCAGCGTTTAATGCGTTACAATACTTCTTTACAAGCAGGCGCAAGCAGATATTTAAAATTGATCAACTCAATATTCCATCGTAAAATATTGTCATAAGTATTATTTATACCTTAAATGATCTCTTTGTGTTTGGATTTTATTAATCCATTCACAAAAAATGGAACTATTATCTAATATGAAATTCATTATCTAAAATAAGACTCCCTTTTACCTGAAATTAAACTCTAATGTGGGACTTATGTTACACAAAATTTAAAATGGAACAGCACTGCATAAGTAACTAACATCACACTAATACCTCAAATATAATTAATTAAACATAAAATGAAATTTTTGAAGGAAACTAACTTAACACCTGATATGAAACTCTTTCTTAACTAACATAAAAAAAACTATTTTTCACATAAAATCAAAGTAAACATATTAAGAAAAATTCCTCAGTGTTAAACCTAAATATTATTTAAGTTTGCTACAACCCTAGTAAGGCATTAAATTAAAGTATTTTCTTTTTCAAGTTGATTCTTAATATCATGTAATCAAGTGTTCAAAAAATAATTGGTTCATTTTAATGTAAGTAACAAGCTCGTAAGTAGTAAGCTCGTTTTAATGTAAGTAACCTAAGTAAGGTTTGAACGAATTTCGATGATATGGTTCAAAATGCTCCACTCAGCATTTTTGGAAAAATTTCGAAATTCTTAGGATTTAAAAATTATCATAACATATTTTAAGGTATTAGACTGGGGAGTTCAACACAATTTTTTTCTTAATTGCAATTTTTAATTTTATTTTTCCTAAAATTATTAATTTATTAAAATTATTAATTTTCTAGAAACTTCATACATTAATAAAACATTTTTTCAAAATAAGGACAAATTTGAGCATAAAAACTATAAACTTTTTATACAATGTTTTATACCATAGCAGTTCTTCGGCAAACTGATATGCATAAATATCGAAATAATTTTTCTTCTAGATCAATAATATAGTTACCTATGTCTTGAACTAAACTCTTTAAAAAATTTCAAAAATGCAAGGAAACAGAGTTAAATATATCGTTCAATATTGATTTTTTTTTAATTCAAAATATCCCTACTAAAAGCAGGATAAAAATAAGGAACTCACACTTAGAACTTAGATTATAATTCAAAACATATAGCTAAGCTAGCTAGCATTACACTAAATCTACACACGAAGTTTCAAAGAAACTTTAATTAATTAAAATAAAAAAAATTTCATAATGTGTGTTTTAGCGATCAGAGATTTACTCAAAAAAATCAACGCTACTCTTAAAATCCCTTTAAAGTTTATAATTGTTATTGTGTTTCGATTGTTAGCATGCGGAAAAACAACTATAACTTCGATTCTGAAGATCGGAAAAGAAAACTTTTTTTTACTTAATGAACAAAAATTCAAACATAGATAATAAAAATAAAATTTAATTTTCGTCGAAATTGTTAATTTTCACCAAGTCGGGTACTTTAACGTTAATTGTAAAACAATTTTAGTCAAAAATATAACAGTATATTGTAAAATTAAAATTTGTGGAATTTCGAAATTGGAAACACGAACATCAACAACAGTATATTTATATTGAGCCGTATTCTCAAAATAGTAGTTATAACAATAATTATAATAATAATTATTTATAATAGTAATAATAATTATAAAGATGCATGAGCATCAAAACTAACCCAAAAGGCTTCCAAATATAAAATTCAACATAATTATTTCTATATTTTCTAGAAAGTGTTCTTCTCACTTTAGTTCAATTTCTGTGCTGCCAATATATTTATCAATTTTATTTCTAAAAACCCTTTCCTAACATGGTTCCAGAGTTATATCTTAAAGATTATACAATCAAACTTAGATCTTACTATTTCGCAAATAAAAAGAATAAATAGTTATTCCTTTTATTCAAATATTTAGAAAATTCTAAATATTTGATTCGGTAGCACTCTAAATATTATTATGATTTAGAGCATATAAATGGTTTAAAACATTATAACTTATTTCGAGCATATTTATTTTAAAAGTAGAAAACATGAAAACCAAATTAACATTGTTCAAACATAAACATGATGTATGAAATATCAGTAATAAAGCCATCTCTGTATTCGAAATAGAATAAAACGAAAATTCAGTTAATTCAAAGATAAATATTAATGTACTGGTAACCATAATAACTTTTGTTTAATTTTATGTTGATGACAGCCAAAGACTTTTGGTTCTTCGTTAACTAAAGAACTCATACTTTCAGTCTAATAACAAAGCAGCATTTACAGCAAGAACGGTTTAGACCAATATTTTTTATAATATATAGAAATATGATCTAACGTACTTATATTATCAATGTATATTATTAAAAATCCGATGAAATTCCTTTTCCGCGTTGGCAACAAGAAAATTGAAAACTAGAATATCAAGCGAATAAGCAATCATAAACATGCATGCATTAAAGTACATGATTACAAATTTCAAAATGTAAAAAAAAAGGAAAAAAAAATCTTGTGAGTTCGACGAAAAGCTGAAACTGAGCTAATTAGGCAGAATGAATGGTTTAAAGCTATATGTTCGCATGAAATAACAGACTGCCGTTTTAAGGACTGTTAAAATAAAGAACTTAAAACTGATGTGCCTTTAAACACTGAGTTTGTAATTGTGTACTCAGCAAAATTTTAGGAATATTTTTTTTTCCACATGTAATTTCCCAGAAGCATAGAAATATATACAGGATTTCTCAAAATTCATGTTACATACGTTAGGAGGTGATAGAAGACAACAAGCACAAATCAAACTTTTCTTCCTGGTCAGGGGTCCTAATTTTATGCTCCGACTTCTTTTGGTTAATATGACAAAGCCCTCACCTACGACGATTGTCCAGTAAATTCTGTTGAAGACCTTTTTGCTCGGATATCCGTAACTGCTGACACCAAAAGACAGATGCTTGGTGTTTTCGCCAGCTTACGTCGGTCACATCCTTTGACAGGTTGAGGCCTGTGTTAATTTTTTTTTTTTTTCCTTTTTTTCAAATGGTAAATCAAAGTCACGGAGGCGAGCATCATTACCCACGCCACACTGCCACAAACCCATTCATAGGGTGGGCCACATTCACACATCACACAACAGAGGACAACACATAGAGAGAAACATCCATGCGGGATTCGAAACAGCAGCCATTGGCTTCGCAGTGAGGCGCACTAACCGCTCGGACACCTGGCCGGCTCCTGCCTGCGTTAATGTTGGCGGCCGCAAATTTCGAGCAGTTCCTGTGGTGGGGATTTAGTGTCGATTAATTTCATTTTTTAGAATAAAATGTTTTTCTTCATTTTATTGCTTTCTTTTAATTCCATCTCTGTCTGTTTTCTTTCCCACCATTTCGTGACACAGCGTGTTGTCTAGTTGTCTTCTATAACGCTTAAACGTAAGTTTTGGGCACCTTGTATAAATCAAAGATTGCAATGCATATAAATTGAGTGAAATGTGTATAAAAAAATTTAACTGGATGTATCTGTTCTCTACATTTAGAACCTCATTTTAAAAATAGTACCACCATTCATAAAAAGCAAGATTAAAATATATATAAGTATGCAAATAAAGCGATGTGAGCTCACATTGCGGAGCAATTCAATGGGAACAGCAAAAGCAGTTTTAGCGTGTTAACCGAGCACGAGAGGGAGCCACCTGGTGTTATATATTCTATATGCATTTTTTATCATTAATAATCGTATCACACATAGCTTCATAACAAGCAGAATCTTTATAAATTATTCATCAAATATATTATCTGTAAGAAAAAACTAATTAATATTTCTAATTTACATAAACATTCAGTTTTATTTAAAGAAAATATTTATCCTTAATCGTTAAATATTTTTTCAGTATCTAACATCTGTTGTAAGCTTAATGGTTCATCTAAATTTTAAATTAAACAAAAAACCGATAGTACGAAACTTAACTCATTTTTTTTATTTTTCCCACTAATACAACTAGTTTGGATAATTTTATTTTGATTGTTTATCTTTCATAACTGCATTGTTATAAAAAAAAAGTTTTGAAAAAAAGCTTTTGTTGTGAAAAATTTTTATTGGAAAATATTATTTTTTAGTCATTTTATTCTCCGCAACAATATTTCTTTTTAAATTAAGTATTAGCAAAAATATATATTTCTTTTTTGTGTAAACTAAATATTTGAGCGCACAATTATTCAAAAAGCAAATGTTAATAGAAACACTAGTAACGTAACACTTAGTTTTAACCATAGCGTGTAAAAGAAATTGATTTTTGCTTGTAATTTTAAAATATACATTTTTGTACATGCATTACATACATACATTTTCACCCTATTTATTGACCAAAATACTTTTTCCTATTAAGTTATCCCGTATAAAATTCATCACGCAATCAGTTAAGAAAAACAAAAATCGCGTGAACAACTTCCATCTCGGAACAATAAATATCAATATTGGCTATATATCAATAAATAAATTCAAATTTCCTCATGCCTTCCAATTTAGAAGTTTGCCACGTAGGATAATCTAATACTCATGGTGTTTCTTTGAAGACGCAATAGAACCGTAATTTTCTTCTAAGGTCGAGTTTTTCAATTTATTTTAAGAAACCTTAACTAAGGTCATTCTTGTTCAAGCTATTTTTTTTTAACTTTTCTATAAATATCAAGCTATACAGTCTAAAAATTATGCTAGCAAATACATCCAATTAAGATTTATTAATCTGATAAATTTTTAAAAAAATTAACGTAAAAAAACAGGACTATCATGAAAATTAAGAAATATAAGGAAAATAAAAACAAATAACAAAACCTATATAATAATAAAATAACAAAGACTATAGCTGATAGCCCATTTATATTTCAATCAATCAGTTTGATTCTAGTTTTTTAACTTTCTTTTTCTCTTCCAGAACTCATGACTTTCAGTATTTTGTGCATAGTTTTGTGATTTTCTATTGGTTGTCTTTACAACCTAAATCCCTAAAGAATTCTGTGACGTTTGATTCTCATCTTAATGATCGAGTTCTCCTTCTATTAAATATGTACACTTCTATTTCAATTTTCAATGTTTCGGTATACAGGGAGGCCTAGGATTATTGAGACAAACTTTAAGGGGAGGTAGAGGATATCACAAAAATTCAGATTTGCATAGCAACCCATGGACGGAAACGTCTTCGCTCTCCTGTAGGTGTTGTTGTTCATAAGATGTATTGAGCGTAGATGACTGTCTCCCTGGTCACTACGCTCTCCTGATTTAAGCAGCATAGATTTCTTTCTTTCGGGTGCATTTAAAAATGCTATGTACGCAACCCCTGTGGATACTGGAATAAATCTGGTTACAGGAAGCGTCTCTTTTGTTGCGGATATCCAAATTAATCCAGGTGTATTTGAGCAAGTCCACTAATTTGTAGCCCGATTGTGCAGCACATATATCACTAGCAATAGTGGAAACATTGAACATCTTTTGTGACATTTACTTACCACAGCACATATAATATCGTTGACCAATAAATATTTCAGATGATCTCAGTCTTATGTCTCTTTGCTTCTTGTACTAATTTCAAATAACGCTTCCGATCACGGCTATGCAAATCTGAATTCTGAATGTTCTGAATTCTTGTTCACTCGGGGCAACCGGGGGAGAGGCTGCTTGTTGCTCCTACTCTTATCTGACTGCTCTGATATATATATATATATATATATATATATATATATATATATATATATATATATATATATATATATATATATATATATATATATATATATATATATATATATATATATATATATATATATATATATATATATATATATAAGCTGATATTTGAATAAAAAATGAAATTACAAAATATTATAGGGGAGTTTAATTGCAATTGACCAAAGTAACCAGAAATAGAGATACACTGAAAAAAAACCTGATCAAATTGCAATGAAAGTACCGCCACTCAGGCTGCTCCCCGGTATTCTTTACAGTTAAATCTGTTTCCATTTTTATCAGAACATGTTACGAAAAAAAAAATCTAATATACCGTAATTTTTACAGTATAAATATCCTTAAAACCACGGATTTGTTCTAATTAAATAAATATTATTGTAAAAATTACATGCAATATTTTCGGCGAAAATGGATTTTACAGATGATGCACCCAAAGTGCCTGTACTTTATGCTGAAATTTGATTCAAAATGTTTTACATTGTACACGCAGTACATCATGAAAAAGCCACTTGGGTGTTCCGCTTTATATCTAGGAATTCTGAAAAAGGATTGGTTGCTAGATTTTCTAGTGCGAAATGGAACGTCATCCAAAAGAGAAAATTTCAATATCTCGATTCGTTTTACCTGACAACAAGGAACTTTTGGGATTTTCTTACGGAATTTTTCATTCAGCAAATGATTACACATTAACTCTCGAAATAATCTTTTATTGGGTATAATGAATATTTATGGCTTTTTGTGAGAAAGTATATCGTAAAATGTGTAACCAAAATCTATTTTAAGCTATTAAATAAAATACTTTATTAAATTTATTAAAATTAAATAATTTTGATATTCAAATAGAAACACTTGTATAAGACATAGCATCCTCCATTTCCGAAAAAAATATTTTTTACCCATTTCAGAAAAAAAACTTATTAAACTTATACTTGAAGAAAACAAAATTTATGTTAATTATTTGCTACTTTTTCCACCAGAATTTCTAGAGAAACCAACTATAAAATACATAAAAAATTTCAAAGAAAAACATTTAAAAAAAGAAACATTAATTAACATATAAATGCAAAGAAAATTGTTTTTGGAACAAAATCACTCATACTTTTTACTGTCTAGTATTTAACAATCTAACTTTTAGTGAACTTTTCTTACACATGCAATTGACATTAAAAAAATTTAACACTGGATGCTAAAAGCAATTTTGAGCTCCAAAATTATTTCTGTAAAGTTCTTCAAAAGTTTATTGTTGTAAGACAACTAATATCTTTTAGAGTATAATTTCCCAATTTTGATAATTTTAAAAGCAAAAGGACCTTTATTAAAATTCAAAAACCTTTTCACAAAAATTTTGTAAAAAGAAGAAGATCGCATAGATGTATTTAATCTGGAATTCAATATTCTATTATAGTTAAGAACACTTTATTGGATACGAAGCTATAGTCCCCAAGAGAAGGAAAATAGTCCCGCGTCTCAGCAATGTTTTTACGTAAGATCCGGCATAAACATATCATTTAATCAAAAAATATTATTTTTTTTATTTATGGTTGAACGAAAACAAACACAATAACCATCACTTCAAATTTGTTTACACATGAGCAAGCACTTTACAATTATAAAGGAGATAAATATCCTATAAAAAAAAGAGGAATATGTTAATCATGGATATAAAATTTACATTTTTTATTATTTATCCTTTTAATCTTTTTTACCATTTTTTTTAAAAAACTTAATTAGTTAACATTATTCATTGCTCAACCCTAATTTCTCTAGTATACTTTTTTTTTTTTTTTTTTTTTTTATTACACTTGCACAATTTCAGTTTTCCCTTTAGAATGACTATTGTTTTTATATATTTTGTAAATCACATCTGATATGTATCGAATAATGTGATAAGGAACACTAAAAGTTGGTGCGAGTTTTCTAGTATTAGCCTATTTAAACTCTTCACCCGGTAAAAAGTTTACATCCACAAATCTGGAATCGTAGTAAACTTTATTTTTTGCGTGGCATTCTTTTGTCCTTTTAACTGTTATTTTTCAAGCTTCTTCAATTAGTGGAAAAATATCCCCTTTTGAAGGATTTTCATATGGAACTATGTCATTTAATAAATATGCTTGAAGAAATATCGTAACTGAGTGAGGAGTTAAATTATATTCCTGAACAACTTTTTTTATATTTTTACGTGTAGTATTTGGAAGAATTTTCAGAAATTTTACACTTAAAATGCACGATTATTGTCCCAACCTCTCTACTTTTCCAATCAGGCTTATTATCTGTCGATAAAAGCTTTTTAACTTCATGATGATGAAGCATTTATTAAAATGAGAAGATGTAAAAGCTGCATTTTGATCAGTTAAAATGAATGCTGAAATTCTGTTGTAATTGACTTTGAAACGAAAGCCCATATATGTTGCGTAAGAAAATCAATAATTAAGGTCAAATATTTTCTTTAGTTAAAGAAAAGTGTTTAAGACCATTTGCAAGAAAGTCAAATGGTTTATCACTAGGAGGTAATGCTTGCACTGTTAAATTCATGATGATAATAAAAATTTTAATTTTGGGGATTTAGGTATTAAAAAAGAAGAAAATATCTGCATTGTTGATTTATACGATAAAAGAAATGGTTTTAATTTTAATATAAATAAGCCAATTATTGGAATTCTAATGTTTCTAAAAACATTTATCAAAAAAGCAAGAAGACAAACTCCTTCAAAATTTAATAAAAAACAATGGATACAAACTAAAGTAATGTTCTATATAAAATCATTGAGTTAATTGCATCTCATAATTATAAAAAAATTAACTAAAAACTTTTTTGTTAACTAAATTTTTTATTTTTACCATGTGCCAATCCAATTCGGGAAAATCCGTGGCTAAAATTCAGTGCAAACCGGGCAAATCACATTTCATTTCTTAAACAAATGTTAATTTTCTAAAATCATTAAAATCGTATAATTAAATATCAAACTTTTTAATTATAAACTTTAAATTATCCAGTATAATATTATTACCTTGCTTGCATTCATTTTCGAACCAATCCAAGGTAACTAACAAATCGAATGCATTTCAGTACTGCAGTAAGAACGCGCAATAAAAGATCCCTCTTTGTACGCTTCAAACTCTATTTACGCTTCTGTTTTCATATTTAGTAATCTGGCAATCTTATTACGAAAATATTTCAAATCATTCTTGAAAGATTCCGGTACGTGTAAGTTCATTTGATTTCGCTACTTGCTTTATAGATTATGTTTTGTGTTTGGTTCTATATTTTTCTTATTTTATTATTCTTATTGTCCTTATTGCTCTATATTTTATTTTCTGTTTTTTTCTTGATTTGTATTATTTCGTATATTTTTTACTTAATGTGTTTTATTGTCGTTTCAATTTTATTAAGTGCTCCTCTCACTATTTTGTTGACATATTTGACTTTGGCTATATTAATACAATATTAGAAAGCACTCTTTTTTGCGGATATAATCGTGTTATAATATCTGTAATATAATGAGATTATTTCTTTTCATTGTTTTGTTTTCTGGCTTTTTAATAATTTTTTTAATAAATTCTTTTTTTAAATATGTTTTACAAATATTTTATCTATCTATCTATATATATATATATATATATATATATATATATATATATATATATATATATATATATATATATATATATATATATATATATATATATATATATATATATACAATCCGAAAACACTCAAAAAGTTTCACTTATTGATATCAGTGAAATTTAAAGACTAATTAAATCAATATTGCATAATTTCATAATTTACTAATACATAATTTTATGTACTACCCGTTTACTAATAATCACTACTAAATACATAAGAAAATGAATTTTAGGGAATTCTACTCACATTTTGAAACGAAATACAGAAATGAGTTACAAATTTATATAATTTTAAAAATATATTTTTGTCTATTGCAAGAAGTAAACGGGTAGTACACAAAAGCTCTTTCGCGAAATTCTTTTAACTGTGACTGACATCGTCAAAAGACCTCTCTGAATAATTTGCATATTAATGATCCAGTTTCACTCCTCCCTCCTTTTGCAAGGAGGAAACCTTGATTAATAACTGTAAATGGTTGGCTAGGAACACTCTAATGAGGCGAGGTGCAAAGGGATGCTCAAACAACTTGAAAAATTTGTGCTTGCATCTGTGGAACTTCTGCATCGACGAGTTTCTGACGTTTGGGTTAACCGCCAAGATTAAAATCGTATTAACACTTTCCATGCTACAGCACTACAAAATTTCGTAAGAAGGTGAAAGCTGGACCTATTTTGGCCTGTTGAAGGCTTGATTTCAGTTGAACGAGCGAAAAATAGAAAAATCAAGTAATATTTTTAGATAATTTCGTTGAAGCTGACATTGGCATAACATGGAGTTCGCTTAGCGATGGTATAGTTTTAAAAATTGATCTCGTTTATCAAATATTTGCCCCAAGATTTAGGAATGTAAATTTACTGTGTACTTATCATTTTATTTTCAGAATCTACTTTAATCAGTGATAAATTTAATTAAGTTGTAAAATTCCTCCTATTTCTTCACTGTTACAAATTATAATTTTTGTTTAAAATAACGAGGGGTTAATTTGAAATAGTATCAAATACAACTATTTAGCATACATAAAAAATGAACGTACTTAAATCATGTACTTAAAATTTCATTGACTTTTCTACCATGAAAATATAAATTTTTTCTAGAATAACGTATAATTGTATAAAGTTACATACATTTTTAACAGTTTATTGTAAGTAACGCCGAGTAACTAAATTCAAATTTTAATATGCTAACAGACAAAAATAAACAGTTCCAACGAACAGCTATTTTAATGATATGGATTGCAACCACAGATAAATATATAAAAAAATTTCACTCTAAAGCAAAAGTATATAAAAAAGGAGAAGTTTTTTTTTATCAATATGCACCAAAATGGCCATGCAAAAGTACTCCTTTTAAACTAAAGAATAAATTTTGAAAAGCGTCATAAATGAGGGGTTTTTTTTCCTCTGCTTGTTGAAAAATTTATTGAATGATAGAATGAAATAAACAAGAATAAATAAAGCAAAAATGACCGAAACATTTCTTACATATAATTGAACTAAATTCTAAAATAGAATATTTGAAACTGATTAGAAAATTGTTTGTTTCTACAATATATGAAATGATTTCGAAGCACTTAAATAAATCAACCCAATTCTATCATTATTCAATAATTTTTATAGGAATGAAGCATGAGATTAATTTTAGAACTCATCACATTCAGAAAATATACATATATATTATTCCTTCATATTACAAATATAATCATCGTTCTTGATAAAATCATTTAAAAATAAATAGAAATTACGTAATATATCGTAGAGTGTAACTATTCAAATCTACTGTATCAAGTATAACCGTTTATGATTGAGATTGCAGAGCCCATACGGATCGAAGAAAATGGAAGAAAAGCGTCGTGATGACATCAAAGTGTATCATCCTCATGTATTATAGTTCATGAATGCAACATAACTCATAAGCATAACATTATTTTATTGAGACTTAAATCTTTAGTTTTTATTGAATAATGATCACCATCTTCAGAAAATTTTTATTTTTCGAAGCACATGCACAATATTATGCGCATAATCTTTTAAAGAAATAATAAACTTTGATTTGAGGTAAATATTAAAAAACATGTGCTGAAATATATAAGTATGTTTTTAACGATATTTTTCGAAGCTCTTTTGCCAAGGAAATAAAAAAAAAAGCTACAGTTTAAACGCTTTATACTTCAAAAAAATATAATTTTAAACAAATTATTTCATAAATGGACTACATGTTATATTAAACAGATATGTTGTGTAAAGAGTATGTAAACGGAGGATGCAGTAAGGTACAACATATTAAACCCTCTGAGGAATTCATGCAATTGTCCTTAGATGGTTCACCATCCCCATAAAATTGTTTACCAAACCTTTCTGGGACTTTTTAGCCAAATTGCAGAAGCTCTTCCAAGAAACAGGGCAGAAAGCGGACAATGCTTACTTTTTCGTAAAAAAAGTTCTAGTTGACGACCCAGAAGCAGAAAGTGTCAGAAACTGTGACGTACGTCGCAGAACAAACGAAGTCCTGCAGAACAATTTGTATCTTGAATAAGTAACATCTTTTTTCCGCGAACCCCCCTCTCCCGCCCACCTGCCTCCAGTAGTCTTGCAGAACAATCCCCAACCTTAATCTCATATATTCTTCTGTAGACCATAATGACCTGAAGGTTTAAAAGCTTCCCCTTATAATCTTGCTGAACATTTCCTCCCACCTCAATCATCACACCTGCTAATACAAATGTCTGCAGTAATTGTTTTCTAGTACATACATCGAACATCACCACTGTTCAGATATAACTGGGAAAGTATTTAATAATCTCTTGAAAAGTTCGGCATAACATTGCCATATTTAAGGAAACATCTTGTTGGCCTTGCAGTGAATGGCCAAAACATCCAGTTAAATATCTGAGAGCATCTGAAGAATAAACTTGTTCTTACAAAAGATATCCTTGTTTCTTGGGATCCCATGCATAGATTAGAGCTATTGCAAACACATGCTAACATTCCGCATGCTATACAAGAAACAATGACATTGTTTAATAATTGCATGAAAGAACTCATGTGAGGGAAAGTATATGAATTGCTTTTACAAAGTGCAGATGATACTGTTTCCTCATTTTTTAAACCAAAAATTTTTAAAACCTTAAAGTTTGTCCTCCATTCTAAAGAAGTTTTCATCACTTTCATCAAAGATTACAAAGCCCTTGTTGCTGCCTATGAAACAAGTGGAAATGATAGCCTGAGAGACAAATTGTTGTGTAAAAGAAACTTATTCAGTATTCTTTTATTTTTAGATTATTAGCATGTACATCAAAACTGATTCAGACTTCAGATCTTTTACCATGGGAATAAGCCGACCACATCAGTAACCTGAAGACTTCATTGCACATTATAAAAGAGCATCTTATCCTCATTTTAAATGTAGAAAGCATAGAGGAATTCCAAGATATGGTGAAGTCATTGCCTTCTTCATTGTTGTAAACACAAAGAGTGCATCACAAATGTTGGGCCAGGAAAGTATGTTTCAAGGAGTTTCTCTGCCAGATTTGCCTGTTAGCTCCAAAAGACTAAATAATTCTGAGCTTTCTATATTTTCCTCAAATGCAATGCAAATGACAATCTACATTGATTCTATGTTGGAGCAGTATAAAATATATTTTGAAAAAGAGGAAAACGTTGATATTGTCATTAAACGAATGAAAATTCTCTTTAGCTTCGATGATGTTGCTTTAGAAGAGGAACATTTGACACCCTGCACAAATTTCAGCACATTTATCAGTAATCTCTCTCTCCCCTATCTTTGCCAGTCTGAGGAGGAAATTAATGAACTAGCTTTTGGCTATAGCATTTTTATAAAATGGGTGTATCAGCTTTTAGCAGACAGCAGGAGATCACCATTTTTATCAAGAGAGCTTCTAAAGCAAGCCGTAAAAGGGACTGGTCCACCACGCCGAATCTATCACGCCCCAAACGTGCCATTTTGGTAAGAGCGGATTTCCAATTTCATAAAATTTATGACTTTTATATTTTCCATTCCAATTTCAGAAGCAATTTGTGAAGATCCACGATTGACAGATTTGTTTCTAAAATCCAAATCCTTTCGATGGAGATGAAGAAGTTGTTGGACCAGCGAATGTTTGTGTTTTCAGATGGTGCACCATCTGGGCACTTGTCCCTTCGAAAGATTTTTAAGGCAGCCCTTATTTTAATCTTCGGATCTTCATATCATAGGCATTTTATTAATAATTCATCACCATCATCGTCATTAACAAAATTTTCTACTTCAAAAGGGATTGAAAAAGTAACAAATCAAGAATGTTTGCTTTGATTTAGAAAATAATGTACTGCATCTGTGTACTGCATAATGTACTGCATCCTGTATTTTAATAAATGAAAATACAGTATTTTAACGTAAATGTGACTCTTTTTCGCTGCGAAATGCTTGCAGAACATTTGAAAATATTCTGCTTCTGGGGTTGACGACAACATTTGTTTTATTCATTTCTGTTCAACCTGAATACAAGAAATACCTAAGAAATGCTCGGCGTTCCAAACGCTCCTTGAAAGAAATTCCTATTTACACGTGTGATCTTCTAAGCTGTTAGATAAATTCTTTCTTTAGATACAACTAAATATTTTAGTTGTGACAAAAGTGGCTCATAAACTTTTTTTTTTTTTTTGGACATTAGTGTAACTTTTGTGTAGATGACTACTGATGTTTCTGACATAAAAGAAGCAGCTAAAACCTTGATAGAAAAAAATAAAAGACAAATAATAAAAATGCACCAAACGGTCATTTTTTTTTTTTTTTTAGAAAAATATCAATTTTTTCTACATAAAGTAATAACACAAATACTGAGACGTGTATTAAAGCTGAAATGCATTATGTCTTTATGCTACATTAAAATGCAAATGCATTATGCTACATCTTTAAACGTTATTCAAAAGTAAGGAATGTTGTTCAAGCAAAATCAGCTGCTGTTTGTTTGGTTTAAGTTAAGTTTGGTTTAAGTTGGTTAATTTTTAGCCGCAGTTTGTTTTATTAAGATTAATAAATCAGCTTTTCACATTTCATTCAGATTCTCAAATAAGCTATTTTCTTTTTGTTCAGGTTTGTAAATAAATCATTTTTCTGTAATAATATATAAATTCTGTAATAATATGTATGCGCGTAGATGTGTAATAGTGTGCAATCATCGCTATTTCAGAAAATTTTCATGCTTTTCATTCTTATAACTCAAAAATTATTCGATAATAAAAATTCGTAATTTCGAGTACTTTTAACGAACATTGTGTAATGAAAATGTTATTAATGTTTCGATAATGCTTTTGGATTATTTTATGGCAAATTTAGTTTTCTTTTTTGTACCGCGTAATAGTTCAGTATTGTAAAAAAAAGTTAACAGTACGATTTTTTGCAATCACGTTTTCTTCTCTCTGAAAAGATATCATTCTATCTGAAAAGATTATACCCATTTCGTTCTAACTTCGAAATGCTATTAACTTGTAAAATTCGTTTTTTTTTAATGTCATATAGTATATTTTTCAGAAAAAGGGATAATATTAATTACGGAGCTCGATATTAATATGAAGTATAGAGACTTTTAGAAATTTTCCCCATCAGTTTTCTCTTTCAAAAATGCTTTTAAAGTGGACTTTTGTATTTTGAAAAATGCTAATTTCTTCCTTTGTGAAAAAGAGTGAGTCAACTGGCTTAAAATATAAAATTCAAGCAACGTGACTAAAATATTTAAAAAATTTTCAATTTGAAAACTTTAAGTTTGAATCAAGAAATGGTATCAATCACCTTTAATTTTAAAAATTCATTTTCAGTTATGTCTGCTTATATCTTCCTCTGTCTGCAGAGTATAACAGAAAGCATACTTTTCGCCAAGATTTTTGTTTCACTGTGCATAACCCTTTGACATATAGGCATAACATAGGCATTTAATAATTGTTGACCGATTTATCAATGTGAAACATTCTTTCTTCTTCGATTTGAATTTACTTTTGCTTTTAAAGATACGAATTTCAAGTCACAAAGAAAAGAACGGAGGGTACCGTTTAAGAAAATATTTCATATTTTTGCTAAATCATATCACTACTAAAATTAATGGGGATTAATATGTTTTTACATTTGAAACAACACAACAAAAGTATAAAATCAAAACTAGAGCATATAACAAAGAAATGCACCTGGCAAGGAAAACAACAACACTTAATATTGGTTTTAAGTTTTTGGGATGGATACTTAGCATAAAATAAATATTTAATGTATGCTGGCAACTAACCTAATAAAGAAATGTTAAAATTTCAAAGTTAGCTTTGGCTGAACTTCAACTAAAAATATTCCTGAGTTTGTAACTTTTTAACTTATAACAAATACTCTGAAATACAAGCTTTGTGCTTTGTTTTTTACTGTTTTTCTTCCAACCCTGAAGAAAAGTTTTTTTTAACGAGGCGACAACTTTTAACTAGCATAGTGAAGAAAAAAAGCGCATTCTATTTCTTATAATTCTTTTTTTAATTTGAAATGAATGCTCACTTTCCATATGGGAAATGATGCTCACTTTCCATTTTGATATTAAGCATAAATGAAAACATTTTCCATTATTTCTTTTTTCGTGTAATTTTATTAATTTAAATAACAGAAAAATCCAATTATCGCAAAAAAAAGTTAATGTCGCCACAGGGGAAAGCTAATAATTATTAAATTGTTATAAATAAACAATTTTTGAACCTTAAATAGAAGTATTCTGATGATATTGCAATATCGGACTTCTCGTAAGTTGCCTCTCGTTATGTTAAGCTTCTACTCTATTTAAAAAATGCAAAAAGACGTACTAAACTAATTGTATTTGTTGATAAAATTTTCAAGCAAAAAATTACACTCATTAATAATTTGCTTTTTCTTGACTTTTATTTGAATATTTTTATTTTAATACATCTTTTAAGTTTTAAAACATATTAAGTAAAATAAATATTAATTGTTAGTTTGCTAATGAAAAAGAAAGAGGGGAAATTTATAATGCAGTATTACAAATTTCGATATAATGTAAATGTACGACATGCTGATCAAAGGAATAGATAATACAAACAAATAAATAAATAAAATAGAATAAATTCTTATTCTTGCACGTGTTTTTAAACATTTCCTCTTCAGGTTAAATGAACTTTCCCGACTATAGGAAAGTTAACAGTCGTGATTTTGTTAAAATTATGATTTTAAAAAAATGTACTTTCTGGATAAGTGGAAAAGCTATTTCTGATGAATTAGCAGACGCATTTTTAACTGAAGAATAACTGAGTACCTCTTTTTATAAGTTCTTTTGGTAGCTCTACTTTAATATTTTAACTCATACATGAGCAATTATGATTGAATTTATTAGCATAAATTAATATATACACTATTTAAGAGCAAATTTAAAAAATGAAAAACAAAACAAACTTTAAAATAAATTAAGAACGGAATTTAGGGATGTTAATTAAGAACTAACTTAATAAGGATATAAATTTTAAATTAATAATTAAGATTTAAGTTAAGAACTTTAGAGATTAAGACATTTTTCCGAAATTATTTAACGGTTAACCATGTAACGCTATTCAAACTTCTTTTCTCGATTGAATGCGGAAAAATTATGCATGTCAGTCTCAAAAAGTGTGGTCACGTAATCAAGTAGAAATTATTTACCCACATTCTCGTAAGTAGCAACAACATCGACATAGTATATGTGTGTTAGATGTTCAGATTGCAAAAAAGGATTAATGCAAAAATCATAACTGATTCAATTCCTACTATTAGTTCAGACTCTCCCTATATATATTTATATATCTTGTTCAAATTTTCAATTGTCAATAAAATAATTTTTATTCATTCACTCAAGTTCAAATACATTTTTTATACTTGTAGTGGATGACACTTAATGTTAATACAATTTTTTTTCAGATATTAAATGATTAATTAAATTTAGATAATTGACTTTAGTTTTATATAGGAGAAAAAAATTTCTCTTATATGTAAGATATTTTGCAGGAAGTAAACTTAGGAATAAATACAGTTAGCAGCGAGGCTGTCATATGTACACTGTTAAAATTTTCCTTCTAAAATTACGGTAATATAACTGGCAGCTGTCTGTCCATCCGATTAACTGTAAATTTTACGGAAAAGAAAATTTTTTTCCTTTATGATATCATAACCATTTACAAAAATATCGTTATAAAACCGTGAATACAAAACTATACGGTTTTTTAACCATTTACAACTAGCATTTTTAAAGAACGTAATAATCTTTTAACTAGATATAGAAGCTCGGCTTTTCGTAAGTTAATGGTCATTGGAGAGTGCCGGACACTGGGAATTCTTCACGTGTTGATCGGAATAGAGAAAATATTGTAGTGTCAACACTAGGACTCGAACTCCAGTTCTGATGGTCATGAGATTGACAGATAAGCCCGCTCGGCTATGATATGTACGCAGTAGCGAAGAACTAAGTAGCTTCATTGGGTGGTTCTAGTTGGTGCGATAAAATTCTGGTTGTTTAACCGTATTAGGTGAAAGCAGTTAATAAACAGTTTTTCTTAAACTTAACAGTTAGATTACCATTTTATTTATGGTTATTTGAATGTGTTGATTAAATATGGTAAAATAGCCATGCAATCAATTGTTATGTAACCATTTTTCAGAGAAATTTCTAACAGTGTATGTGTGATTGTGTCATATGTATACACATATTTATATTAATTGTAATTATTTAATAAAAAGTAACTAAAATAAAATTTTTCCTTGTTGACCTAAGTAGGAATTGACTTTTAAAAATTTTATTGCACTACTTGTTTTAAGTTATACTGCCAAAAACAAATGCTGAGATTTCTTCTACACTGTTAGAAATTTCTCGGAAAAAATGGTTAAATAACAATTGATTGCATTGCTATTTTACCATATTTAATCAACACAGTCAAATAACCATAAATAAAATGGTAATCAAACTGTTAAGCTTAAGAAAAACTGTTTATTAACTGCTTTCACCTAATACGGTTAAACAATCAGAATTTTATCGCACCAACTAGAACCACCTAATGAAGCTACTTAGTTCTTCGCCACTGCGTACATATCATAGCTGAGCGGGCTTATCTGTCAATCTCATGACCATCAGAACTGGAGTTCGAGTCCTAGTGTTGACACTACTATATTTTCTCTATTCCGATCAACACGTGAAGAATTCCCAGTGTCCGGCACTTTCCAATGACCATTAACTTACGAAAAGCCGAGCTTTCTATATCTAGTTAAAAAATTACTACGTTTTTAAAAAATGCTAGTTGTAAATGGTTAAAAAACAATATAGTTTTGTATTCATGGTTTTATAACGATATTTTTGTAAATGGCTATAATACCATAAAGGAAAAAAAATTTCTTTTCCGTAAAATTTACTGTTAATCGGATGGACAGACAGCTGCCAGTTATATTACCGTAATTTTAGAAGGAAAATTTTAACAGTGTATGTTAAGTATTATAGAACCACTCATTTGACTATCGCAAGCATATTTAATACAGGGTGAAACAGGATAATAAATTCTCTAATCTTGACATTTATCCTTTATAAACTTTCCTTCAAATATTTCAGCTTTTTTAATTTCCTCGCCATTCAATTAAATTCCCGAAAACTGTTTTTTTTTTTTAACCCAAAAAATGTGACGCAAAGCAAACAAACGGCGAGATGCCGTACCTTGTTAATGATAACTTTCCTAACAATGAACATCGAGATAATCAATAGAGGGACATCTGGAAATGTCCAAGAGATGTCATATAAATGTCATACTCATTTAGCACCGCTTCCAAAATGGAAAGCCTGTCGATGACAAAAAAGACATAATCGGCTAACAACAAAATTTTTCTTCTACACTGACATTGATTATTGAGAAAGAACTGACATGCTTTTTTTTATTTATTATTTCTGTCGACGAGATTTCATTGGTAAATTTAAGAATAAAATCGTTTCGTTTTAATGAGCCGTTTCTTTCCTGTCTTTTTATTACATAATTAGAATAAATTTCGCGTTAGATGTTTCAGAATAATCATTTTGCATCATCAAAAAATATTACATTTGAATTAATTTTTTATAAATTAAATTTAATAAAATATTTAAAATTCAAGTATTGGAAAATCTTTGTGAGATTTTAATTAAATGCATTAAACCAGTATCTTGTGCATTAATAATTTGAATTTAATAAAGTCACTAAATTGAAAAGTATTGGAAATTTACTTTATAGTTTTAACTAAATGTATCAAATCTGTATCAATGTATATTATATATTAATAACTTGAATTTGAAAAATTCTTTAAAATTCATTGCATTGGATATTTGCTTTAGGGTTATAAATAAATGTATCAAATCTATATTAATGTAACCAGAACATTAATAAATTAAATTTAATAAAATTTGAATTAAAAAACATAATTAAGAATTGAAAGTTTTAAAAATTTGCGTTATGATTTTAATTAGTATGTATAAGTATTGGAAATTTGTTTTAGGGTTATAATTAATTATGTCGATGCAGTATCTTGTACGTTACTAAGTTGAATTTTGAAACTGAAATTCGAAGTACTAGAAATTTATTTTATCGCTTTAATTAAATGTATCAAATCTGTATCAATATATCTAACGCACTAATATTTTTATTTTCAACAAAATCTTTAAAATTCAAAGTATTGGAAATTTGTTTTACGGTTTTAATAAAATATATAAAATCTATATCAATGTATTCATATCTTGTACATTAATAAATAAATTAACTTAATAAATAAATATATTGGTTGTCTCAAATTTAACTAACATTTTTCAAAAATGTGTAGGAAAAGAATAGTTAGGTTTATAAAAACGATTCTTACAGCACATTTCTTTAAAAGAGCATAAATTTTTTCGTACTAAGCTCAAAATTTTATCGAGAGATGGCTCTGTTGAGAACAATTAAAGAAATATAAAGAACTATAGTTAAAAATCGCATCCTGACAAGTTATTACGACATTTGATTGGAGACATTTGATTACGGCTGATAGCCGTTATTTCAGAATGTGTAATGTGATTTTCGATTCTTTTCATTTCATTGCCACGTTTACCATCCGCAGCGTCATTTAACGAAAAGATTTTGAACTAATATCAGGAAATATGGAAAGAAAAATTAGATCTATCTTATGAATTTGCTTCAAGAATCGTTTTTTAATCTTATCTGGTATTAATAACCATCAGGGTAATTTAGGACACGATGTATTAATTATCAAATTAAATCAGATTAAAAATTTTAATTTTTTAGATTATGTTGCTTTTGAATAAAAAATAGCAGGGCACTTTTTAAATGGTGGGAGCAATAACGTTAAAAGCAACTAATTCTGAATTCTATTGATATTTGTGTTATATACACTAATATTATTATTTGTTTGTGCATTGTCAAGACATTTGAGTGACTGAATTTAAGTACTTGGGTGAAACTTTTCATTTTTGCGGTTTAAAGTTGAAATAAAAGTTTTATTTTATTTAATTTTTTTTCAAACTAATTGAAGCCAAAATTTGTGATAGTTGTGACAGTTGAGAATTGGAAGCAATTAAGTACAAAATTAAATCTGAAGTAATTTTAATTTTCAAAACACTGCAAATTTAGTGATAAAAAGCGCCATTTCGCAATACCATATGAAAAGGATGTAAACATGCTATCACAGCCTTGGCAATGTATGAAGGTTAGCTTTTGCCGCTGGTGTTTAAATTGTATAAAAAGTTCAGAGTTGAAAACTTTTATCTAAGTACTTTTAATTTAGGAAATGTAATGTGCAAGAATTCAACAGTAATTCGACCATTCCTCCATTGCGAAATAGCAACAGGTGGTAAAGTTTGCTGAACAAGATCAGTTTTCTATTTTATATAAATTGGATCACGTGATTTTCAGATAATACCACTGATAGTTTACTTCAGTATGTCCACCGCATAGATAAATTTGGAATTATGAGCATGAAAAATGGTTGTAAACCCGTCGTATTTCCAATTTGGGTCCGATATTCGAAAACCACACCTTATTAAGAGCAGAACCGTGGTGGCTCAGGGGAAAGAGCACTCGCCTCCCAATGAGGTGAACCAAGTTCAAATGCCAGCAATGACTGGTCGTTGTGAATTCCGAACCCGGCTCTCATCGAACACACAGTGCAGACGTAAAAACATCTTCAGTGGAAGACGGATCATGGACAAGGGTCCCCTTGCTGTCAAGAGTTGGAGGTTTTCCTCTCCATGTAATGCAAATGTGGATTAATTCCTTCAAAAAGTCCTCGAATAAGGCAAAGTTTCTCCCAATACTTGATCCAGGACTTGTCTTCTAGACGGGGTTCAAAATTATGAGGCTACGGATTTGAACTTTGGTTGTCAAAAACCAGAATTTGGTCAGCTTTTCAACAACGGTTATTGTATAACATTTTTTAAAAAATACTAACAGTGCGCTGCGTTGGCTCAAGGGATAGAGAATTCGCCTCCCAATTAGGTGATACTGCTTAAAATCCCGGCGTTGGCTGGTTGCTTCCTCCCTGAACACACAACCACACTGCAAATATCTTTAGTGGTAGACAGATCATGGGTTAGAATCACCTTGCCATCTGATTAATAGAGGAAGGCTTTCGTGGTATGGTTTTCCTCTGCGTGTTAAGGAAAAATTCCATCAAAAAGACCTCTACGAAGGCTAGTTTGTCCCAGTGCATGATCCAGGAATTCCTTTGTCCTCTAAGCTTAGTTAATTACAATGCTACGGAGTTGAACGTAGATAGTCGTAAACTCAGAATAGGGTCAGCTTTTCAGTACAGGCTTTGAAATAAAATTTTAAAAAACTTATAAACAGTGATCGTAAACACACATGTTTGCACATTATAATTTTTTAAAAAAAAAATTGTGTTTTTTTTTACATTATTTTACTCTAAATTACCATTAATACGTTGTATACGTTATTGATATGCTATTTCTTCCAAAAACAAGCTGAAAATTATATAGTTTTACTAGCTATTTTTTTTCCTTCCCATTTCTTGGTAAGTAATTGAAAGCGACAGCATGCCACATAAGGCGATCCTAACTCACTTTACAAATTGATTTTAACCACTAAACTGCGATGGCTCATAGGCTAAAAGCACTGAAATGTCATTGCGAAGTTCTGGGTTTTGGTCCTCAACAGTAGCTTGAAGGCCACTAAGCTTCTGATCTAAGAATGCCAGCTCGTTTGGGAAGCTGACTACATTACCCCACTAAAGCCGTTGGTTACAAAATTGTGAAGCCGTAACCCTATCTTCCTGACAAAGGGCTGTTGTGATAATACTTTTCTTTTAAATCACTTAGCCTTCGTCCCCTAAATCGCTGAAATAAATTCTACCAATACCACATGACTCGCACGTCACAGGTTCCATCTTCTGTTGATTGAATAATCCTTATCTTTTACTCTATCAAATAAGGATTATTCCCTTAAGGAAATGATACAACAAAATACTTCCAATTTTCAAAAGCCACTTATTTTCGCCAAAGAAATATCAGGAACCTGAACAAGAATCATTTAATATTTAATGAGTGATATAAAATCACAGGTGCATATTGCGCCATCATAATTAATAAAAATGACTTCAAAACTTTAAAAAAAAAATAGAAATAAATCTCCAAGTGCTTTTCTCATCAACTTGTATAATTTACTGAACTATCTCACTGGAGGGGAAAGTAATTTCCCCAACCGGGGATAATAAAATTTAATTCTTCATCCTGCTTCTCATCGTTGTAAATAAAATACTAACTGGACTTATTTAGAAGTTCTACAACCAAATTGCTTTGCGAGAAGAAAGGGACCCATAAATTTGATTATTAGGAAAGAAAAGCGAGGCGTATGTCCGATAAATTCAATTCACTACTGACAAGCGGAGTGATTTAATAAAATTATCGGGTCGATGCCTGCCATGAAATCTTAATCGCACTCCTTTTTCAGATCTCAACATTTTTTTTTTTTTTTTTTTGATGATCACAAAAATATTGTAAAGATTAGTTTTATTTTTCTGTAGAAAACATTAATGATTTATGAGCAGAAAATTTTTGTTATATTGTAAATTACATTAAAATCCCAACAAAAATTCTCGATATTTTGAAACTAGGAAACCCTGTTTAGAAAATAAAATAAGTTCAAGCAATATATAAACCATTTTCGCTTTTGCAGCTTATCTCTAGATTCATTGTGAAACATATATTTTTAATCAACCAGATAATGATGGAGGATTTAAAAATGAAAATAAATGATTCGTCATTGAAATAAAATTTTATAACCGAATTAAATTTAACCTAAACTTTTTATACTTTATCTTTACCTTTTCTAATTATTTTTACAAACAGAACATTATGAATATGAAAAAAAACCTTGATTTTCTCCAACAAATAAGTGTTATCTCTCTAATATAGTTGCAATTATCAAGCAAATAATATGCTCGGATAACTTTAGCCATACTAGTGGTCTTGCGAATAATTCGACCGATTTAGATGCTTCTTTTATTTTTCTAGTATTATGCTCCGAGTCGATACATCCATTTATTCATCACGTTACAGGCACAATTCATCGTCAGCTAAATTTATTGCGGTTTCGATACAAAGTGGCCCAATAGCATGTCACCTAAGCACTTTCTTTTTTAGTTATCCTTTTTCTTAAATTGCAAAACTCGAAAACTTTCACTAATATCTTTCAAAAAGTTCGGCCGGGATAACCAGGGTGATAGTGCGTTGGGCCTATGCCCAAGGGATCGTGAGTTCGATCTCCACTGACTGAAGACTCCTGGTAACTGGTGTATGTTGAAACTTTCTGGTCACAAAGTCCTCCATGTTTACATAACAAATCAATACCTCTGGGGTTACTGAATTGGAAATTAATTGTTTCCTTGTTCCGATCAAAATTACGATATGTGGATGTACGAACGATTCCTGTCTATAAACTGAGTGACGTGTGTGACTGAGGTCGTATTCTTGGCAATAGACTGCGCCACTGAAAAACAAAATAACTCACTTTCTGCCTTAAATTTACTTAGTTTCACTTGCTGATAGTGGCAAGTGGCATTATAAACAACAACAAAAAGTTGATGTTAGCCGTGGCGGTTCGGGGATAGCGTGCTCGCTCCCAATGAGTTGATCGGGGCTTGAATCCCAGCGATGGCTGTTGATACGAGTTTAGCACCCGGCTCGCAACGACCCCACGTTGACGTAAAATATCCTCAGTGGTAGATGGGTCATGGGTTAATGCCGTCAGATTAAGCCTGGGAGGATTTCCTATCCATGTAACGCAAATGCGGGTTAGATCCATCAAAAAGTCCTCCACAAAGACAAATTTCTCCTAATACTTGAACCAGGAGTTTCCTGTTTTTTCTGGTTTGGGTTCCAAATTACAAGGCTTCATAGTTGAACATCGATAGACGTAAACTCAAAATTGGATCGGCTGTTCAACGACGGTTAAAAAAAGTTAAGGCAGAGTAAACGGCTATATTAGTCAAATTGTTTGAACTGGTTGGTTTTGTTTTATATTGACAACAACGACAGTTATTAGTGAGTTTAAAAGAGGTCAGATTTTGTGAAAGTATCTAACATTTCAAAGCAACTTATAGAACTAATAGAAGCTAAAGCTAATTTCCCTGAAGGTAGCAAATAAATTTCGACATATCAAGCTTTATCGGCCCAAGAAAATGGCAAAATTTGAGGGGCAGAGAAAGAAAAGCAAACGAAAGAGTTTAACTTGAACTCAGAAAAAAAAAAAAAAAAAATTCTTACAGAACAATTAGAATTACGATTTCTTGGGCTGAAAAGTCAATATTATATTAAATCTTTTACTATAATACGAGGAATGGTTGCCAAGTCGAAAATCGTCCCAGAATTAATAAACTCCGGTAAACTTGGGGGTCTGGGGTTTTTGGCCACGAGGAATCGATTGGCGCCGGTTTTGAAGTGCTACGGTCGAGCAGTTCGGAGTTACAGATAGGATATTTTCAAACTTTATTAGTTCTGTATTAGTCTGTTTGTAATCACAATATATCGCCCCAGAAGCCTCGCCCAGGCACGAAACTCGGCACATAATTGTGTTTTGACATAATGAAGAAGTATTTTTTTTCTTTTTCAAAAATTTGGATTAATTTCTTAGTTATCAGTCATTTTGTAAGAAAATCTATACTTTTTCGTCTTCCAAGTGCCGTATTCAAAAAACTTATTAAAAAAATACATATCTCTTATAAATGTATGCTAATGCGAACCTTACAATTGAAATATTAATTTTCGACAACTTAAACCAATAATATACGAAGGAATTAATAATTTAATTGTAAGGTTCGCATTAGTTTACATTTATCAAAGTGGAGAAATGTTTAACTTTTGTATTAAAAATGTGGCAACATATTAGATACGTAAATAGAACGCTTAGCTGTCGTTGTTCATAATTGTTATAATAAGTCTTTCCACGATTTAAATTGTTAAAATTTTCTTTGTCTATTGCCTAATAAGTTTCAAGCGGTAACGTGCTGCCATCTATAGCCAATATGGCGAACTAATAAAGTTTGATGACCACACGATTATTTTTAAATCACAAAATTAAGGTAAAACAAATATAAAAGAAAAAAATAAGGATAACTTTGATATTTTTACTAAATTTTCTTTTGAAAAAGTACGATTCTAATTCCACTGTTTTTTATTAAGGGAAATTTGTTAATGAAATTTTGAATTTAGCGCTCGTTCGTTAACTAAAAAGATTCGTTCTTTTTGATTCGTTCAAAATTCCCATTTCCAAATATTCGAATTTCCAAAAAAGCATTTAAGGAACTGATTTCGATTTCAAATCATCGTCAACAAAGTCCGACATTTCAACATTCATCAGATTTCAAGCTACATTTTCAACATTCATATTTACAACTCGCATCAACTCGCGGTATTTTCAGCTACTGTTTTCTCCGAGCCGAGCTCGGTAACCCGCTGGTATTTAATAAAGTTACAATTTCTTTTGCCAATATGTTTACAATTATTTAAGAAGACAAAACTCTTGCACTGTCGGTTATTGTCGGTGGTACTTTTCAGCAACTTTAACCCGAAAAATACATTTAAAAAAATTTTTTAATTATAAACATTTTTATTTGTAAACAATTCATTGAAAGATTATGAAATATGAAAATTTTAAAAATAGCAGAGAAACAATTTTTAAAATTAACTTCTTTTTTTATTTTTTTTAAAGGTTAAGGAAACTCAACTACACCTAAATATATTTTTTTTTTATTGTAAAAGGGTAATTACGTTAAAGTTGAAGTGTCTTTTGAGCATAATCGTTGTTAAATAATATTTTTTATTGTTACACATACGGAAAGGAATGTATATTATCACTTTTGAGAATAAAAAATCTTTCGAAACTTGTTAGGTTCACGCTTTTATAAAAAAAAATGGATCTGAAATATCTTTATAAGGGGGGGGGAGTATTATCTCAAGTACTCGAACAAAACAAAAAAAATAATTTAGAAATTTCCCAGTTAATTTCAGTATATATATTTTTTTATTTTTTAGAAAGAGGAGTAGAGACATTTTATCGGATAAGACAATCTACTTTCCGTTAGTTCTTTTTGGAAATTCTATCACAGGTAAACATTGTCATCTTGTTCCATTAGTAGATAAGAAAACACAATGCTTAAAAGTTTTAATCTTTCAAATGGTTTTTGTAAGTTTTTTCGTTCCTAATTAAATTAAATCGTCCGAAATTGGCACTATACCATCTCAAAATGTTTTGTTCGAATCATTTGCAACAATATCAAAAATGAAGTCATATATTTCACTCTAAAGAGCTCCAACCCACTTCCTCAAATCAAATTTTTTTTTTTTTTAAATCAAACGTTTTATTAAAATGATACCACGTGTTCAGTTTCCGATATTATTAAAATAAAATTTGAACCAAATTGTTGTAATCGTCTATATACATACTTGCTCACTATCTAAATTTAATCTGGTGGAACTTTTCAACTCTAGGACGCTACCAACCTAAAATCCTACGCTACCAACAAAATAGCTTTGAATCGGCAATAAATTTAATGACGCATTCTTTTCCATGCATTCGAAGGAGCATAAGTTGTATGAAAAATAGACATTAGAATTCTAAATCTCTTTCAGAATTCAATCCTAGCTGTATTTCTCTCAAATCAATAGTGTCACAAGAGCGAAAGATTCAAGCCATTGACTTGATGCTCGTGATCAATAAATTCTCAGAATCATAACAGATTTTGTCCAGTCGAGAAAAAAAAAATTTTTCCTTTCTGAGATTCACTTTCATGCGCCCTCCAATCGTCCAAGATGAGATTCTTGTTCCAAATAAGGTTCAATATCTCATAGAACTGGTATCTATCAAGTTGGGCAATTACTGAAATGGCCATCTTAAGGGACATTGCAGCAACTAAATGGCCACTGTACTGGTCAGTGAGTGTTGTATAAGGGTATGATTATTATTATTATTGCGGTCATTACTGCGTGGTCTTTGCCTTTAGAACACAGCATTTCGCTAGACTTTGACTTTCGTTATCAAAACTCTGTAGAAAATATTATATAGAGTTAACGGTAGAGAACGAATTCTCGGTAAAAGCATTTGATGAGGAAAGTCCCTTATCTTTATTTATTGGCAGAACGTGAAGAGATTTTTCCCCCGCCAAACAAATAACCAACGCTAAGGATTCTGGATTTAATGAGGTTCGTTCATGCAATCTTATTTTTAAAATCAAGTGCAATTCATTAGTAAAAGTATTTCTTTCTGTGTGGAAGGAAATGAAACATTTACTTACTGTCTTATAAAAAAAGAACAACTCTTATAATAAAAACGTAAAAGGAAACTGACGGTGACCTGTCTTACTATTTTAACGTATCAAGCTATATTAACAAAAAGTTCTGTTTTTTTTTTTTTTCTTTTTTTTTTTCTTTTAAAAAAACATTTATTTTACAACAACAAATACAGTAATAAAATCAAAGTTCCCGTAACGAGATAGTAATAACTTTTCAAACAAAAATAGAAAACCCGTAACGGACTAGTACAAACCTCAAATTCGAAAAACAAAAACTATTCTCTAAATATCAACAATTCTCTGTTGTTCTAAAAATTGTCTCGTGCTTCTAATTTTATCGTGTGATTTTTTTTATATTTATCTCTTTATGTGTTTATTTTATTTTATGCATGCTTTTGCTAGCCAATTATTTTGTTAATATTTTTAGATTATTTAATATTTATTATAAAATATTTATTTATAAAAATATTTTCGTGATTTACTTTGATTATTAAAAATAATACACCAGTTCTTGATTTTATTGATAATAACTAATAACTCTATTACACACATCTAGTCTTATGACTTTAAAAATTTTTTTACTACCTTGACAAACTTATGGATGTTTATTTTTTTACTTTTATGATTATAGCAATATTTTTGAAATCTAATTTGAATGCAAGTGAAACACTTTTAATTTCTGTAGTGTTAATAATTTTATTTTTAAAGCTGAATGCGTCTGTCTGAAGATTGTTAGCATACACCGAAGTACTAACTTTCCAAGTATTCTTAATAACCTCTTTTTACACTACTTTGAATAAAAAAATGCTGCGATTTCAATTAGGAACAGCATCTGATTCGTAGGTGATTTTACTCTAATTAGAAACAATGAAACTTAAAATTGAAATTTTAAGTGGGTGCTTTAAAGTTTTGGATCCTTCTTTTCCCACCTCTAATACTGTGTGTTCTCTTATTCTTCAAAATTGAGGAAAATAACTAAAGAAAAAAGCATTGTATAAATGAATTAAACCAGGCAATATTATTCATAATATATTTCATAACATGAATAGGTGTACTAGTTGGCGTCACTTCTTTCTTATATAAATTTTCTAACTTTTTACGTTTATTTATTCGAGTGCAATACTTAAATCACCGTATTTTTCTTTTCCTTTTTTTTTTTTTTTTTCAAAAAAAAGCATGCCTTTTGCGAAGAGAGCACTCTTTTAATGTGTTCAGCTTTTACATTTGAAAAGATGCTTTAGTAGTTAAAAATAAATCTATAGAAAAATGAACCAACTACTACCTGCTTAGATCTAGCTAATTTCGAAGATAAATTTAATTCTTCTTAAAGATGTGAAAATTCAGTTTTATAATTGATTTATTTTAGTTACTCTGTTTACGTTTGCCTAACAAATTCGAACCTATTTACCGCTATAAAGGTATAGAGAAGTAAAATATTGATTTCATTATTTTACTACTAAACAAGGAGGGGATAAAATCATTCCTGGAAATAAAATCAGTAGTTCTAGTTGAGTTTAAAATTTGCAATGCATTGATTAAAAGAATTATTTTCAGCGATATAAAACGTAAGTAAGAGTTCTCTGGTGTAAACACTTAGGTTACTTCTCCATTTATAAATTTAAACATTTTTTAGAAACTGTGGCTTCTTTAAAGGAAAAAAAATGTTTCATTCATTTAAGTTTAAAACATCAACAAAAAAAAAATATTGGCACATTTATGTGCATTTTAATGTGGGTTGTCTGTGTATGGAAGATATTAGAGAAGACCTTCAATAATTTAGATCCATTTGGCAGTGATGCTTTCACACAGCCTATCACTTGACTGTAACCGAACAGGGACAAAATTCGAGTTTCAGGAGTTTAGTTTTATCTCCATGCTTCTAAATCACCAAGACATACGTTATGCAGCTTATAATATAGTTTAAACCCTTACAATTTGAAAATAAATGCTCATTCGTTTGGGTATATCCCTTTTAATCCTTTAAAAGATAAATTAAATATATTTTTTTTTAAATCTTACTATGTGATGTGTCACGAAACGAACAATTTTTTTTTCATTCAGCATTTATACAGATAGCTAGCTTTACCAAATTTGCTTTGAAGGATCATTTGAAAAGACTATTTTTACACTGTAAAAAAAATCTGTTAATTTTACGGAAAAAACTATCAGCTGGTGTGCAGTATAAAAACGTTTATTTTACAGAGAAATACTGTTATTTAAAAACAGACTCCTGTATTTTAATGAGTACTATTATTTTAAGAAAATGTCCTTTTTTAACTGATAAGCACTCTTATTTCAACAAACAAACTCTGTTATTTTAATAAAAGATACTCTATAAAATAACTATGTCAGCATTGTGACAACTATATCATGTATATTGTAATGTCAATAATATTAATAACTATCTTGTAATGTCAATAACTATCTCAGCATGTTTCTAAGCTTAATGCAAATTCATAAATAAACACTGCGTTTTCTTTTTTAAAAAAAATCTATTTTATTCACAGAATTTAGATAATAAAGCAGATCACAATTCATAAAGCTAATCGTTATGTTCTAAATCATTTAACTGATCTCTATAACGGTAATTTATATAACAGCATATCAATGTGATTTACACCAAAAAACTAATAATAGTATTAATGATTAATAAGTTACGAAAACAATTAAAATACGTTTATCTTATAATGTAGCATATTAAAGTAATATCATGGTTCGATGTTATTAAAAAGAAACAACTCTTTTTAGCTCTTAATTTGGAAACAATCTAAATCAGAAACATAATCGCAAAGTGAAATAAAAGAGAAATAAATAAATCATACAGGCATCAATGAGGGAAAACTTGATACTACCGATTGATTTTTGGGTCAATAAAGATGTACTGACAACAATGAAAAACACCATTATTAGATTTTTAAATATAGTTATAAATCATGTTTTTTTAAAAACCGCAGAACTCAAATTATAATCAGCTATGCAGATCATTTAAAAAAAAAAAAAAACATGCTCCTCTTTTAAATATATAGAAAAGGATCCATCACATTTTACGATGTTAGTTTAAGTTACACATAAAAAAAAAAATTAATAAAAAAAATTTAAAACTTAGCCTTAAAAAACGTTGCAACAGCGTGAATATTAAAGATGTTAATGGCAAATATTATTTGTCAATTCATTTTCATAGTAAAATTATACAATTTAAGAATTAATTTAATTACTAAAAAAAAAACATCACAAAACCACCAGATGTTGCAATGTTTAAATATGTTCGGTTCAGATTTCAGATACAGCAAAGTGTTTCCTTTTAAAACTAAAAATTCTCATGAAAGCAATAGGGTATTGGCGAGTCCAACCTTTTCTATATGGTACTTACTGCAAGCTGTTTCTGTGATATATTAAGGACTTGGAGAACCCCATAGCTCTTTCCCGTCCCCATCTTGAGCCAAGAAGTCGATAAAGGGTATTAGTGCAGGTTATTAATGGTCATTAAGGTTGGCGCCCCGTTCCATTAGCTACTTCATTCACCAAAAGACACCGACCAAATTCCCACCATAAACACTTTCCCTTTGCTAAATTGATTTTCAAAGCATGATTTAGTGAATGAATAGTGGCAAATTTTGTTCACGCCGTGAAAGTACTCAGAATCAGTACTGATTCGTGGTCAATTTAAATCGAAATTGATGGTAATTAACTGATGTAAAGAAATGCGTCGAGATATGCTTCTTATTGTGTTGGTAATGGGATCTTTTCAAAAATAGTACAAAGCAAAAAAAAAAAAAAAAAAAAAAAAAAAAAAAAAAAAAAAACAATACCCAAAGTTTCAATATCTTAAACATTTAGATCCTTTCTTATTATTATTAACTGTAACTAGTTCATTTATTGCATGGCTCAATAGATTCATTTAGAAACTGGGAGTGGTTGAAATCGTTCCTGCTGTCTGCAACCTGTTTAATATAAAATAACGTAAATTGAAGGGGAAAAATGGAATAAAATAAAATTAACCATTCACCTGGATTTATGTTTAATCTAAAGACAAAATTTTCATACAAAAAATAACTTATTAACGTTTGGTCGAATTAGCGGGATTTTCACAAATTAGGTAATAGGTTACAAACTTCAGAATTCGCTTACATCTTCTGGATTATCCAAATTAATTATCACGCTTTATTTTCCCTTTGCTTGTTCTCCAATTAATACAAATACATTAAGCTGTTTCCAAGAAGTAATATAACAAATGTAACTCGGACCGCCATGGGTCTAATATTTGAGAATCTTGATTGAATAAAAGCCGTTATCAACCATTTAATATTTTGCCAAGATAAGTCCTCATAGCAATTTAAAGCCATTACTCGGTCATCATATTGAGTTTACCTATATATTGATTTCATCGATTCAACCTATATTTTTCAGCAGAGGATTTACATTTAGGTTTCAGAGCCTATCTAGGTCTGTTGAGGCAAAATCTAGACATTCCAACTAGGATTCCTCGTTGGAGCACGTTCTTGTAGGACAACTATTATGCATATTTTGCTCCCAACTGTGTTTAAATAAATTGTAGAAAGAGGTCATGAATTTATGAGTCTATCCCATTTTAAATGAAATTAGACAATTTATAGAACGCCAGCAGTGATTTCTCAGGGGATAGAGCATTCGCCTTCTAATGAGATGATCCTGGATCGAATCCCAGCGATGGCTGGTCGATACGAATACCATACTCAGTTCGCAACGACCACAGTGCTGACGTAAAATATCCTCAGTGTTCTACGGATCATGAATTAGAGTCCATTTGCCGTCAGGCTAACCATGGGGGGCAACTTTTATGCTAACTATTGTTCTGTATACTTTTTACCAGCACAAAGTATAAACAAACACAAGTCTTTGGGAGACTATAGTGTAGACACATGTTGGTGGAACTAGTGTGGAAACATCCACATTGGCCACTATTTAACTTCCAAAAGAAGAAATGTGAATTGATTTTTCATCTAGCCTCTTACATCTTTTTTTTCTTTTCTTACTCATTTAACATATTAATGTAAGCATATTAGCAAACAGAATTTTACAGTACATAATAAGTAGAACGAAATCCAAAATTATAGAACATAAGCTGACAGAATTGCAAAAATTGTGCGATTTTTTTACTAGCTCTGTCATGTAGTGACTATTATACAAAATAAACTTGAAGAACATTTGGTAGAAAAGTAGCTTTTAATATGACTAGCATATTAAACTTTTTTTAGAAAGGTTTGTTTTTTGCTCCTTTAAAATTTTGAATTAGTCCTTTATGTTGACTATACAAAAGTTACTCTTAAATTTAAAAAAAGACTAAATTACTAACTTAAATCATCGTAATACTTGTTACTATGCTTTTTCCCGATGTATTATATGTATAAAGAAGGGAAAAGACTAATTTCATTTTCATAAAAGTTTGTTCTTGTTTAAAAAAATAAATAAATTCTAAAACAGTTAAGAGTCTATATTTTAACTCTTTTGTAGGTATCAATGCTAAACAAATTAATGATGCAAAATAAAGATTTACTTCATATCTATGTGTTTAAAAGGAAAAATTATTTTCAGTTCAAAATAAATATATATTAACGTAAATTGCATTAAAAATTTAAATAATTCTAATTGTAAAGAACTGAATACAATTTCCATAATACTATTTTTAACTTAAATAATAACAATTAGACTAATAGCTAAAACTCCTAGTCATTACAAAGGTAGAAATTGTTATTTTTCTTCAATTAATTAGAGCAGATTTTTGTGAAAATTGAAAGAAATTTATAAATTAAAGGCGAATTAATAAAGAAGAATTTTTAAATTTATCATCATATACAAGAAAAATTTGCTCACAGTCGCTTGAAATCATTTATATCGAAAAGAACACTAGAATACATTTTTTTTTTCATTTTATTACATTACAAAAAAGACTCAGTTGTTGTTTATGCAAAGTTACATCAGAGATACTAAATTAAAAAGGTATAAAAATGTTTTGATAATCATTTTTATCAAAGTTTGAAAAATAAAATCAAATATGCAACTTAGTAAAAATTATATATATATATATATATATATATATATATATATATATATATATATGTGTGTGTGTTACCGGCAAAGTATGAAATCCGGCATTGTATAGAATGCCAAATGCTATTTAGGCAAAGTATGAAATACATCTCAGATTCTCAAATACTGACCGAAATCTGGAGAATGTCAACTTTCACCGGTGAATGTTGACAATCACATAGTCGCTTTGGTGAATGTCCGAAATATTTATTACATCCGATTTTATATTAATTTATTCGTGGATATAATTACATTTATTCGATATTTTAATAATTACTGACGATAGATTACATTTATTCGATATTTTAATACTTACTGACGATAGATTACATTTATTCGATATTTTGATACTTACTGACGATAGATTACATTTATTCGATATTTTAATACTTACTGATGATAGATTAGAAGAAACATCAGTGTTTGGAGTATCGGGCAAATGTATACTGGGCAGTGGCACTGAACCTTAAAAAACATCAGTGTAGGATATACCGGGCAAATGTATACCGGGCAGTGGCACTTAACTAGACCTAGTATGACTAGACCTTTGGTAAATGTCCGAAATATATACTAGGTCTAGTTAAGTGCCACTGCCCGGTAGACATTTGCCCTGTATACCCTACACTGATGTTTTTTAAGGTTCAGTGCCATTGCCTGGTATACATTTGCCTGGTATACCCTACACTGATGTTTTTTTAAGGTCAAGTGCCATTACCCATGCACATCATTCACATAATAACCTCATCAGGACGTTTATTTCATACTTTGCCTAAATAGCATTTGGCATTCTATAGAATGCCTAGGCATTGTACACAATGCCTAGGCAAAGTATGTAATAATTCTCACATTTCATACTTTGCCTAAAAACGTCAGGCATTCTATACAATGACTAGGCATTCTATACAATGCCGGCGTTTCATACTTTGCCGGTAACATATATATACAGTGGAACCCGCTTAAGAAGTTTTTCAAGGTAGTGGAAAGAAATGACTTTTTAAACGGTAAAGGTTAAAAACGAAATTTTTTTTCACAATTGTATAACCTATATTACAGAATCAACATGTAATGAAATAAATATTTATTACTATTCATTTAGAAAAAAAAATAACTAATAACTACTTTATTTTTTTAATTATCCAATGTTATTTACACAGAGATGCACACATTTTTACAATTATTGATGAGACTTTTGCGAGAAAAAATCGTTATAGGTAGTTTGTTTTTTCTCACCGACCTATAACTGAAAATTGTCCAACTGCTGTAAATATTTGAACATTTCAGGGGCACATTTTCAACACTGTAAATGAATTTGCAAAAACTTTTCACCTCTTTTCTGGCAACAGAAAGACTAGGAGGTTTAGCAATAACTTCTTCAGTTTCACTCAATTCTCCTTTGTCATTTGTAGCCTCCCAAATATCCTCTAATAAAAGCACATCACAAAATAAAATTTCATCGTCAACCGATACATAATCTTCAAACGAGGCAGTTAAATTAAGTTTATTTTGGAGCGACTTCCAATCATTATCAAAATTTTCATTTGTTTCTTCATCAGACACTTCATCTGACATTTCATATTCAGCTTCAAAGTCATACTTTTCGGTTGTATCTCCATCAAAGAATCCAGCTTTCTGAAAACAACTAGCAATCGCAGATGGTGTTATTAATTCCCATGCCGATACAATAAACTCAATCGCTTTTAAAGCATTGACTTTTTCAGCACTCCTGTATTTTCAAGTCCTTCCAGCATCCGTTTCTCAAGTCACAATTTATAATACTGCTTAAACACCTTGACAACTCCCTGATCCATCAGTTGTAGAACAAAGGTAGAGTTTGGTGGTGATGCATGAGTCACCAGGCTTCCCGATTTTCATTTATGGTGGACAGAATGTCCAAGCGATTTCCCACATTCTTACAGTTTCATTGTTCATCTATCTCATGGTTGACATTTCTTTGCTCACACCTGTTGCTGATAAATCCCCTTCTGTTGTGAAATATGAGCAAAGGTCAGTGGTCTTTGTTAATTCACGTACCTGTTTTCGTGACGGAAAGGTAAAACTAGATAATACATTTTAAATAAAAATTATTAAAAAAAATAGAAGGAAATTGGAAGTGAGCGAAAACCTCTTAAACGGGTAAAAAAACTTCGTATAACGCTAAATTCAACATTATGGTATTTGGTTTTTTAAGAAAATAACTTCTAACGCGGGAAAACTTTTTAAATGGGAACTTCTTAAACGGGTTCTACTATATATATATATATATATATATATATATATATATATATATATATATATATATATATATATAATTATAAAATAAGTGTTTCGAACTTGATTTCTATAAGTTTAAAATGCTTTAAAGATTGTGCGAAAAAAATGTTCCCATGTTATCGTTGGGGATCGAACCAGTGACCTCTGAGTTAGTAGAAATCACTAATTAATAGTAAAGTTTACTATTAATTCTCATTAAATTTCTTTTATTGAGTAAAAAAAAAATCTTTATATTGTGTATTTAAAGAAGGTATACTATAGGTAATATCCATCCTATGGCCTCGGAGGCTCTGGAGATAGAGCGTTCGCCTCCCAATGAGGTCATCCAGGTAAAAATGCCATCGGTCGTAGGCTGTTACGAATTCTGCTCCCTTCTCACACTGACCAAAGTGCTTATGAAAAATACCTTCAGTTCCTCAGTGGTTGACTGATCATAGGTTAAAATCCCTTTGCCCTAGGGTTAACCCTGAGAGGTTTTCCTCTCTATATAACGTAAATGCGGGTTAGTTCCATAAAAAGTCCTCTACGATTGCTAATTTGTCCCAAAGCTTGATCCAGATGTTCCCTCGTTTTCTTGGTCGGGTTGGAAATTACAAGGTTGCAGAATTGAACATTAAAAGTCATTAACTCAGAATTGGTTCAGCTGTTCAAGGCCGCAAGCATTCAAAAAATATCCATCTTAGATAATTCAGCTGGAATATTATTTACTTTTTTTAAAAAATAAAGAAATTGAAAAATGTGATTGTTTAATTGCTATGTTAGTTGGAAAATTTCACGGAAACTTAGCATGTTCCTACTACTAACGCCAGGCATGGAGTCGCTTCTTTGATCTACTTTGGCATGAGTGGTTAGTCTTGTATAATATGTAGTATGTCTCTGACTCAATCTTAATGGTTCGAGGGGGGAACCTCAAATATGCTAATCATGTAATGGAAACAATATTTTATAATTTACCGAATCGAAAGACACAAATCTACAGAAATCCATCTGAAACATTTAGATGAAGTGTTCTGCTATCAGAAAAAGTAAAAACATTTTATTTCTATTTACACCTGTCATTGAGATGGTAGATATATTTTCTAGAAAATAAAATTCTTTAGAGAAAAATAAAAAAAAATAAAGTACACTGCTTGAGAATTGCTAAGTAACAGCTACATTTCTTGGAATAATTAATAATAAACATTGATTAATGAAATGAAACTAATTACATATTTAGTAGAGACAATGAGAATTATTATGCAAAGTAGTTCAGATATCGACATATAAAAAAATAATAAAATTAAAAATAAAAAAGATGCTCATTGGACAATTTTCAAACAGTCATGAAATATTGGTCTTCTTGCCAGAATGAAACAAAAATGAGTAGCTCAGTAAGATGTGCGATTACCTTGGACATTAATGCGCATGCTGCATTTGTTATTTATGCTGTCCACTAAACTATCGATGAGCTCTTGTGACATATCGTGCCATTCCTCTCTCAAAGCGGTTTCCAGCTCTTGCATGGTTTGGAAAAGACGTGTTCCTTGTGAAACACGTCCCCAAGGACAACCTAAGCATACTCTATAGGATTTAGGTCCAAAGAGTACACATATCATTTCATATGGTGCGCTGATACCTCAACGCACCTGTGTGGTCACGCACATTTGTCCATGAACAAAACAGGGTCTACCACACCCCAAAAAGACAAGCATGATCCAGAATAATCTCTCTGCAATATCACTGCGATGTAACGTTACCTCGCTTAAAGATATGAAGCGTTGTTCAACTATTAAGCTTGATGAATGCCCATACCAACACTTCCTAAACGAAGGAAGGCCTCTGCACGAATAAACTTAGTAGTCTGACGTAACAAATATAAACTGCGCAGTGGGGAGAAAATACAAAATATGTCACTACGTTCGGACTACTAAAGGATCAAATTTCTCGTTTATAGTAACCCTTGGTGACCGAAGCTTTTCTTTCCTAAGAGGTGATGCCTATACCGGCACGTCTAGGCCATACCGATACGTTCACGAACCTATTATTATGCACAACGTGCTCTCCTCTCCCTCTCTCAACACTAACTGGTAACCAGAATCACTTTTCATAGTGAATAGGGATTCAAGAACATCACTCTGGACCTTAACTGGTTACCTCAACCAATGCGTTTCTTATACCAACGTAGTCTTTCTCGATGATGAAGTGGTTAATCGAACAGGTTTCCGTGCATGCAAACTAACTTTATCTTGTCGCCGTGAGATGGTTCTGGGAGCAAATGTGTTCGGGTAGTGGTATTAAGTTCACAGCTATCAGCTTAGGAGTGACACGTCTGTTTCTTTTCACTACTGGGCATACGACATACAGTTACATTTGAGTACTTACAGTTTGAGCAACGACCACTGGCATGCTATCGCATAGCATCTTCCCCTTCAGCTGCCTCTTTTATTGTGAGATTACTATTATTTACACTCCCGAGCAGTGTAGATATAAAATATATTATTGAAACTCAAGTTTCTTGTTACCTATTAACTATATGAATAAGCTTAGCTATTTTCGAAAACACAGCATTGGAATACTGATCTAAACGCACTAAAAATAAATCCCTTAATAGCTTCTTTACCAGTTACCAGCTATTAAAGTTAAAACGCTTTGCAGAATTAAATGTATTCTTTGATCTTCACGAAACTTTGATAATAATTACAAATTAAAACAGAAATATGTTTTCCAATAATCTTCCACTTAATGCAGAAAGCAATAAAAATTTAAATTAAGTTCGGGGTTTAGAGACTTTACCTCTAATTAAAAACAGGTGAATAATTTAGATATGCGATGGAAATATTCATAAAGTAAAATCAATTTCTTTTTGTTAAGAGCATTTTCGTTTCTTTTCTTCTTCATAAATATTATTCCCTTACGTAAAATACACATTGTTACTACTGTTTTCCCAGATTTTTTTAACGGTTTTATTTCATTTAAATTTCTTTAATGGTTCTAGTATTTCTTTAATGGTTCTAGTGTTTCTTTAATGGTTCTCTTTAATGGTTCTAGTATTTCTTTAATGGTGTTAGTCATACAGAAGGTTTTAATTTGATGAGAATAATTCATATCTGCCACGTTTATTTATTATATAACCATAACAACAAAATATTTGTCTTAACAGTTAATATTTTTTACTACACTAGCGTCAAAATTAAAATCCATTATTTCAGCGTGTAATAAAAAGACATCTTTGGTATTTGTTTTTTAGCTAAACTATTAAATAATGCTACAAAGACTTAACATCATTTGTTTAGATAGTTAGAAAAACCTTTAATATTCTAGAAAATTAATGTGTTTTAATAAATTTCAAGGAAAAAAAATCATCATTTAAATTATAGCATTTAAATAGTATTCATATCGTTAAATAATCCAATTATTTGAATATTTTAACCCTAACAGCTTAGGAATAATTTGTTTTGATTCATACCAAACTGAGAATCAATGATTTAACTTCTTTATTTCTTTATCAAAGAAAAAAAATTAACTTAGAGGTTTATTTTTTAGCATATCAATATATTAATTTCCAGTAATTAACAATATATCAAAATGTGAATACATTACTTACTCCTTCTGCCTTAAAAATTGGCTTGTTAGAATTGACAAGTGACATAAGACATAAGACAACAAAATTACTTACTTCATACGCTGTTTCATAGCATGGGGTTTTAGGAATTATTAATAATTACTAATAATTTTACTAATAATTCTATTCATTAATAATTTACATCTAAAATTTAGAATGCAGAAAATGCATATTAATGTAACACTAGAAGATGGTGAATAATCTAAACTGAAACTTCTCGATTGGAAAAATCCTGATTCGCATGTGCATGCGTGATACGATCGTTCGTATAGCTAAATGCATCACATCTCCTCCCTCTATAAAAATGGAATAAAGATCAAGTATTTTAGGGGACCATCTAATCCTTTGTGATCTTTTCGGTTGAAATGGAATTTGTTGAGAAGTTGAAGCTGGAGTACTTCTCGGCAAAACAGCTGGACTCAGCTGGAGATGATTGACGAGTTTCAGGTATTGATTTGACTGATCCAGAGAGTTTTGGGGCATCTCCACCAGGATCAATGGAAGCAGGATAAATATCAGCAGTGCCGTTGTGTGGAGTTTCACTTCGAAAACTAATTCGCGGAATATGAACGGTCGTATCTACGATCTGGTTTCCAGTTGGTCGCATTTGGTCTACGTGATGACTATAAAATGTACCTTGCACATTAACTGTGAAATGAAAAGCTCCATCCTTGCTCATAACTGTTCCGAAATTCCACCTTGAACGATAGACTCGAAAAGCTATTTTATCACCTTCATGAAAGATACGATCTTGAAAAGTATACGTGTTTTACTAATCTTCTCTTTGACTCTTCCTTCCAAGTCAGGAAGAACAAGATCTATTCTAGTTCTACTGTCTCTTTGAAGAAAAAGTATAGCCAGGCTGATCATGGTTGTCATATTAGGAGCCTTGTAATATTGCATAAGGAAGGTGCTAACCAACCTTTTGCTGGATATTTCCGGCGAAGTTTTGCATGGCACAGAGAGATTGCTTAATGTGCATACATAGCACTATGCTTTTCCATTGCTGGATGGTATGAAAGGGACGCAAGTCTTACGCTTAATACCATTGCTTCGTATAAATGTTTGGAATTTTTGAGAAATAAATTGCATGCCGTTGTCAGAAACTAAAACTACAGGTAGTCCAAACCGTGAAAAACTGGAGACATTCAATTAACTTGAACGAGTCGGCTGTCTTCATGGGGTAAACTTGAAGCCATTTTATTGAGCGTCAACAATGAGTCGAAACATACGTTAAAATATATTCCCTGAGAAATCAATGCGCTCTCTTTCCCATGGTGTACTGGCATATTCCAAATGGTGAACTTTAGCCTGCGCAAGGTCCGTTTTTAAATTAGCGCAGTCGAAACAGTTTTTCGCAGAATCGTCTAAGTCTTAATCGATGTCCTGCCAATGCACGTACGATCTGGCAATTGTTTTCATTTTTTCTACACCAAGATGCCTATGATGCAATTACATTGAATATTTTTGCTTTTTAGCAGTCGGGAATACACACTCGTTGCCCATACATAATAAACTCATCCTGTAAGGTATACCTTTCCTTCCCTTCTAATTGCCCTCCATAGTGTGATATTTTCAAAAGTTTTCCCAAATGTTTAACGAATTGAGTGGCCTTTGCTAACTCTTTGCAAGCAACTGTTAAAGTCTCAATTTGAGAAATTTGAAATACTGCAATATCATCTTATATTTCAGTTCTCCAGATTTTATTTGTAAGCGTGATAAACAGTCGGCATTGCTATGGTTCTTAGAATTGCGGTAAACGATATCAAAATTATAAGCTTGTAGAACAAGATCATAATGCAAAAGTCTTGTTGCTGAAAAAACTGGGAGACCTTTTTTACTTAAAAAGATGGAAACCAGAGCCTTGTTCAGTAACCGAAGTGAATCTATTGCCCCTTAAGTAGAGTAAAAACTTTTCAACAATCCAAATGATTGCTAAAGTTTCTTAGTCAATTTGGGAGTACGATGTTCTGTTGGAAATAGAGTTCTGAAGGCAAATGCTATGGGTAGTTCTGAACCATTTTGGAATTTACTGGAAAGTACTGATCCCAACACTACCGGTGAAGCATCAGAAGATAGCAAGATAGAACGGTTTGGATCATAATGAGTTAGTATTTTGTCAGAACAAATTTCATTTTCGACAACTACCTGAAAAGAGCGATCCCATTTCCAATCAACGGTTCCCTTGGTTAAATTGTATAAAGATTAGGCTAAAGTTGCCAAGTCTTTAGAAAACCTTGAGTAAAAATTCACGAGACCCATAAATGACTGAACTTCTTACACATTTCGGGTTGCCTTAGCATTTTTAATTGGAGCTATATTTTCTCCTATGTTTTTGAAAGTATCTTAGAACTTATCTTAAATCCTAAAAACACAATTTCACTTAGAAAAAATTTACTTTTATCCTTATTGATTTTTAGACCATGTTTGAGATCTTTCAAAAAAGTTTTGTAACCTTAAGTAATGAGTTTCGTTATCGGGAGCTGCTATGCGTGCGTCATCAAAATAAATATAAAAAAAAGACTTTCTTATGCATGGAATACACTTTCGAAGTAGTTTTGCCAAATAGCTGGAGCTGTAATAATTCCGAACATTTATCATTTTAGAGCATAAAGACCTTTTTTCTATATTCATTGTTAGCAGTTTCTGACATTCTTTTTCAATCTTCATTTGCAAATAAGCTTGGCTGAATTTAACCTCAGAAAATACCCTGCCATCACTAAGTGATGCAAAAATGTTTTCAGTTCGAGGGAGTGGATGTTTTTGTATCTTCAAATGTTTATATATAGTTATTGAGTAATCATAATCAGCACATAGCCGAATAGATCCGTTTCGTTTCACAATTGGAACTGGGTATGGCCCCAATCGGATATGTTTGTTGTTCGATTAATCCTTCCCTTTTGATTTTCTGATTAGTTCTGCTTTAGAGCAAAGAGAACTGACCAGGAACTAAACTCTGCAAAAAAAAAAAAAAAAAAAAAAACCGGTTTGGTATCTTTCCTTAACCCAAGTTTACATTCATTTTTTTCCCTCTAACTCGCCAGTAAAGAGATTTTGAAAGTCTTTTAAAAGTATAGACGAACGAAACTAACATTTAGTATTGTTTTGATGCCCTTCTCTGCCAAAATAGTATCTAAATTCTCTTAAACTAACTAAATATAAATTTAAATTATATGACATATTATTATATTTAACTTTAACAGAAACAAACCCAAGTGGTACAACTTCATCTCCCTTGTAGGTTTTAAAAATTCAGTTAAATATGTTTAATCCCTTTAATGGAGATTTTTAGCAATCTTTTAATGCTTATAATCGAAACTGTTCCTCCAGTGTCAACTTCCATTAGAACTGGAGAATTTTCTATACTTACTTTAATCATTATGGTTGGTCTTTTATGTAATTCTTTGTTAAATTTTTAGTACTTAATTCGTATAACGGTAGAGATATAGTATTTGCATATGAACCTCCGGGTTTAGTGTCAATTTGTTTCTGGTTAAAATGCTTATTTTATTTTGCCCTAGCGACTGAAAACATGCTGTGACATTAAGTCACAATTTTCAATTAAATTTCATGTTTTTACATCCAAATCCTAATTTTTAGTTAATTTCTGATACAAATCCTTATTTCATCATCCATTTCCTCTCTCCCCCTAAGCTTTAGGCAATTGTAACACTCTCCCCATAAAATTCCTTTTCCATTCTTTTGACCCCTCCCTTTTGCTAGAATTTACATCCTTTTTTTGAACACCTGCTTGTCGGCGCCTTTGATGTCCACGCCGGCGCAAAGTAATCTGCATCTTGCTTCTTCACTTTCAATTGAGAACCCTTTTGTAAACGTTAAGTGTAACTCCTCAACTCAGTAATTTTAGGAAACTCAACTTTAACTTGCAAATATGTAAGGAGTTTAACTTCGATTTTTTTGGTTAGCAAAAATATCGTGCGCTAAGAAAGATCGCCAGCATTCGAATTCGAGTCGTCTCAAATTTCACGTCTCTCCGCCTAACGGAGATTTCATTTTTCTACCTCCTCACTCCCGAGGTCGGAATATGGTGTCAGCAACGCCATGGCTGGTTGTCGCTCGCGATTTAAATCAAAACTTTTGATTCATCTTCATCCAACATTTTTATCTGAATTCCCGCCATTATTGTCCAGACAGAATAAGTTAATTACAACCTCCTTGCAGTAGAAGAATTGTTATGGCGTCTCATTTTCATGATGTGGTTATTCCTGCAATAATGCCTGTCATCTCGAGCCTGCCAAATCTCACCAGCTTTTTCCTGTGATACCCATCGCGAAGCTTTGGTGTCTCCCACGTTCATGATGTATGAAGCTGTGCCCTGAATCCTAAAAAGTCTTCAAAAATAATAAAGAGTGTTCACGATCCAGAGACTAGTTTTTCTTGACTGCCCTTTTATTGGAACTTCTTTTTTCAGTTATGGTGTCAGCAACGCCATGGCTGGTTGTCGCTCGCGATTTAAATCAAAACTTTTGATTCATCTTCATCCAACATTTTTATCTGAATTCCCGCCATTATTGTCCAGACAGAATAAGTTAATTACAACCTCCTTGCAGTAGAAGAATTGTTATGGCGTCTCATTTTCATGATGTGGTTATTCCTGCAATAATGCCTGTCATCTCGAGCCTGCCAAATCTCACCAGCTTTTTCCTGTGATACCCATCGCGAAGCTTTGGTGTCTCCCACGTTCATGATGTATGAAGCTGTGCCCTGAATCCTAAAAAGTCTTCAAAAATAATAAAGAGTGTTCACGATCCAGAGACTAGTTTTTCTTGACTGCCCTTTTATTGGAACTTCTTTTTTCAGTTAGGTATTAAGGATGACTCTTTTAGTTACGAAAGCCATCTCATCTTTTCTTCAAAAAGGTATGTGCCATTACAGTACATTGCAATTGTAAAATTCCATTCCTGGTCTTTCTTCTTCGATAATTTTATCATTTGCAACTAGTTATGGGTTATCATAACGGCAGTTGTCACTCCACTATATATGTATGTTTTATATCCAGCCATATTTCTCTTCTAAGATTAAGTTTTTAGTTTTTCTATATACACCTGAAATCGTTGCCACACATGCTTTTTTACCCAAATGTCCTACTTTTTGACAGTAGTTGCATGTTGCCGATTTGTATTTGCATTTTTTTGAAGAATGATATTAGATCCCTTACACCGATAACATACAAAGCTATTTTTAACTTTCATTCTGTTAGACGAGAACTATTTCGGTTCTTTTTTCCTGTTAACCTTCAAATTCTTTAATTACTTTTGGCTTCCCAATTATTTCTTGGTGCTTTTGATGGCCTTTTCAATGGCCAAAGCAATTTTAACTGTGCGCTTGAGATCAATATCATTTTCTTCGAAATGCCTATCTAATGTGACACGATCACGGAGACCGCTCAGAAGAACATCCCGTAGCATTGTGTTCTTGTTTATTATTGCATGGTATCGCCAATAAACGAAGTTCTGTAAAGTAAGCATTAATGCTTTTGTGGCGTAACTACCACTATAAATATTAAGTACCAATTAACTAGTATATAACACATGTTAACTTGATATGACACATGTAACACTTTCACAAACTAAATCGAAACTTTTTTAAAAAGGCTTTAGACTGCACAGCAGCAAATTTCGATTGTATTTTTGAGTTCGAAAATTTAGCTGAGGACGCCTCCCCGAGGCCAGTTGCTCACTTTTTTACAAGTGATGTAACTCTGACCATGTGAGATAAACCCAATGGCATTATTTATGGCACTAATAAATATATTATATATGACAATTTAACTCGGACATGACATGTAAATATCATATAAGCGTTGACAAAGTCAATTTGATTTGTTTCTAAGATCAGACCAAGCTTTGAAAAGGGGCAATAAGATATAGAATAAATGAACATTGTACTGTGGCGTGAAATTACTTGACAAACTTCTTACCTGAAGTTAAAAAAATTTTATATTGGCAATATTAAGAGATATATCTATATTAAGTTACAAATAGCACTATTATAAATATGACAAATTTAACTCGGACAAGACTTGTAAATGTTTTGATGCGTTGACAAAATCAAAATGATTTGATTATAAAAGGGGCTATAAGAAGTAGAATGAATGAAATTTGTAAGATTGGAGAGAACGAAATGGATGAGAAGAGCGGTAGATAACTTGTTCTAGGGGCGTACAATATTGGACAAACTTCTCACTAGAAGTTCAAATTTTTACTTAATTATCTTTTTATTTAATCATTATTGTATTTTATGTACTATTATTTACTCATTTATTGTATTTTATACTCAATTCTTATGTACTACATTTCATTATGTACTATCATTTCAAATTATTTTACTCGAGCAATATGCTCATTACTAATTTCCTACTTTCAATTTTAGATAACAAAGACCTCAAGGATCCGCATCTCATGATGAAAGGGTAAAGGGCCGTTCTGGCCTCAGGACCCCGACTAACCGACAGGACTAGAACTTGATTCTATCTGGGTGTTCCTTTTGATAAATGAAGGTTGACATGGTCGATATAAGCATTCTCAATAGTGACTTGCGGACGTGATATGAACTCGCTTGCAGCGCTGCATAGTCCACATTAATCAGTTGATTTGCTAAAAAATATAGCGCTCAAAAAACAAAAAAAATCCGCTGAAGTCTCCAGTCAAAAAATTAAGAAAAAAAAATATGAGCAAAAATAATAAATATATATTTATAAAAAAAACAGCATAAATCAACTATATGGTGGTATTCGTTCATCGAATTCTATCGCAGATAAAATTCTGGAAGGGGAGTAATGTGGCGTAACTACCAATATAAATATTAAATACCAATTCACTAGTATATAACACATGTTAACTGGATTCTATCTTCTTTCTTTCCCCCTGACTGGCACCTCATCTTCTCTATCATCATTACCCTTTTCCACCTGCTTGGGTTGGCCGGCCCCATCCTTCGCGGAATTACTGCGGCTCATTCTGAATCAATTTACTAATACAACTACTAACAGTGCTAATCACTAACTGCTTATTTGTAAATAATTATAAATAAAAAAATAAATAATAATAAATAAATAATATAAAATAATATATTTTCATAATGACTTCAATTGTTTATTTATGTTATTACCTGTGTGTGTTATCCCTGTTTTGTGCTGTAATATTCTATCTTCTTTTTCCACAATATTATTTAACTACCTAATATTAAGTTTACTTACCCAAATAACTTTATCATCAATGGCCTTTGATTCAGTTTGTAATCATATTGTAGCGTATCTACCACTACAAAATTACAATTATAATTCACTAGTATATAAAACATGTTAACTCAATTCTATGATGGGGTACCTTTTCATAGATGAAGGTTGACATTGTCGATAACTCACTACCCCCACATTGGTGACCTTCGGACTTGATGTGAAGTGAACACAACTACCTTGACAGAAACTCTCACTTCGATATGGAAACGCCTATCTTGACAGTAACGCCCACTTCGATTGGAGCACGCCTACTTCGATGGATTGTCCACATTGAACAGTTGACTGTAACATCATCCACCTCCTAGCGCTGTTGCTGCTCAGTTTCAATCACACACAACGTATACACTCGACTGCTAAAGGCAAAACAGGAGCAACCACATTCGTGAACTTAATACAGCTTTCACGATCAGCATTCAAAAAAAAGTACGGTGATCTTAATACAGCTCTCCCAGCTTCTCACAAAACAGCTATGAATCAACTAGTGGTATCCATTCATCGAATTCTATCACAGCTATAATTCTGGTGGGGGAGTACTGTAGCGTATCAACCACTTCAAAATTATAATTTACTAGTATATAAGACATGTTAACACAATTCTATGATGGGGTACCTTTTCACAGATGAAAGTTGACATTGCCGATAACTACTCTCCCCACAATATCATTTACGGAGATGGCCTTCTTTTCACAGATGAAAGTTGACATTGCCGATAACTACTCTCCCCACAATATCATTTACGGAGATGGCCTTTTCGGCCAGTACTCCGGTGCACCAATTACTAGTTTCCGCTTGATTATATCTTGAGGTACCTTTTGATAGATGAAGGTTGACATAGTTGATAATTAAATCCCCCTCACTTCCTCCCCTATGATTTTTTCGATTAAGAAAAATATGTCTGCTAGGAATAATTAATGGATTCGGGGTACGATGATCGTTAAGTGTTTTTTAGGATTTCAAAATCAGCTTCAGCTGAATTGTTGAGTACCAACAAATTTTTAACAGATTATGCGAATTAGCTGATGATAAGCTGGAAATCAAAGTTCTCGTTCGTTTTTCACTCGGAACATTTTTTATGTCCAAGAAAGCCTCAAGCCGGTCTAAAAAAGATTTAAAAGTTTCTTGAGAATTATCAAACTTCTCGAAATTCTAACCAGTAACATTACTTTTGGGGCCTCCCCGTCTGAGCGGTATCGCCCGCCAAACGCTCTGTTAAGCGTGGAGGTGGCGCGTTCGAATCCCGACGTTACCCTGGATGTATTCTTTGTGATGTCCTTCTCTGTATTGTGCTATCTGTTCTTCTACTTGACAAAGGTTTATAAGCCTTAATTGAGCACACAAGCCTGCATATGTATGTTGTACCAACAAACAAACATTAATTTTGTTTCTGGTTTCGTCTCGGCTGTAGCACCAACATTAACAATTTATTTTGTTCAATTGATTCAGATGAGGACTTCCGTTCGGAAAAAGAAATAAATTTTCCTACCTAGAGCTGTCTTCAAGAGCAAAAATTTTACCAATCTTCGGGTACTTTCAATCATAATCCAAATTAGCACGGTTTTGAAACGAAACTTTCTTCAAGCGAGGATTTTTTGCAGTTATTGAGTATAAATCACCAATTCGTCGCAAGTGTGCTATTCCATAGCGTGGGGTTTTACTCTTATATATTTAACAAGCACTATTTATTAATAATTTACAAAATCTAAAATTTAGAATACAGAAAAAGCATCTTAACGCAACACTACCTTGAGAGGAATCTAAACTATAACTCCCCCGAGTGGAAAGAGGGAAAGACCCGATTCACTTGGACATGCACGATACGATAGTTCGTTTCGTACACATTGGCTCGAACGGCTAAATACACTACACTTCATTACTCCAGCTCAGAGCATAGGGTCTTCTTCATATTTTCCAACTCGTCCTATTAGTCACAAACAGTTTAGTAAATACACATAGAGGGTTCTATATAAATATATTTAAGGAAAAAACAAAAATGCTTACATCAGAGCAAGGTGAAAACCAAAGGACTATTTGGTTGCAGAAGAAAACTGAGAAGAGCACACAGGCGACAATTAGAAAATACCTCCAAGTTGTATCAGGCAATTAAACTGGTTATGACGATTTTAATTTCCTTTTCAAATTAGGAATCGCAAATTAATATTTTAATAAAAATAAAAAAAGAACTAAAACATATTCCTAATAAGACCAATACTACTTAAGTTAATATGAGCAAAAATGGGATTAAATTGATCTGAAACCGATTCCTGAGAAGATAAAGCTAACATTTATTTTCTAGCAAAAACATATAAACCTATATTGAGTATAGACAAATAACGTATACAAGATTCTGCCTCACTCCCTCAAACTTGAATTAAAACCTTTTTTTATTTTTTTAACTTCTATGTTAATTTGCGACCTCTAAGGAACACTTTATTATTTTATTTTCTTACAAAGATTCTAAAAATAATTATCAAGAGCTGTCCCTGCAGAACAAAAAAGTTAATTTAACATCTTAATAGTAAATGAATTTTAATTTGCAACACACTTTAACATAATTATTACAATTATATTATTTGAAAAAAATTCTGATTACATTCATTTGATACAACATTAAAAATTAATAATCAGAACTTCTGTATTGTTTTCTTAGATGAGGGTATCTAATCAAACTAAGTTTTACTACATATTTTAATGTGATAATTTATTTTTATTATAATTTGTTTATATTCAGCCCCAAATTATCTTCCGTTACAAACATGCTGCATTTAACGTAAAGACTAACACTGTAAGTTTGAATTATGTTTTCGTTTTAGAACTCTCATCAAGAGTCTCATAAGTAGATCATAGAAATAATTTTAAAAAAATATTAATAATAAGCATAATTATATAATATGGAAGAAAAAAAATTTTATTTAAAGAATTTTTTACAAGCTTTCTGCTACAAAATTTCTAGCACTAATATCTTTCAGCAAGGAACTTTCAATAATAACAAAGATGTATGTAACTAATTTAAAGTAACAAAAACGCTGTGTTTACAAACAAAAAAAACATAGAATTATTTTTATTGAATATGTAATATTTCTTTTTATTCTACTCTTATGAGTGATAATCTCGCATTTTGTAGGGGAGAAAAACGCACTAATTATTTTCTTTATCTCATTTTTTAAATCGTCCTCACATTAAAAAAAATAACTAAAAATCATGAAATCCGTAGCAGATATTAACGAAAAACAGATCGACTGCGAAATCATGCGAATCTGATTCTTCAAAAAGGGGTTGCTCAAATGCGTGTTTCGTTTCTAAGATTTATTTGTTTTAATAAATAATATCGGACTTTAAAAACCGTTACAAACATGCTGCATTTAACGTGAAGACTAACACTGTAAGTTTGAAATATTGTTTTCGTTTTAGAACTCTCATCAAGAGTCTCATAAGTAGATCATAGAAATAATTTTAAAAAAATATTAATAATAAGCATAATTATATAATATAGGAAAAAAAAATTTATTTAAAGAATTTTTTGCAAGCTTTCTGCTACAAAATTTCTAGCACTAATATCTTTCAGCAAGGAACTTTCAATAATAACAAAGATGTATGTAACTTATTTAAAGTAACGAAAACGCTGTGTTTACAAACAAAAAAAAACATAGAATTATTTTTATTGAATATGTAATATTTCTTTTTATTCTACTCTTATGAGTGATAATCTCGCATTTTGTAGGGGAGAAAAACGCACTAATTATTTTCTTTATCTCATTTTTTAAATCGTCCTCACATTAAAAAAAATAACTAAAAATCATGAAATCCGTAGCAGATATTAACGAAAAACAGATAGACTGCGAAATCATGCGAATCTGATTCTTCAAAAAGGGGTTGCTCAAATGCGTGTTTCGTTTCTAAGATTTATTTGTTTTAATAAATAATATCGGATTTTAAAAACCGTTACAAACATGCTGCATTTAACGTGAAGACTAACACTGTAAGTTTGAAATATTCTTTTCGTTTTAGAACTCTCATCAAGAGTCTCATAAGTAGATCATAGAAATAATTTTAAAAAAATATTAATAATAAGCATAATTATATAATATAGGAAAAAAAAATTTATTTAAAGAATTTTTTGCAAGCTTTCTGCTACAAAATTTCTAGCACTAATATCTTTCAGCAAGGAACTTTCAATAATAACAAAGATGTATGTAACTTATTTAAAGTAACGAAAACGCTGTGTTTACAAACAAAAAAAAACATAGAATTATTTTTATTGAATATGTAATATTTCTTTTTATTCTACTCTTATGAGTGATAATCTCGCATTTTGTAGGGGAGAAAAACGCACTAATTATTTTCTTTATCTCATTTTTTAAATCGTCCTCACATTAAAAAAAATAACTAAAAATCATGAAATCCGTAGCAGATATTAACGAAAAACAGATCGACTGCGAAATCATGCGAATCTGATTCTTCAAAAAGGGGTTGCTCAAATGCGTGTTTCGTTTCTAAGATTTATTTGTTTTAATAAATAATATCGGATTTTAAAAACCGTTACAAACATGCTGCATTTAACGTGAAGACTAACACTGTAAGTTTGAAATATTCTTTTCGTTTTAGAACTCTCATCAAGAGTCTCATAAGTAGATCATAGAAATAATTTTAAAAAAATATTAATAATAAGCATAATTATATAATATAGGAAAAAAAAATTTATTTAAAGAATTTTTTGCAAGCTTTCTGCTACAAAATTTCTAGCACTAATATCTTTCAGCAAGGAACTTTCAATAATAACAAAGATGTATGTAACTTATTTAAAGTAACGAAAACGCTGTGTTTACAAACAAAAAAAAACATAGAATTATTTTTATTGAATATGTAATATTTCTTTTTATCTACTCTTATGAGTGATAATCTCGCATTTTGTAGGGGAGAAAAACGCACTAATTATTTTCTTTATCTCATTTTTTAAATCGTCCTCACATTAAAAAAAATAACTAAAAATCATGAAATCCGTAGCAGATATTAACGAAAAACAGATCGACTGCGAAATCATGCGAATCTGATTCTTCAAAAAGGGGTTGCTCAAATGCGTGTTTCGTTTCTAAGATTTATTTGTTTTAATAAATAATATCGGATTTTAAAAACCGTTACAAACATGCTGCATTTAACGTGAAGACTAACACTGTAAGTTTGAAATATTCTTTTCGTTTTAGAACTCTCATCAAGAGTCTCATAAGTAGATCATAGAAATAATTTTAAAAAAATATTAATAATAAGCATAATTATATAATATAGGAAAAAAAAATTTATTTAAAGAATTTTTTGCAAGCTTTCTGCTACAAAATTTCTAGCACTAATATCTTTCAGCAAGGAACTTTCAATAATAACAAAGATGTATGTAACTTATTTAAAGTAACGAAAACGCTGTGTTTACAAACAAAAAAAAAACATAGAATTATTTTTATTGAATATGTAATATTTCTTTTTATTCTACTCTTATGAGTGATAATCTCGCATTTTGTAGGGGAGAAAAACGCACTAATTATTTTCTTTATCTCATTTTTTAAATCGTCCTCACATTAAAAAAAATAACTAAAAATCATGAAATCCGTAGCAGATATTAACGAAAAACAGATCGACTGCGAAATCATGCGAATCTGATTCTTCAAAAAGGGGTTGCTCAAATGCGTGTTTCGTTTCTAAGATTTATTTGTTTTAATAAATAATATCGGATTTTAAAAACCGTTACAAACATGCTGCATTTAACGTGAAGACTAACACTGTAAGTTTGAATTATGTTTTCGTTTTAGAACTCTCATCAAGAGTCTCATAAGTAGATCATAGAAATAATTTTAAAAAAATATTAATAATAAGCATAATTATATAATATGGAAGAAAAAAAATTTTATTTAAAGAATTTTTTACAAGCTTTCTGCTACAAAATTTCTAGCACTAATATCTTTCAGCAAGGAACTTTCAATAATAACAAAGATGTATGTAACTAATTTAAAGTAACAAAAACGCTGTGTTTACAAACAAAAAAAACATAGAATTATTTTTATTGAATATGTAATATTTCTTTTTATTCTACTCTTATGAGTGATAATCTCGCATTTTGTAGGGGAGAAAAACGCACTAATTATTTTCTTTATCTCATTTTTTAAATCGTCCTCACATTAAAAAAAATAACTAAAAATCATGAAATCCGTAGCAGATATTAACGAAAAACAGATCGACTGCGAAATCATGCGAATCTGATTCTTCAAAAAGGGGTTGCTCAAATGCGTGTTTCGTTTCTAAGATTTATTTGTTTTAATAAATAATATCGGACTTTAAAAACCGTTACAAACATGCTGCATTTAACGTGAAGACTAACACTGTAAGTTTGAAATATTGTTTTCGTTTTAGAACTCTCATCAAGAGTCTCATAAGTAGATCATAGAAATAATTTTAAAAAAATATTAATAATAAGCATAATTATATAATATAGGAAAAAAAAATTTATTTAAAGAATTTTTTGCAAGCTTTCTGCTACAAAATTTCTAGCACTAATATCTTTCAGCAAGGAACTTTCAATAATAACAAAGATGTATGTAACTTATTTAAAGTAACGAAAACGCTGTGTTTACAAACAAAAAAAAACATAGAATTATTTTTATTGAATATGTAATATTTCTTTTTATTCTACTCTTATGAGTGATAATCTCGCATTTTGTAGGGGAGAAAAACGCACTAATTATTTTCTTTATCTCATTTTTTAAATCGTCCTCACATTAAAAAAAATAACTAAAAATCATGAAATCCGTAGCAGATATTAACGAAAAACAGATAGACTGCGAAATCATGCGAATCTGATTCTTCAAAAAGGGGTTGCTCAAATGCGTGTTTCGTTTCTAAGATTTATTTGTTTTAATAAATAATATCGGATTTTAAAAACCGTTACAAACATGCTGCATTTAACGTGAAGACTAACACTGTAAGTTTGAAATATTCTTTTCGTTTTAGAACTCTCATCAAGAGTCTCATAAGTAGATCATAGAAATAATTTTAAAAAAATATTAATAATAAGCATAATTATATAATATAGGAAAAAAAAATTTATTTAAAGAATTTTTTGCAAGCTTTCTGCTACAAAATTTCTAGCACTAATATCTTTCAGCAAGGAACTTTCAATAATAACAAAGATGTATGTAACTTATTTAAAGTAACGAAAACGCTGTGTTTACAAACAAAAAAAAACATAGAATTATTTTTATTGAATATGTAATATTTCTTTTTATTCTACTCTTATGAGTGATAATCTCGCATTTTGTAGGGGAGAAAAACGCACTAATTATTTTCTTTATCTCATTTTTTAAATCGTCCTCACATTAAAAAAAATAACTAAAAATCATGAAATCCGTAGCAGATATTAACGAAAAACAGATCGACTGCGAAATCATGCGAATCTGATTCTTCAAAAAGGGGTTGCTCAAATGCGTGTTTCGTTTCTAAGATTTATTTGTTTTAATAAATAATATCGGATTTTAAAAACCGTTACAAACATGCTGCATTTAACGTGAAGACTAACACTGTAAGTTTGAAATATTCTTTTCGTTTTAGAACTCTCATCAAGAGTCTCATAAGTAGATCATAGAAATAATTTTAAAAAAATATTAATAATAAGCATAATTATATAATATAGGAAAAAAAAATTTATTTAAAGAATTTTTTGCAAGCTTTCTGCTACAAAATTTCTAGCACTAATATCTTTCAGCAAGGAACTTTCAATAATAACAAAGATGTATGTAACTTATTTAAAGTAACGAAAACGCTGTGTTTACAAACAAAAAAAAACATAGAATTATTTTTATTGAATATGTAATATTTCTTTTTATCTACTCTTATGAGTGATAATCTCGCATTTTGTAGGGGAGAAAAACGCACTAATTATTTTCTTTATCTCATTTTTTAAATCGTCCTCACATTAAAAAAAATAACTAAAAATCATGAAATCCGTAGCAGATATTAACGAAAAACAGATCGACTGCGAAATCATGCGAATCTGATTCTTCAAAAAGGGGTTGCTCAAATGCGTGTTTCGTTTCTAAGATTTATTTGTTTTAATAAATAATATCGGATTTTAAAAACCGTTACAAACATGCTGCATTTAACGTGAAGACTAACACTGTAAGTTTGAAATATTCTTTTCGTTTTAGAACTCTCATCAAGAGTCTCATAAGTAGATCATAGAAATAATTTTAAAAAAATATTAATAATAAGCATAATTATATAATATAGGAAAAAAAAATTTATTTAAAGAATTTTTTGCAAGCTTTCTGCTACAAAATTTCTAGCACTAATATCTTTCAGCAAGGAACTTTCAATAATAACAAAGATGTATGTAACTTATTTAAAGTAACGAAAACGCTGTGTTTACAAACAAAAAAAAAACATAGAATTATTTTTATTGAATATGTAATATTTCTTTTTATTCTACTCTTATGAGTGATAATCTCGCATTTTGTAGGGGAGAAAAACGCACTAATTATTTTCTTTATCTCATTTTTTAAATCGTCCTCACATTAAAAAAAATAACTAAAAATCATGAAATCCGTAGCAGATATTAACGAAAAACAGATCGACTGCGAAATCATGCGAATCTGATTCTTCAAAAAGGGGTTGCTCAAATGCGTGTTTCGTTTCTAAGATTTATTTGTTTTAATAAATAATATCGGATTTTAAAAACCGTTACAAACATGCTGCATTTAACGTGAAGACTAACACTGTAAGTTTGAAATATTCTTTTCGTTTTAGAACTCTCATCAAGAGTCTCATAAGTAGATCATAGAAATAATTTTAAAAAAATATTAATAATAAGCATAATTATATAATATAGGAAAAAAAAATTTATTTAAAGAATTTTTTGCAAGCTTTCTGCTACAAAATTTCTAGCACTAATATCTTTCAGCAAGGAACTTTCAATAATAACAAAGATGTATGTAACTTATTTAAAGTAACGAAAACGCTGTGTTTACAAACAAAAAAAAACATAGAATTATTTTTATTGAATATGTAATATTTCTTTTTATTCTACTCTTATGAGTGATAATCTCGCATTTTGTAGGGGAGAAAAACGCACTAATTATTTTCTTTATCTCATTTTTTAAATCGTCCTCACATTAAAAAAAATAACTAAAAATCATGAAATCCGTAGCAGATATTAACGAAAAACAGATCGACTGCGAAATCATGCGAATCTGATTCTTCAAAAAGGGGTTGCTCAAATGCGTGTTTCGTTTCTAAGATTTATTTGTTTTAATAAATAATATCGGATTTTAAAAACCGTTACAAACATGCTGCATTTAACGTGAAGACTAACACTGTAAGTTTGAAATATTCTTTTCGTTTTAGAACTCTCATCAAGAGTCTCATAAGTAGATCATAGAAATAATTTTAAAAAAATATTAATAATAAGCATAATTATATAATATAGGAAAAAAAATTTATTTAAAGAATTTTTTGCAAGCTTTCTGCTACAAAATTTCTAGCACTAATATCTTTCAGCAAGGAACTTTCAATAATAACAAAGATGTATGTAACTTATTTAAAGTAACGAAAACGCTGTGTTTACAAACAAAAAAAAACATAGAATTATTTTTATTGAATATGTAATATTTCTTTTTATTCTACTCTTATGAGTGATAATCTCGCATTTTGTAGGGGAGAAAAACGCACTAATTATTTTCTTTATCTCATTTTTTAAATCGTCCTCACATTAAAAAAAATAACTAAAAATCATGAAATCCGTAGCAGATATTAACGAAAAACAGATCGACTGCGAAATCATGCGAATCTGATTCTTCAAAAAGGGGTTGCTCAAATGCGTGTTTCGTTTCTAAGATTTATTTGTTTTAATAAATAATATCGGATTTTAAAAACCGTTACAAACATGCTGCATTTAACGTGAAGACTAACACTGTAAGTTTGAAATATTCTTTTCGTTTTAGAACTCTCATCAAGAGTCTCATAAGTAGATCATAGAAATAATTTTAAAAAAATATTAATAATAAGCATAATTATATAATATAGGAAAAAAAAATTTATTTAAAGAATTTTTTGCAAGCTTTCTGCTACAAAATTTCTAGCACTAATATCTTTCAGCAAGGAACTTTCAATAATAACAAAGATGTATGTAACTTATTTAAAGTAACGAAAACGCTGTGTTTACAAACAAAAAAAAACATAGAATTATTTTTATTGAATATGTAATATTTCTTTTTATTCTACTCTTATGAGTGATAATCTCGCATTTTGTAGGGGAGAAAAACGCACTAATTATTTTCTTTATCTCATTTTTTAAATCGTCCTCACATTAAAAAAAATAACTAAAAATCATGAAATCCGTAGCAGATATTAACGAAAAACAGATCGACTGCGAAATCATGCGAATCTGATTCTTCAAAAAGGGGTTGCTCAAATGCGTGTTTCGTTTCTAAGATTTATTTGTTTTAATAAATAATATCGGATTTTAAAAACCGTTACAAACATGCTGCATTTAACGTGAAGACTAACACTGTAAGTTTGAAATATTCTTTTCGTTTTAGAACTCTCATCAAGAGTCTCATAAGTAGATCATAGAAATAATTTTAAAAAAATATTAATAATAAGCATAATTATATAATATAGGAAAAAAAAATTTATTTAAAGAATTTTTTGCAAGCTTTCTGCTACAAAATTTCTAGCACTAATATCTTTCAGCAAGGAACTTTCAATAATAACAAAGATGTATGTAACTTATTTAAAGTAACGAAAACGCTGTGTTTACAAACAAAAAAAAACATAGAATTATTTTTATTGAATATGTAATATTTCTTTTTATTCTACTCTTATGAGTGATAATCTCGCATTTTGTAGGGGAGAAAAACGCACTAATTATTTTCTTTATCTCATTTTTTAAATCGTCCTCACATTAAAAAAAATAACTAAAAATCATGAAATCCGTAGCAGATATTAACGAAAAACAGATCGACTGCGAAATCATGCGAATCTGATTCTTCAAAAAGGGGTTGCTCAAATGCGTGTTTCGTTTCTAAGATTTATTTGTTTTAATAAATAATATCGGATTTTAAAAACCGTTACAAACATGCTGCATTTAACGTGAAGACTAACACTGTAAGTTTGAAATATTCTTTTCGTTTTAGAACTCTCATCAAGAGTCTCATAAGTAGATCATAGAAATAATTTTAAAAAAATATTAATAATAAGCATAATTATATAATATAGGAAAAAAAAATTTATTTAAAGAATTTTTTGCAAGCTTTCTGCTACAAAATTTCTAGCACTAATATCTTTCAGCAAGGAACTTTCAATAATAACAAAGATGTATGTAACTTATTTAAAGTAACGAAAACGCTGTGTTTACAAACAAAAAAAAACATAGAATTATTTTTATTGAATATGTAATATTTCTTTTTATTCTACTCTTATGAGTGATAATCTCGCATTTTGTAGGGGAGAAAAACGCACTAATTATTTTCTTTATCTCATTTTTTAAATCGTCCTCACATTAAAAAAAATAACTAAAAATCATGAAATCCGTAGCAGATATTAACGAAAAACAGATCGACTGCGAAATCATGCGAATCTGATTCTTCAAAAAGGGGTTGCTCAAATGCGTGTTTCGTTTCTAAGATTTATTTGTTTTAATAAATAATATCGGATTTTAAAAACCGTTACAAACATGCTGCATTTAACGTGAAGACTAACACTGTAAGTTTGAAATATTCTTTTCGTTTTAGAACTCTCATCAAGAGTCTCATAAGTAGATCATAGAAATAATTTTAAAAAAATATTAATAATAAGCATAATTATATAATATAGGAAAAAAAAATTTATTTAAAGAATTTTTTGCAAGCTTTCTGCTACAAAATTTCTAGCACTAATATCTTTCAGCAAGGAACTTTCAATAATAACAAAGATGTATGTAACTTATTTAAAGTAACGAAAACGCTGTGTTTACAAACAAAAAAAAACATAGAATTATTTTTATTGAATATGTAATATTTCTTTTTATTCTACTCTTATGAGTGATAATCTCGCATTTTGTAGGGGAGAAAAACGCACTAATTATTTTCTTTATCTCATTTTTTAAATCGTCCTCACATTAAAAAAAATAACTAAAAATCATGAAATCCGTAGCAGATATTAACGAAAAACAGATCGACTGCGAAATCATGCGAATCTGATTCTTCAAAAAGGGGTTGCTCAAATGCGTGTTTCGTTTCTAAGATTTATTTGTTTTAATAAATAATATCGGACTTTAAAAACCGTTACAAACATGCTGCATTTAACGTGAAGACTAACACTGTAAGTTTGAAATATTGTTTTCGTTTTAGAACTCTCATCAAGAGTCTCATAAGTAGATCATAGAAATAATTTTAAAAAAATATTAATAATAAGCATAATTATATAATATAGGAAAAAAAAATTTATTTAAAGAATTTTTTGCAAGCTTTCTGCTACAAAATTTCTAGCACTAATATCTTTCAGCAAGGAACTTTCAATAATAACAAAGATGTATGTAACTTATTTAAAGTAACGAAAACGCTGTGTTTACAAACAAAAAAAAACATAGAATTATTTTTATTGAATATGTAATATTTCTTTTTATTCTACTCTTATGAGTGATAATCTCGCATTTTGTAGGGGAGAAAAACGCACTAATTATTTTCTTTATCTCATTTTTTAAATCGTCCTCACATTAAAAAAAATAACTAAAAATCATGAAATCCGTAGCAGATATTAACGAAAAACAGATAGACTGCGAAATCATGCGAATCTGATTCTTCAAAAAGGGGTTGCTCAAATGCGTGTTTCGTTTCTAAGATTTATTTGTTTTAATAAATAATATCGGATTTTAAAAACCGTTACAAACATGCTGCATTTAACGTGAAGACTAACACTGTAAGTTTGAAATATTCTTTTCGTTTTAGAACTCTCATCAAGAGTCTCATAAGTAGATCATAGAAATAATTTAAAAAAAATATTAATAATAAGCATAATTATATAATATAGAAAAAAAAAATTTATTTAAAGAATTTTTTGCAAGCTTTCTGCTACAAAATTTCTAGCACTAATATCTTTCAGCAAGGAACTTTCAATAATAACAAAGATGTATGTAACTAATTTAAAGTAACAAAAACGCTGTGTTTACAAAAACAAAAAACATAGAATTATTTTTATTGAATATGTAATATTTCTTTTTATTCTACTCTTATGAGTGATAATCTCGCATTTTGTAGGGGAGAAAAACGCACTAATTATTTTCTTTATCTCATTTTTTAAATCGTCCTCACATTAAAAAAAATAACTAAAAATCATGAAATCAGTAGCAGATATTAACGAAAAACAGATCGACTGCGAAATCATGCGAATCCGATTCTTCAAAAAGGGGTTGCTCAAATGCGTGTTTCGTTTCTAAGATTTATTTGTTTTAATAAATAATATCGGATTTTAAAAACCGTTACAAACATGCTGCATTTAACGTGAAGACTAACACTGTAAGTTTGAAATATTGTTTTCGTTTTAGAACTCTCATCAAGAGTCTCATAAGTAGATCATAGAAATAATTTTAAAAAAATATTAATAATAAGCATAATTATATAATATAGGAAAAAAAAATTTATTTAAAGAATTTTTTGCAAGCTTTCTGCTACAAAATTTCTAGCACTAATATCTTTCAGCAAGGAACTTTCAATAATAACAAAGATGTATGTAACTTATTTAAAGTAACGAAAACGCTGTGTTTACAAACAAAAAAAAACATAGAATTATTTTTATTGAATATGTAATATTTCTTTTTATTCTACTCTTATGAGTGATAATCTCGCATTTTGTAGGGGAGAAAAACGCACTAATTATTTTCTTTATCTCATTTTTTAAATCGTCCTCACATTAAAAAAAATAACTAAAAATCATGAAATCCGTAGCAGATATTAACGAAAAACAGATCGACTGCGAAATCATGCGAATCTGATTCTTCAAAAAGGGGTTGCTCAAATGCGTGTTTCGTTTCTAAGATTTATTTGTTTTAATAAATAATATCGGACTTTAAAAACCGTTACAAACATGCTGCATTTAACGTGAAGACTAACACTGTAAGTTTGAAATATTGTTTTCGTTTTAGAACTCTCATCAAGAGTCTCATAAGTAGATCATAGAAATAATTTTAAAAAAATATTAATAATAAGCATAATTATATAATATAGGAAAAAAAAATTTATTTAAAGAATTTTTTGCAAGCTTTCTGCTACAAAATTTCTAGCACTAATATCTTTCAGCAAGGAACTTTCAATAATAACAAAGATGTATGTAACTTATTTAAAGTAACGAAAACGCTGTGTTTACAAACAAAAAAAAACATAGAATTATTTTTATTGAATATGTAATATTTCTTTTTATTCTACTCTTATGAGTGATAATCTCGCATTTTGTAGGGGAGAAAAACGCACTAATTATTTTCTTTATCTCATTTTTTAAATCGTCCTCACATTAAAAAAAATAACTAAAAATCATGAAATCCGTAGCAGATATTAACGAAAAACAGATAGACTGCGAAATCATGCGAATCTGATTCTTCAAAAAGGGGTTGCTCAAATGCGTGTTTCGTTTCTAAGATTTATTTGTTTTAATAAATAATATCGGATTTTAAAAACCGTTACAAACATGCTGCATTTAACGTGAAGACTAACACTGTAAGTTTGAAATATTCTTTTCGTTTTAGAACTCTCATCAAGAGTCTCATAAGTAGATCATAGAAATAATTTAAAAAAAATATTAATAATAAGCATAATTATATAATATAGAAAAAAAAAATTTATTTAAAGAATTTTTTGCAAGCTTTCTGCTACAAAATTTCTAGCACTAATATCTTTCAGCAAGGAACTTTCAATAATAACAAAGATGTATGTAACTAATTTAAAGTAACAAAAACGCTGTGTTTACAAAAACAAAAAACATAGAATTATTTTTATTGAATATGTAATATTTCTTTTTATTCTACTCTTATGAGTGATAATCTCGCATTTTGTAGGGGAGAAAAACGCACTAATTATTTTCTTTATCTCATTTTTTAAATCGTCCTCACATTAAAAAAAATAACTAAAAATCATGAAATCAGTAGCAGATATTAACGAAAAACAGATCGACTGCGAAATCATGCGAATCCGATTCTTCAAAAAGGGGTTGCTCAAATGCGTGTTTCGTTTCTAAGATTTATTTGTTTTAATAAATAATATCGGATTTTAAAAACCGTTACAAACATGCTGCATTTAACGTGAAGACTAACACTGTAAGTTTGAAATATTGTTTTCGTTTTAGAACTCTCATCAAGAGTCTCATAAGTAGATCATAGAAATAATTTTAAAAAAATATTAATAATAAGCATAATTATATAATATAGGAAAAAAAAATTTATTTAAAGAATTTTTTGCAAGCTTTCTGCTACAAAATTTCTAGCACTAATATCTTTCAGCAAGGAACTTTCAATAATAACAAAGATGTATGTAACTTATTTAAAGTAACGAAAACGCTGTGTTTACAAACAAAAAAAAAAAAAGAATTATTTTTTATTGAATATGTAATATTTCTTTTTATTCTACTCTTATGAGTGATAATCTCGCATTTTGTAGGGGAGAAAAACGCACTAATTATTTTCTTTATCTCATTTTTTAAATCGTCCTCACATTAAAAAAAATAACTAAAAATCATGAAATCCGTAGCAGATATTAACGAAAAACAGATCGACTGCGAAATCATGCGAATCTGATTCTTCAAAAAGGGGTTGCTCAAATGCGTGTTTCGTTTCTAAGATTTATTTGTTCTAATAAATAATATCGGATTTTAAAAACTATATGAAAATCAAAAGCAATAATTGCACCCCCCTCAAAAAAATATATAAAATTAATGATAGAATCATTTCCTTAAAAAATAAATACTCGAATGCACAATTCGAATTTCCCATATCGTCTGAATTATATCGGGATAATTAAAAAGTACGTGAAAATCAATAACTGCCGAAAATACAATCGAAACACTACATGGGTTAACGATACTATTGACGTAAATGTAACGCGACAAAAGGTGGTTATTTAAATGCGCAATTCAAATTTTACGTGTAAATTTCTGCAGGAAAAAAAATATTTCTGCAAGAACTCAGCGACAATGTGATTCTGCCACTGTGTAAATAAGCATAATAATTTCATTGAAACAATTTCATTTAAATTAATGGACATTAAACAAAATATTTTTAAGCAAACCATTTTATTTCAAGATTAGCAATAAATAGCATTTTAAAGTGAAATAACGAGTCAGTACATGAATCAACTTAAAAAACCAATTAACAGCAGATTTTTCATCAAGATTCCTTCCACAAAGCTTTCAGAAAGAACTATCATACACATCTGGAAGAAAACAAGAATTTTAACGGAGATTCATGTACCTCATGGCTGTCATCATAGAATAATGCAAAAAGAGCTTTCAGTCTCTGTAACTTTTCTTATTTCTTCTCCCTCGCTTGCAGCTTTTACAGCTTCCACAATCTAAAATCATTTCCGAAATTAATTATAAGTTTTAATAATAACTCTAATTATCTCTACAAGTATAAAATAAAACCTGAGTATGCTTGCTTGCATACAAAGTTTATGCTAATTTTCATTAATGGACACTAATATATATTATTTTATATCAACCTGTTCGGTTAAATTAGACTGCAATAATTTTTTTTTTTTTTTAAAAAGTGATACCTAATATTTAAACACACTGTTTCAAATTAAATAGTCCTTAATAAATTACTACATATTTTGTAGTAGTATACTGCTAAAACATTATACGCATTTTTAAATGTTAAATTATTCACAAGCAATACTTAAAAAATATATCTTTATTACTTCAGAGCTTACTGTGTAGAGAGAACAGCATTGTTATTCCAAAAAAGGAAAAAAACTTGCAATGGTGAAATTTACAAGACAACTCGATTAACATTAAGTCTGTCTCCTCTCGCATTGCAATAAAACGTTAAATGCAATTTGATTTTAACACAAGCGCTTTATTTCCGATACATTTCTTTAATAACATATAAGTATCATTAACACGTACAGCACAGCATCAATGAATGCCTCACTGGCATTGTAATATTCTCTGATTGGTCTAGAGCCAAAATTTAACGAAAGGGACTTTTTCTCCATAGACTTAACATGAAGTGATGAACAAGGTATTTTTATCCAGCGGAATCTCATATTTCAAGTACATATTCTTTTCCTTTGTTCTAAACTATTCAAAGTATCTTATGTTTAAAAATTATGATAGCTCTATGCATCATTTTATCTAGTTATTTATGTTATTATACGCCGAATAAATGGTTAATTTTTTGAGAAAATTTTGCAAACAATCAACAAATAAATTATATTTTTATATTTAAAGAGCTTAATTTGCACATCAACAATTTGCTGTACAAATTAAGCTCTTTGGCGTAGTTTCTTCTTGTCTAGCAACAAGGAAAAATTCTTAACAAAAATTCTGAAATGGCTAATTATGGCAATTAGTCATTATTTTCATCTATGGTTTTTACTTATCAATGTCATACTATGTTTCTTAAGTTTAGATTTTTTTATTGCTGTAATATTAATTTACTAGTTATTATATATTTTCATAGAAATTTCAGTTGGTTTTTTAATTATTATATACAATATTGAACCTTTTAATGACTATTTATTTTTATGTTTGAAAACAAATATGTTGTTTTTTCCAAAAGTTTCTTATGCATTATTCATTTAAAAAATGAGTTAAATGACTTTGAGTCTACATTGAAAATAAATAGTATGCATTCCATAAGGTTAAGAAATAAATCGTTTAAATCACTTTGCATTGAGTGATTTTAGAATTTCTTGCACAGTGTATTATTTATTTTTTTACTGAAAAAATGCTACTAGTATACTATATAGTGAAAAATCATATCACTCTGAATTTTATTGACTGCTTTTATATTTTCTTCCAAAGTGTATTTTAATTTTTCATTATTATTATGCAAAAAACAAGATGTTGTTACCTTAACAGTATTGAATGTTAGGTTTTTTAACAAAAATAATTCACAATCAGCGTCATTTAAATAAAATTAAAAAAAACAAGGACTTTTTATAATTCAAATAATAAATGGAAAATAGTTCTATAAATTTAGGTTGCAATGTAAGAGAGTAATATTGCAAAATTAAAATACTAACCTCCCTCATGTTAGGAAATGCACCAATCTGTAATTTGGAAAACACTTCTTCATCATCAACAATTACTTCAAAAGAAGCTGTATAAAAAACAAACAAATAATGAGAAAAAAGTTACTAAAGTTGGGTCGACAAATAAATTTCATAAAACAATTGATGAAAAAAATATATCAAAATATAATAAGATAGCTGTCTCTTAAACCAATAATAAATTACATAGTTACCAAATCACTTTAGTCATAAAAATTATTTCATTTTATACATCTATTACAAAATTAAAGTAATAAAGTAACAATTATTTGCTAGATATCCTTTATATAAAAATTAAATGTCATAATTTACACTGAAATATTGGCTATTCTAACAATATTTATCTATTCTATCATTAAAATTTTCACACTGATCACAGCACTTACATCAAGAAACTTTACTCTAACAAGAGATAAATTTTTTTGACAAACAACATTTTTCCACAATTTAATATTATTTATAATTTAAATTTAGAGATAATTCAATGATAAAAAAAAATTGCATTTGGGATCTATTTAATTTGAATATCAATTATGTTTAAGTTTATAAATAAAACAATAATAAAAATGTTAACATTAAGAGACATTCATTTTTAATAATAGAAATATAAACTTTTTTATAATCATGAATATATATTGTGAGAAATATCCAGGTTAAAAATTTAAAATATTTATGGGAATGAGAACATTGAACTAATTTATTTTTATTTAAATTAAGATAAACATAGAAATAAAAAAGACATAGTTTAGTGCAAAACAATAAAAGGCAAAGAAAAAAACTGCAAAAAATATTAATTATTTTATATATGGTCATTAATTCTTAAATTCTAATGGCAGCACTATGAGCAAAAACATTACAAACTTCAAAGTATATAAAGTTAATTTATAACACTTAGAAAAAAAAGTTCTTTATTTATAATTGAAATTTTAAAAATTAGATATAATGAAACATGGCATTGAACACTATTTTTTTACAAGCATATCAATAAAAAATTATTACATGTAATTTAAAACTAATAATAGTCAGTGAGTAACAGCTTGAAAAATGCTTAGACAATTTTCAATAAGTTTGATCTTAATTTGTGTTTGAAGAGTATGAATGTTCATTTAAACCCTTTTCTAAGATCAAATCTGACACTGTAGAAATACCTTTAGATAAAGAACTAATATTTAATAGGAATAAAAAGTAAATAATATAGAGCGTAGACATACAAGTTCTTCCAACAGCACCTCTGACTACAGCATCTGGAACTTCTGCTTTAATTTGTCGCTCCAATTCTTTGAAGCGAGGTGCGTAACCTCAGTCACCACTAAAAAAAATTCAAGTTTACATATATACAAAATGCTAAACCAAGACATAGCATGAAATAACTGATAAGGGGAGATTTCCATATCCTGATCTGTGGCAGAATAATCGCCTTGGCAACTTCCGGGCAGCGGCCAGCGAGAAACTATAAAAAACATCACAGAAAGGGACCAACTCAAAATGTATAACTCGTACCCACCCCCAGGCAAACATCCACAAGTTTGTTTTGTTTTTTTTTTCAAAAATTGCAAGTTTAAAATCTATTTGGCACCTTGGCGATCTGGCACAAAAGATCATGATACGGAAATATCCCCGATAAGGGGCAAATTTAGATAATCATTTTCAAGGAAGTCAATTTCATCCCAAAATTAAATTGAAAATCAAATCTTTAATATATAGAAAATATTTATTTAACCCACTTCATTGTTTCTAAACAATTTAAATAGCCGAAAACACTAACAACATTTTAAAATAAGTTATATAAAATTTAGTTAGCAAAAGCAACAATACAATGTAGGTAATTAATTTATAGGGTAATAATAAATTAGATAGTTATCAAATACATAAGTCATAAAAAATCTATAATTGATTCAGTATCACCTTGTAGAATTAATGCATTACATTTAATCACTATTTGAATAAAAGAACTGGCCTAGCTCATTAACTAGAAAATACACAGTAAAGTTCTTCTATTCCCTACGTTTAAAATTATTATTGAAAGCTCCAAACTATGATAACATGAAAATACAAACATGAGACAATTAGTATCGTTGGAAAAGTTTTTAAAAATATCAGTGTAACATACGCTGAAATTTTGAAAAAGAGGTGCGTTAAACTTCTATATAAATTGTAGAAAAAAAAAGTTTTCTAACCAATATTCGACTTCAACTACAACACTCATTGCTTTCGATTCTATTAGCAAAATTTCAGTAGTAAATAAAGAGCGAAAAACGAAAGTTACGATAGCAACGACGTCCAGTAACAAGCTGGCGCTTTGAGCTTTGAAACTTAGCCTGGGCTAGCCGAGCGACTAATTTTTCCTTTTAAAACATCGAAAAGACTCTGTATTCGATTTTGATTTTTTTTTAAAGCTTTCTCTTTTTGCTTTGGAAAAATTTTAATACCCACAGTTTTTTTAAGTGTTTATTTTTCTCTTTAATTTATTTTTACGCAATTCGTTTTTTTCTGGCAATACAACTTCATTCGTTAAATGCAACTTCAACGTTGAAGTAGTTCGGAAATTTCGTTTGTTCGTAATGTTGAAATACAACCAGGCGTGTTTCGCACTGTTATGAGAACTGAGAAAACCGAAACGTGTAAAAAGTTCTTGCAGATGACATTTATCAACTCAACGGATGAGCCCCCCCCCCCTTCTAATTGATTGTAAACAAAGATTGTGACGTCTTGCGTCTGTGCCCCTAGTTGTACTGTTAAAATATTAAGAGAACTTAAGGTTTTTAGTTCTGAAGTTTAAGGTTTCATTTTGCAAATTATGTTCGCAAGAAGTTAACCAAGTTAAATGTAAAGAACTCTTCACTTACACAATGATGACTATTGAAAAATCTAATCAGAGATTTAACTATGTGTATAGCTCCAATTTAAATCACAATTTTCGAATCAAAATGTATGAACTATTTGAAATATTTTCTTATGTTAAAACTTTTTATTAATTATTTAACATCTTTACTACTTTGATTTAAATATCTATTATTTTTATTTAAATTTTGGAAACAAATTTAATGTTTGGGTGATATTGTAAATAAAATTATTCGGAATTTAATGTAAATAATTTTTTTTTATGATCTGTTCACTTTTTTAGTGGTACATTGGAGGGTAAACTTAAAAAACCCAGCTATAAGGCACTTATTGATGATCCGCTCTTAAAGTTCTCTGGTGTGTTTGAAGAAAAATGTTCTGATCTATATGTAACATGCCAAGTGTTTACAGATAATAAACCTCTAGCATTCCCTGTTCAAACCTCTTACAAGGCATTCACAACTCGATGGAAGTAAGTATTACATAATTTTATAATAATATTTATGTTAAAATTTTACTTTAGGAATACTCTAGTATCAGTATTGCAATTGTCATAGCATCTGCAATTTGCAGTGCAGTTACAACTGTAATATTCGAAGTTTGTAGTGTCTCGGTCATCCTCTTGCACTTCTCAAAAGTGAATGCCAAGCTTTATCAAATTTTGGATTAGTTTACAGCAGGGTTGGCAAGGTTTAGGACAGAATGGATAAATAGGGTTTAAACCGTCCTGTCCAAAACCCTTTTACTCAAATTATGTCAATTTTATCTGAACAATATTTTAAAGGTAAAATAAACGTAGAACTAATAACATATTGATAATTAAATCTACTAGAGAATATTTCTTTTTAAAAGTATAATGTTTTATTAATATTGTTTGACTCTTCAATTTAAACATTAAACAAAGGAAGATTAATCAGTAATCAAGTTCAATTGGTCCTCTCATTCAATAGTACATAACTGAAGTTTGACCTTGCCATACAAGCTATTAGGGACTGAGTGCTTGGTTATTCATATACAGGTTTATTTATCTATAGTACTATTCAAGAATACTTTTATTTCATTCATGCTCGATTCTTTTAGCATAGTGGTGATACATCACCAGTGTCAGTAACTGAAACTGATGTTATGCCCTTTAAAACTGTTAATACATTTTTCAGTTATTTTGTATTTCCGATTTAAACTAATATATTTATATTTATAAACATTTTTTTTTAAATAGATGTCTTTTTTATCATCCTGTGATGCAGGAATTATAACAATTTTCAAAAAAATATTGTGAAAAGGAAAAGGTTGGTTTTTAAAAAATTTAGTTTTTTTTTTTTAAAATTATTATTATTTTTTAATATTGCATTATTTATCCTTATGCGGAAACATTATTTATCATTATTAAAAGCATATTTATATTTAAAGGATTGGGTATTCACTTTTGTTGTTCAATGAATTATGGAGCTTCGAAAATTATAAACCTTTTCCTATTATATCATATTATTTTCCTTTAATAAGTTAAAGTAAATTTTATAAAAAATATTAAATATTTATTGATACATGTAATTATTATGTGTACAATGGTTACACCTATAGAATTTTTACCTTTTACTAAAGTTCAAGGTTGTAGACACTTTAAGCCAGTTTAAGACAGTAAAACCCACGTGTCCTGTCCTAAACCAGTTTAGAACCTCCAAAACCCCATCCCTGGTTTACAGGGCCCGTACTAAGGATTTCAAATTATTAGCCATATATCTAAAGTCTTAGCCAAAGGGAAATATTTACAATTTTTATGATAAATTTTTTTTTTCCAAAGAAAACTTCAAATCAAAATACAAATTTATTTTAAATAGAATTTTTTTTATAAAATGCAAATTCAAATGAAGAATCATTTTAAAGATGGTGACAAATAAAAGAGCATTGAATGGGAGAAATGTAGATATTATTAATCGTTTTTGAGGAAAAGTAATAGGAGTAGTTAGAGGAGTATTAAAGGAATTTTTAAAAACTTCGTAGACTAGAGCAGTAATATAAGGATGAACCTAATCGTAATCATTCAGAAGAAAAAAATGATTACAGTAAAAGATTAGTTATTTAAATTATTTAATTCTATTTTATTCTGTTTTATTGCTTTTTATACTAGTCACAGAGATTTTTTATTGAAAATTCAGCTGGGACTCACCACGTTCATTGCCAGCCAAGTGCCTGCGGATATACTATATCTATCATTATAAAATGGTAATCTATGAAATAAAATCTTAATGAAAATAAAAAGTTACATTTTCTTATTTTAGCAAAAAGTTTAAGTTTTAAAATAAATTAATTTTAAACATTTTAATGAAACACATTTTTTGCAAAAAATAGTTGGATGATAATATGCATCTTGATACCAGTTAATCTGTTTTATTGACAACCGTAGGAAAGATCTTGTCGCTCGATCTCGCGTGATCCGGCAACGATCGAGTTCACCTGTATTTTACGGGAGTTTGTTTCATGCTTATATAATCTCTCTTGTCACTAACATTACCTGGACTTAATATAATTCTAATTGATTATGTGACGTAGGGGTGCACAACCTTTTTGAGTGAATGGCAGCGTGCACAACAGATTTAACAATAAAGAACCGTATACCAAAATATTTAGACAGACATGTTGATAGTAATTGTAGGTAGTAATTGTTACATAAACATCATTGTTCTAAGCACTAAATTCTTTTTATCAATTAACCTTATAATATTTTTGCATAAACTTAAATACTTTTAAATGTTTAAATTTAGAAACTCTCTCTTCAAAACGGATTACTTAGGATAAAAAACAGAATCAGATATAATTTATCAAAAAAAAAATTCTGATAAATTGAAATAATTAAAAACAATGAAAAAATCATGGCTTTTTTTATTACATTACATTTACAAAAGTCCATTGAAACAAAAGAACAACATTAAAAAAATTTTTCATGAAATTAAATTTTTAAGAAAATAATTATTCTTGTTATTAAAATAAATGCAAGTTAAATACTTTGATTTAAATAAAGTTTATAAGTTGAAAATGATTAAAACAAAACCTTTTCAGCGCAAAATAAGATTCAAAATTTAGTAGGGAATATGCTTCAACTTTAAAACATTTATTTTAAATAAATTTTAAGAGGCAAGGGCTGAGATAAGAAATAAAAAAACATTAATTTTGAAGGAACTATTTTCCTAAAATAAAAATAATAATAATCTATTAAGATACGTGTTTACAATTCTTTATGGTCATTACTTTTTTAACATGACCCTTACTATTAACAATTAATACACCTTATTAACAATGACTTAAAATTTACATTACTTTATGATACTTATCTTGATTATATTTTTTTACAGTTAAAATTTAATGATATACAAATCATTTTCCTGCATATTATCATAAATTATATAAAATGGTGCGTTTAGTTAAAAAAATTTCTTATTGGTTATCCTGCAATTTTCAAATATTGTAATAATTTTATCAACTTTATCATGTGATAGCTTTTTCGAACCATTAAATGAAAATTTAACGGTTATGTTTGATGACTACTCCTCAATTTTGAACGTGCCACATTCCTTCTAGAAAATAGTCTTTCGACAGAAGCTGTTGGTGGGCACTATTAAAGTTAAAGAAAAAACTTAACTTTATCAGTTTTGCAAATTTGTCAAAGACAGTGCTCTTCCTTTCCTGATTTTTAAATCGCGTGAATACGAATTGTTATATGTTATTTTTGAATTGCAAGAAGAGTAGCAACATGTGATTTTTTAACCCCCAGAATACAAATCGCGATACGTGATTTTTTATCTGTTGAATACGAATTTCGATGGATGATTTTTAAAGCTCGTTAATGTTAATAAGAAATTTGACGATGTGTAACTTTTAAATTACAAAGAAGATCAAAATGTATGATATTTAAAATGTGTAAGTACGAATCACGATATGTGATTTTTAAATCTTGTGACACCAAAAAGGAATAGGTTGGATATGTGTTCTTAAACTTGCAATCGATCATGGGACTAAGGAAATATGCATGTGCGTTGAATTATTTTCTGCTAAAGAGACCGCATTTAATATAAATTTACACATCTCTTTTTGTTATTCTCTTCAAGCTGCTGTCGATTTAACTAAGATGTTGAAATGTCAGGATATTCAAAATCACAAGTAAAACTGCAAAAAAAAAAATCAAAAAACCTCTCTTATTTATGTTACAGCACAGATAGAGCATGTAAAAAGTAATTATTTTAATGTGCGATTCAAAACTCTTGTGCCGTGAAACTATATTAAAAATATCAGGACTTTTTGAATCACAAGAAAAAGCGTAGCAAGCGGAAAAACTATCAAAAATCCTCTTGCATTTATGATGAAATTGGCATAAATAAAGTGTGTCAAAAAGTTATGTATTTAAAGGCTGGATTCAAAATTAAAGTGTAGCTCTAGTGTATAAAAAATATCGTGTCTTTCAAAACCTTGTAGAAATGTGCATCAATAATTACCAAAGTAACAATTGAAAAATAATTTGATCTTTGATAAAACGGGCACAAATAAACCATGACAGAAAATGGTTATCTAAATGAGCAGTTTGTAAAAATATAAAATATCAAAATTTTAAAAACCGTACAGAAGTGCATAGAAATAACTGCCGAAAAAATATCAAAAGTCATTTAGATTTGTGATGAAGTTTGCACAAACTTTCAACATGTTAACATGCTAGCGTTTCATAACTTTCAACATGCTAAAACATATTTAAAACAATCTGTGATTTTAGAAACTACCGAGAAAATAGGTAGCAATAACTACTGAAAAGTCTTTGGATTTACAATGTGATCAGCACACATGAAGACCGTCAAGAGTCATAACTAAAATTCGAAATTCCTGTATTAAAATAATGGGATATTAAAAATATTGGGATTTTCAAAACTACGCGTAAATCCGTAGCCATAATGAGGGATTGGGAAGCGATCGAGAAACTACATTGATTGAGATTGGGTATGTAAAAAACTTAAAAGTGCAATTTCAAATTTCCGATTTATTTTTCATTTTGCTCAGGTAGATGCCACTGGTAGCACATCGAGAGTTGGCAGGCCACGTGTGGTCCACGGGCTGAAGGTTGTACACCCCTACTTTAATTTATAAGTCTCTGCCCTGTTCTTGCACTTCTGGTAAATGAGGACCCAGCTTAATTCAATTTTAGGTTTGTTTGGATGATTAAAAATCTTCTTTGTGTTAATAGTCTCTACCTACTTCATACATACATAATACATTATAATAGTCTCTTCATACATACATAATAATAGTCTCTACCTACTTCTTGCTCTTCTAGTAAGTGAGAGATGAGCTTTATTAGATTCGATATTAATTAGAATGATTGAGAATCTCTTTTGTGTGCGTAATAAGTAAATTTCTGTATTCAAATTTTTAAAATCTTTATTTAATTAATAGCTGGAATGAATGGCTGTCATTACCTGTCAAATTTTCTGAACTTCCAAGAAATGCTTTACTTGCATTGACGGTGTGGGATGTATATGGACCAAACCAAAGTTTACCAATTGGAGGCGCGACCATATCTGTCTTTGGAAAATATGGGTAAATTATGTGTATCTAAAAATTTTTTACTCATCACGTTGTACAAAGAAACTAATATTATAATCTTTTATAATGTGTTGAAATTCAGAAATTAGTATACTCTTTTTTTTTTTTTTGTCGTCTTCTTTTTTTTTTAATCAAAATAAATCTATGTGTTTTCTTTCATAAATTATTCAATTATTTTTCAGAATTCTCTTTAAAAACATTATAGAATTATATTAAATCACTCTACTTTATTTGAGCTTGCTGGTAAAGTTGTGCAATTTATTGCATCTTATATTGTATGATTCTTACCACATTAAGTTGCTTAAAAAATAATTACGTGCATACATATGCACTTGAGCTTACCTGACTTCTCAAAAATAAACTCAAGCCAGTGAAACTTATTTCTGATTAAATGGAGCTGTAAGCTTGCAAACATCACTAATTTTATCTTTTAAATAAGTAAAAAAACAGAATCACCTGATCTTTTGAAAAACATTTTTTCATAAACTCTTCTCAAAAAGACTTTTTGAAATTACTATTTTTAGGAATGGGTGCCAGACACACATTGAAGTACAAACCCAGTAACTCTTTTATTATTATATTTTTAACCTCATTCCATAGTAATCTCTATTGTGTTTTGTTTTACAACATTGCTCCATTGCGTTTTGTTGTCACGTGTGCTTGTCTTTATTATAGTTGGATTTTTAATTCATTTGGATTTCTTTCATCACAAATTCCTGAATATCATACAATGTTAGTACTTAAATTTTTACTCAGCTTGTCCCTTCCACATATGTATGACTCCAACTCGATGTGATGGACTTAATCTTAGCCAACGACCTGGGTTTAATACCCTGAGTTGAATTGGTATCTGATAGGACTGCACTTCCTATGATTTGTGTCTTAGAATCTCTTTAAAGTTAATGTTCCAGGTGATTTTGATGCCAGAAAAATTCATGTTTGTTAGGGAGCATAATTAGGAGGCCTGGTGATTACTAGCACCATCTACTCTCCACTTTAAATAGTGATAGGGTAGTGGAGCATATGCATTAGCATAGCTCTAGTTACTGATTATTTCAGCTGAATCAAATCCTTATTTATTTCATAGTTCTTTTTTTAAAAAAGTTTTTTTATGAGAACACTGATGAAATTTGAAAAGTTCATAAAATGTAACTAGTTTCTAACTAAAGGAATTGTATGTGAATTTATGTAGATTCTTTAATTCATAATACATAATTTCAGAGCTCTTCGGCAAGGCATGCATGACCTACGGTTGTGGAATAATGTACAAGCTGATGGAAATCTGAGAACTAAAACTCCAGGTAAAACTGATTGCTCCAAGGAACAAATGACAAAATTGTCAAAGGTAAGCATTATTAAGTTTACTGACTAGTGTCAGTTTTAAAATATTTTTTATGAAAACGAAGCAATAAAAATGAATTTGTGATTGATCATTCAATATGGAAGATACTCTGCTTTATATTTGTTTCACTATTAATTTTTCTAAAAAGTTTGTATGGTTTTACATAAATATAATTAGTATTTGCAATATGGTTTTTAAATTGATTACATTTTTGTTACATAAAAAAAGTCAAAACTTTAATGTTACTGATTACTTTTAAAACTACTATGAATTATGCTATGTCATTAACGTATATTTGGTTTTAACAATGTTTCATATTTATGTAATATAAATATTATATTCCTCTTTTACCTTACTGCCTTTTTACAATGAAAAGAGAACAAACCACATGACTGGTGAGAAGCATGTTGTGTCTGTTTTTAACAGTTAAGCCCATGAAATTATTAATTTAGAATGTTATTGTGTTTCTATATATACATTTTTTTAAAAAAATTTAATAGATTCTGTCATCATCTGTCATTACTTTTCTTTCTCGTAACACAAAAGCTAAAGGGCAAAACTCTGGAATTTTGCAATTTTTTTAAGAAATGTTAAAGGAACATTTAGTTGTGAAAATATTATTGTTGAGTATTTTTTGTTTTGTGTTGAGTATTTTGAGTACTGTTTGCTACTAATTTAAAACTTTCATCCTACTTGAGGTAGCAAGGTAATTTTATTCAGTCTTAAAACAAGCCTTTTTATTTTCCTTGATTGGAAATACAAAGGGTTTTTATAAAGTTTCTATTATTATTAGTAGTAGTAGCAGCATTTTACACTACTTTCATTTAGAACACATGCTAGTCCGTTTAAGAAAAAGATTTGAGTTAAATCATTATTTATTATCTTTTTTTAGCACTTTTTTACGAATAGCTTTATAATGGTGATAGATATAGCAGTAATACTTAAAAAAGAAAAAAAAACACTTATAATGGTTGTTAGTGAGAGTGTTATTTTTGATTTGTTAATTAGCAAATTATTATGATGATACTGAAAAAATTACTGAAATACACATTTCCAATTACTAGCTTACCTAGTTTTTAAATACAAATTATCAATCCCTAATTTTTCTGTTTAATCTTAACTTTATATTTTTAAAACATTACTAGAAATTTGATAACCAAACAATTTTTTTAAATATTAGATTTGCTATATTAAATTTTAGATTTCTTTCCTAATGCTTTATAATTGTAATACATGTTTTCTGTAATCAAATCGGACAACTTTCATTATATGTTAACAGTAGTTGGATTCTGTACTATTCAAAGCTCGCTTATGTTTTCTGTTGTAAATTTCTTTTTTTTTTTTTTTTTTTTTTTCTTTCTTTTAGATGAAAATTATTTTTCTTAATGATGTTAAATGTTTTAGCTGACTAAGAAACATAGAAATGGCCACATGATCAAAGTTGACTGGCTTGACAGACTGACATTTAGGGAAATTGAAATGATAAATGAAAAGGAGAAAAGATCTTCAAATTTTATGTTCCTAATGGTTGAGTTTCCTAGGATATACAATGGTGGTGTTGAATATACTGTTGTGTATTTTGAAGAGGTTCGTACCAATTTAATATCATTACTCTTTTATTAGCTAATTGGTCTCAATTTCATAGTCACATTTATTCGAAAGACATGGTTCAATGAGAGAATTGTTAATTCAGGAAGAAGCAGCTAATATGGATATACAGTCAGGCCTCTATTTAACGAAGTCGCTAAATCCTGATAAGTTTATACAGAAAATTTGTTAAATAGAAAATTACTTTTTGAAATACTTCAACACAAAACAGGTTTTAAATTCATAAACACTAGACATAATTAAAATAGCAATAGATACACCTTTATCTTGAAAAATAGTATCTACTATTTATTTTATAAATCTTAACCATTAAAGAAATCTGCGTGGAGAAAACATAAAAGCAAAACATTATCCAGTGTTACACTATCATGCTACATACATCATTTTCAACTAAAAAAAAGCTAAATTTATGCATAAAGTTATAGCCACATTTATTATAAAAGTAATTATAAACATACATTACCACATGCATTCTTAAGTTTCATTGCCACTGATAATATCCGTCAATTTTGTTAGTTTAGTTTGAAATGCAAAAAAAAAGGAAAGAGATTTTACTTTCTCTAAAAGTGGCTTCGAAAATCAATTAGAGGTCATATCCCCCATAAAATGTGTTATCAAGTTTGAAATGCTCTGAAATATTTAAGGAAATAGGGAAAGTGGATCTCCAAGAAAAGTTCGTTAATTAGAAAATTCACTTCGCGATTTGGAAGTCATTTTACAAGGAAATTTCCAAAATGTTCTTGGTTCCTCGGAAAAAATCGCAAAATAGAGAAATTCGAAAAATGGAAGTTCGTTAAATAGAAGTCCGACTGTATATATCACATATTAAAATGCACTTATTGAAATCTTGATTTATCAGGTGCTCTCGGGACCAAAAAATTATGATGAGAGGGATAAACTAATAACATTGGCTCACGTTATAAATTTTTGTTAGAATAATTGCAATATAGAAATAATTAAATTATCTACAATAACTATTCACATTATTTATTTAAACATAACAAAATTATAATATTTACAGTACAAAAAGAGTAGGTGAAGGCATTTGATAAACATCTTTGTTTTATATTTATCCAGTTGAAAAGAAAGATGTCATTGAAGTTTGTTTTAAGTGGCTGTGACTTTGGATAATTTTAAATCATTTGATGTTTTTTTGAGTAAATTTTAGGTATATTCTTATGCTGTGCAAACTTAATTTTCTTAACTTTAAGCAGAACAGCATTTTTTTTCTGTAGAAACAAATATGTTTCCGTGCATTTTACAAATGATCAAAGCCTAGTTTAAATTATTATTTTAAAGGAATGGTGTACCAGATTTTATTAGCAAACTAATATTTTATATACATCACTATTTTAAGTTATAAAAATTTTATCATTTTCCATTAACTGGGTACCAGATTGTTTGACCCTGATGAACTTCTATTTTGATTGGAAACATTTATGCATCTCTTCTCAACTGCATTTACCAAGATATCATTTCCCAGCTCTTGTGATTGTGATAAATTGAAAAATATATAACTTGCCACCATTGTTGATCAGGATATTTTTGAACAATTCCACCATTTACTCATGTCTTTATTTTTTTTTTTTTTGTTTTTTTTTATTTATTTATTTATTATTATTTTTTTTTTGAACCTAGCACAATATGTTACCTCTATAAAAGCCAGATTTTTAAAAAACGTTTTAAATTTCTAAAAGTTTCTCAAAATTAAAGTAAATGTAACGTATGAACTAATGGTATAAATAACAAATCGAAAATGTAATGTGTGTAAAGTGACTTTTAGAGATATTTTAACAAAAATTATAAGAACTGCTTGATTTTTTTTTTAACTGAGTTTTATAGCTATGAAATCTGCAAACAAGACATTCATAACTGGTTAAATTGCTCTATGCAAAATTTTGCCTGGTACTCAGCTGACTGAGAAATACTGAAATTATGTTTCATGTTTTTATCATACGTTTAATTAGCTACTACATTAGTGCATTGGACTGTGTCTAGTGATAAAATTTTCTCCTGAAAGCTTTCTTTTAAAAGTAAATAATATATCTTTTTTTTTTTTTTTTTTTTTTTTTACTGTCCTAATATCTTTTTGCTCAAGTATTTTCTCTTTAAGGACGGAGAACATGTTTGCCATGTCAACAAAGCTGGAATTGTAATGGTATCTGATCCTGAAATATCTGCTGTAAGAATTCTTTATAAAAATTTATGAAGTGTGCTATTGTAGTAATTGATAATTTTTGTGGGATTTTGTTACTTGTTATGTGACTGTTAATATTTGAATGTATTGATATTTTATATTTGAGCATTTTACATATTATTATGCTTAAATTTAACTTTGAAATATCTTGTTTGTTTAAAAAAAATTTCTTTTATACATTTTTCTAAAATGAATTTTTGATCCATTTACAATTTTGAGTTTTATATTTAGACCTTATCAAAAGCTTCTTTACATTTACTTTTTTAGCTTACTATTCTCTCTTTTTTTTTTTTTTTTTATTTATTTATTTTTTTACCTTTTAATTTTTCCTGTGTTGCTTTTCTTCATTTTTTCTTCTGTTCTTCCTATCTCCCTTTCTTTGTTCCCCCCTTCACACAATGCAGAGACAGACCAGTAATATCCTCTTTTTTCATGTCAGACTTAGTTTTTACACAATTTGATTATCTAACATGTGTACTTATGCACATTATGCTGTTCATGTTAGAAACACAGTAGTCAATTTTGACTTGTTTTCAGTTAAATTATATATTCTATCCATATTTTTATTCTTTTTTCTTAACTTTCTTTTTTTCTATGTTCTTGGTTTGTTTTTTACTCTTTCAGCATTTCAGAGAATATCTGGGTTTTTTTCTCCCATATCTGATAATGGATGTATCATTTGGTAAACCAAATTTCTACATAAAAAAGTGACTGTCATCTCTAAAATTTGTTTAAGTTTGTTAACTTTTTTAATTGTGATTTATTATTATTTTGATTTCTTTAAAAAATAAATTATTTACTTAATTAGCTTTCTTATATTAGGAGCGTATCATCTCTTTCCATATCCTATTCTTTTTCCTTATAAATTTTTTATTATATATTATATACTATAATTATTATCAAAATAATCATATTGAGGAAATTCTTCCTTTTCTAATTAGTTGTCAATTATTGTGTTTTAAAATTAAATTGAATGAATTATTGATTGAAATCAGATCAGCTGCTATTTTCATACTTATTTTGAAGTACAATAAAAAAAGTTTTTTAACTCTCTTTTTTTCTTCATCAGCATAGTAAAGATAAAAAAATTTTACTAAGAATTGTAATTTGAAATGCTAAATGTTTTTTTTTTTAAATAAAATTATTTACATAAATCTTCCTTTTATATAAATATATATAATTTTATGTAGCAAAACCTAGTTGAAGCTAAGCATCATAAACTTGCAAGAAGTATAAGAAGTGGACCAAGTGATAAAGATTTAAAACCAAATGCTATCACACGAGATCAACTAACGGTAAATAATTTTTGTCACTTTTTTATAGTTTATTGTTTTACATAGTCTCTGAATAATTAAATAGGGAAAAACAAAAATATTTGTACAACTTCAATTTTCTTGCCATTTTTTATTAATATTATTTTTTAATCATTTTTGACCTAATTAATTCATTATCATTATTTAACTAATAAAGTTTTATAAATCCCTAGAAAAACTATAAAATAAATATTGGCTGTGATAACTTATTATCTTCTGTTTTAAGTCATGACTTAATACACTTTATGCATTATTAATGACAGGGCTCCTACAACTTGGAAAAAACAATTGAGTGGTAGATAAGATTTTTCAAGATTAATGAAAAATGCTTTCATTTGTAGATTACAACATTATTCCATAGTTATTTTTTTGCACCCATATATATTTCCTTTAATTTTAATATATATTGATAGCTTAAGGCATCTAGTTATATCTCATTTTTGCCACCACTTTAAAAAAAAAATTTCAGATCTTGGGAACTCTGTAATAACTACTAAAATGCTTGTATCACTTTTGTAGGCTATTATGAATTATCCTCCCTCTAAAGCATTATCATCTGAAGAACAAGATTTAGTATGGAAGTTCAGATTTTACCTAACTAACCAAAAGAAGGTAGCTACATTTCATTTTATTATTTTGTCTTCATTTTTAGCAGACTTGGGGGTTGTATTGAAGTAGCAAGGTTATTATATTAATAAACCATCATCTTTTGCTTCTGATATTTCAAAAATGCTAAATTGTTTTGGACTTAATAAGCCATATTTGTTTCGAACTTACATACATTCAGAGGCCGCAATTGAATCAATTCTATATGGAGCTCTCTTGTCTGAGGGAACTTAAAAAATTATTGTTAAGTTTTCCACAAGTTATACAAAACAAAATGTTTTGAATTGCAAACTAAATAAGGAGTAGTCAAGGGTTTGATTGCTACCTCCTGTATTGATAACTTTTATCACAAGTTATGAAACTTGATTTTATTTTGCCGACTTCTGACATAAAGCTCCTTGATGAATAATACAATGAATTGCAGAACAAATTATACAATTTTCTCAAAGTTATTCAGTTTATCCCGCTAGCACCATCCATTACAATTGATGAACATTTATTAAAACCTCCTATTTTGTTAACTGCTTTTTTCACTGCTTCGAAGATGTCCTTTCTTGTGCTATCAGTCATTATACACATTTCCAATGATTCTTTCTCAGGAGAAAAAATTTCCTGTGTAACACGTATAAATATTAACAACTGGCTCATATCAGTTTAATCGATGCTTTCATCAAAGCAGGGCTAGGAATAGGTACTTTTTTCAACTAAATTAATTAATGATTTTTCTACCTGCTCTCCCATAGCAGTTAATTCCTCACTGTAAAGTTTGATTAGAAAACTAGCAATGAATTAAATTTCTCAGCTAATCTATCACCAAAAAATTTCGCCTTTTCAATAGCACGTTCCTTACTAAATTGCTGTCAGTAAATGGTTTCTATGCTTTAACCAGATCAAAAGAAACGGCATATGAAGTATACTGAGTAGATGATTGACTCTGGGAAAATTTGGTGGAAATTTCTGTCTGATGTTTCAATTTCTTCATTAAATTAGCGATCAAAACACTTCGAGATTCTCCTAAATAGTTTTGATACCTACTTTTTTATGTTTTTTCCTGTTATTTTCTTTAGGCACTAATATCATTTGTATGCAAACGAAACAATGTTAAATAGCATGCAAGAGAGGATGTCTCAAACATCACTACATGTGAAGCGTAACCAGGGGTCTGTTTAGAAGAAATTTGGATCCGTTATCGGACCCTTCACAAAATATCTTTTCATAAAAACGGACCCTTCACAAAATATTTTAACTTAAAAACAGACCCTTCACAAAATAATTTATCTTTTAATCGGACCCTTCACAAATTTGTTTATCTTTTAATCGGACCCTTCACAAATTTGTTTATCTTTAATATTGTTCTGTTAATCAAATAAACCCTTCTCAGTAAGGGGGAGGGGAGAAAAACAGATGTGAGCGAACTAAGATTTGTCTTCGGCGGAGGCTTTGTCCGAAATGAATATTCTGCGTTCAGCAGTATAAGCTAAATACCAAATATTTATATGTTGCATCGCTAATTTAGTAGCTGCAATTGCTGTTAATTTTTTAAAATTTCATTCTTTTAATTATAATTTTGCAGTATTGAGCATAATCTCTTATATCTTTACAATTTAAAAACTCTTTGAAAAAGTTTTTTTGCAATAACGGACCCTATTTGCATAAATTCACAAAAGTGACCCTGGTTGAAAGAATGTGACTTAACGTTCTTTTTTTTATATTCACAAGTTACGAGTAATTTTTTTACAATTATACAAAAACGGACCTTTCACAAAATGTCTGGACAGACCCCTGGTAACCTCTCTGTGTAAAAAGGATTTGATAGTTCAAACATAAAATTTACTCTGTGTGATATCTTTTACAAGTCATTCTTATAAGCTGAACTATTTTATATGGGATTCTAAACTCAATTGTAGCATCGAAAAGCCTCTCTTTTTTGGAGCCATAAACTATTTTAAAATCAATAAAAAGATGTTACATATTGATGTTATATTCTTTTGTTTTTACAAAGAGTGCCTATAACATCGTGTTAAAAAAAAAATTCCATGGCATAGTTTTTCCTCTACTTAAAAATAACAATAATAATCAGATCTTTTATTTTTAGTGTTAAAATTTCCAGTGAGATAAATGTGCATTTTTTTTTTTAAATGTTATATCTGTAATTAATTTTATAAAAGACTTTGCAGTAAGACAAATATGATTGAAATTAATGATTATCATTTCAGAATTTGAGCTATTCTTTATATGCAAAAGAACTTTTGCAAGCTTTTGTTCAAAATGTTCTGTTGTTTACTGATGAATTTTTTATGTAATATGAAACTATTAAACTTTTTTAATACAAACATAACTTAGGGCTGAATTTATCATTACTCTTAGAAAACACACACGAAATTTTACTATTCTAAGATGCAAACATTTTGTCTACCCCGAAAGAGTTTATCCTTTGACAGTAAAGTCCTTTGTCTATGAAAAAAAGTAAAAAATTAAAGTAAACCATGGTTCTCTTTCTTTATTTAAGGATATTTATTATGATTTTGAAACCCTGGTATCTTTTTCCTGTTTTTTTCCCCTGCTCTGCTAGACCTGGTCCAATCTAAGATATACTTGTATATTGAAAGTGTAACTTTTTGGTTTAATTAATGTAAAATCTAAGAGTTCTATTTTCTGGAGGATAAATTGAAATTTTATCATGTTGACATGCACTTTTATTTAATTAAGCGTTTTCAAAGACATATTTTCTTATGAGCTTTAGTCCTTAAGGATGTATAAATTTTTTTAGGAATTATAAAATTATTTTACCTTTCTTTTTATATTTTTACCTTTTTTTTCATTTGACCTTTTTTCAACTTCTGTATAAAATCATTTATGATCATTTCATAACATTTTATGCTTTTGTTCAATCATAATTGTTGTTGGTTAACTTTGTAGGCGCTGACTAAATTTTTGAAATGTGTCAATTGGAAAATATCAAGTGAAGAGAAACAAGCTTTGGATTTGTTGGGTCGTTGGCAAGCCATGGATATTGAGGATGCACTAGAATTACTCTCACCACAGTTTACCCACCCAATTATCAGAAAATATGCTGTAACACGTTTGAAACAAGCTCCAGATGAAGTAAGCCTGCCTGCCTCCACATTTTTATTCTTTTTTTACTATTCCTAATTTATTTTTTTTTTAATCTAGAATCAGAATTGGAACTGGATGAAATAAGAAATTTATACCACAATATCTGTTGTATATCTGTGTTATATTCTGATGTCTGTTAGACATCAGAATATAACATACATTCAAATATTGTTTTTGTTTTTTTGTGAACGTAAACTACACAATCAGAAATCTTAAATTGATATAAAATAATTAAAAGAAATAAATCTTTAAAAGCAGGAAATGTTAATTTAAAAAAAATGCTTTTATAATATCAATAATATTGCTGAAATTGTTTTAATTAAAATAATAAAATGTTGCGTAATAAAATACTATTCTCTGAAGCCTGAATTTTGAAATTAAAAATAACTGTAAGCTTTGTTTAATTTTTTAAAATTAAAAACAACTTATTTATTGGTTTACAAATAATAATAAGATTATTTGCGATATTGTCAAATTATTTAAAAAAGTGCTACTTTTATAACATCAAAATATCATTTAACTTCAATTTTTTAAAAATGGTCGCTGTAACTAATAGCTAACTTTAATTTTTTTTAAAACAAATTAACTGACATGCATTAAAAAAGTTTTAAAAAATTAAGAAAAATGGTTAGAAAAACTGACAAAATACACTATTATTAAATGATTAAAAAAACACTGCCTTTAAAACAACATTTAGCCTTCAACAACATATCTTCAACATTTTAATAAAATACTTTATTTTAAAAAATAATAAAGAACTGTAAAGATATTAAAAGCTTATCATATAGATTAATCCCCTAAATTTTAATGAAGTTTTCATTTCTAGTTAATTACTTTTATTTAAATTCTAATTTTGTTGTAAAAGATCTACATTTAAGACTTATTTTCTTGTAGATGTTAATCCCTTATCAATTAATTTAACCAAATCAAATTAATTTGATTAATTAAATGAAATTAATTTATTTGAAAAAATTTAATTTACTTCATTATTTTTCTTTATTTACATAGTTGACTATTTTGTTATTTTTTGCAGGATCTTTTAATGTATCTTTTGCAACTAGTTCAAGCCTTAAAATATGAAAACTTTGAAGAAATAAAGAAATATTTTGTCAGGACACGAAGTTATACTAGTGAATCCTCAGATAGACAGAGGTAAATTTTTTTAGTTACCTAGTTTTGAATAATGATAGTTGTGAAATGAAAAATTTTTCCATTCATTGAAATATAAATGTCTTTAAAAAATGCCTTTAACATTTATTTCATTTCAAAATAGCGTCTCCTATTTTCAATTTTTGAAAAATAAATCCTATATTTAATAAAATTCGTATCAATTTAATAGGATTCAGTTTTTTATGTTTAGTGTACCAGTTCTTGAATTTTCATAAATTTAAAAGTAGTGCTTGAAATGTTCTTTGAAAATCAAAATTGTATGCACTTTAAATAAAACAAGTTCCGAAATTAATAGCCAAACTTTTATATAATGAGATTCCATGATCCATTTTATATATCCTGAAATTTTTAATTAAATTAATGTTATAATGTAAACATTAAGTTTGTAGATTTTTCATCTTTGATTTAAGAAAAATTGTTATGTAATCTCACAAGAAAAATGTAAAGCCCTTTTTTGAAAAACATGTCAAAAGATACAAATTTAAAGGAATGCACCATATTAACTAAAATCTTCAGAAGAAAATAGAGCATCATTCTAGTTTCCTTGTTTACTCTTATTTCACTTTATTTGTCTTGTTGTAGCTAAGACTTCAAAAAGAGAGAGAGAAAAATTATTGGCATCAATTATTTATAACACGCAAATGCAAGCAGCAACACATGCAATTTGTTTTAAATATCTCTAATTATTGTTTATAGTTTATTTATTTTTAAAAAACTTTTCTTTTTTTTTTTTTTTTGATATAATGTTGAATCCTTATGTAATGTGATTATCATTTCATTGATTAAAAATAAAGTATTGATTGAAAAGAAAAAACATTTTTGACCAGCAATGGAAGTTTCCTTTTATGCAATTATTTTCTTTGTTTTTTTGCTTTTAACTGTTTGTCTCCTATCATTCTTTATATGAAAATAAAAGTTTAAGTAAGTTATACATAGTTTATTGTTCATTAAGATATCAAAGCTCTGTTAAATTTTTTGTATAATATTCCTGTAAATGTTTTTTTTTTTTTTAATATTTTTCTTACAGAGCTATGCATTTATAATTTTATATTCTAGTTTACCAATGACTTTCTGTACCAACTGATATTTAATATTAATATTAGTTAATATGTTTAACCTTGTTTGTTTAAAATAGAAATCAGTTTCGGATATGAGCCATATAATTATTTTAAATCCTTTCATTTTCCTTAATTATATTGCATCGTAAAAAAAATATGCTATTATCTTATTTGAAATGCTTGTAGAATAACAGAAAATAGAAAAAAAGAGGATGAAAATTGTTGTAAAAAGATTGCAAACTTACTTTCTCATTATTGCAGTATCACTGAAATGAGTAAAAACAAGTAAAAATTTTTTTCCATATGTTTTGTTGAACCTAAGTTAATTTTAAGCACATAGTTTGAAATTAGAAAAGTTTACTTGATTTGTCTATACTTTTGAAAAGTTTAGTTGTGGATAAACTATTACTTAATCATATAATTAATTTTGAAAAAATTTAAGGATATAACAAAAGGAAAAATTAGCTAAATTTTTAAACAAACACTCTATACATTATCAGCATTTAGTTTATGTACACAAAAGATATACCAAAGATAAAACAAAAAACTTTTCACATTTTTGTCACATCCACCTTCTACCTGCTTAGAGTTTTAGCTGCCCTGGGCAAAGCATTGAAGCTATTTATAATGGTTAATAAAAGTCGTGTTTAAAAAATCAGAAAAATAACTCCAGCAGAAAACAAAAACTATAAAAATTTTAAGATATGTGTGTGTTAGCATGACAGCACTTCATCAGGGGACGCACTGCCTGCCAACATACAGGAGCCTTTCTGTTGTCAGTGGTGAAACCAATCACTGACAGTGCCCCGAAACCCCATTATGCAAAGTCAAATAAGAAAAAGCAGTTAAAAATATTTAAATGTAAATGCAAAGATAAATAAATAGCAAAGTAAATCACAAAGTAAGTCTTATTAATGACTTAAAAGTACACGAAATAAGACATAAGAAACACCCACAAATAAGAAAAGTAAATAAAGATAAAGTTACAGTAATCATTATAATTTAAATGATTTAGAGGATATTTGTTTATGTGAGCTCAAGCATTTTAAAGATTTTGTTAATAATTATTTTAAGTACATTGTTACAAGTGACCTTAACCTAATCAAAAATAAAGATTTAAAACTTCTTTTGGGACTAAGTTTAGACCAAGGAAAAAATATCACTTAAATAGTATTCTTGCTTCAATCAGTAGATTTAGATTGTTTTATTGCATAATGCTCAAGAAAATTTAATTGGCCTATAGATGGATTTAGTTAATGGATATTTTGTGTTTTAAATGATTTTAAATTAAATTTTTTGAACAATAATATAAAATACCAAGGTTTTTATTTGAATTCTGATATTATTAAATCTATTAAAGAATTAGAATATAATTTTATTTTCTGTATTGTTGACAAAGCTTCTAATAATTTTTACTTTATTTGCAAAAAAAAAATTTGACATTTAATGAGTAAAGAATATGATAATAATCATTTTTTTGTCAAAATTAATAATTCTAAAAAAGAAATTGATAATTGAATATTAGATTTTTCCAAGAATATATTGGTTTAAAAATAAATAGCATTATTTATCCTTATTTATTTACTACAATTAAATTCCACAAAGCACAGGTTAAATTTAGATTTGTAAATTGCAATACTGGCTGTTATAATTCTGCTTTTTGTATAAAAAAATTTTAATTATTTAAACATTATTTTAGATGAGATTATTTCAAATAATAAACATTTTATTATTAATAACAACCAGGATGTTATTAAATATTTGAATTACTATAATATTAATACTGTTCTTACATGTGATTTTGAAAATCTTTTTACGAGTGTACCACACAATAATTTAAGGAATATTTGTTTGGAAATTTTTGATCAATATTTGAATAATGAGGACATTAATAAGGATGACTGGATAAATTTATGTAATATTAATATTTTTGAAAATTATCTTTTTAATGGTATTAGTTTTTATAGACAAATTCAAGGTATTTCAATGGGAAATTGTTATTCTAGTGCATTTGCTAGTATTTTCTTACATTTTTATGAACAAAACTTTTTACAACATAATTTATTATTTAGATTTATTGATGATTTAATTATTTTTGATGTTAATGATTTTGATTTAATTAAAGATATTTATCCTAAGGAACTAAATTTAATTAACTAAAACTAATTCAGGTGAAAATTGTGCTTATTTTTTAGATCTCTATATCAAACTTCATAACCTAGAGATTTTCATCAGATTATACGATAAAAGAAGAGATTTTAGGTTTAATGTTATTAGATTAACACATTTCTATTCCAACCTTTACTTTAAGATTTTTAAGACCATTTTGATTGGACAAAGTAGTATATTTAAATTTATTTCTAATAATAAAACAGATTTTCTTTCAGCTACTTGGAATTTCTGGATTACATTAGAGAATAATAATTTTCCTTTTAATTACTGTAATTATGTTTTGATTCAAAATATTTTAATGACTTTCAAATAATTTGGCCGATATTGAAGCCCGCATAGCCCTATAAAGCATAAATAGCCCTATGCACTGAAATTTAGGATTTTATATTCCAGATGGCAGCACCTTTTTAAAATATTTAGTTATTGAATATTTTTCTGTTTTATTATTTTTTCAAGATTTTCAAAAAAAAGTGTCAGTTATTGATTTATTTCTAAAAGTTTCTTAATGATTTGTCAATTTATATGTTATTTTGATGTAGCTATTCTAACTGTAACTTTATCTGTATTTATTTTTCTTATTAATGGGCTTTTCTTATGTCGTTTTTTGTGTTCTTTTAAGTCATTATTAAGACTTACTTTGCGATTTTTGTCATTTATTTATCTTTGCATTTACATTTCAAGTATTCTTATTGCTTTTTCTTATTTGACTTTTCATTAAGGGGCCTCGGGGCACTGTTAGTTTTTGGTTTCACCACTGACAACAGAAAGGCTCCTGTGTGTTGGCAGGCAGTGTGTACCCTGATGAAGTGCTGTCCTGCTAACACACATATCTTTAAATTTTTATAGTCTTTGTTTTCTGCTGGAGTTCTTGTTTTCTGCAAGAGATCCTGGTTGGTAGGGCGTTGGACTTGTGTTCATAAGAACTGATGTTTGAATCCAGCCGACCAAAGAATCCCTGTGTGTTATAAATAGTGACTGGTGCGTATCAAATTTGACGGCCACAAAGTCCTCCAATTTCCCATAACAAATCACTACCTCTAGGGGTACTGATACAGGAGTTCCCTTGTCTTCTGGATTGGGTTCAAAATTACGAAGATACAGAGCTGAACATTGGTAGTCGTAAACTGAAATTTGGGTTGGCTGTTCAAGGACGGTAATGAAATAAAATAAAATTATGCTGCCAGAGCCGCCATCAGAGGATAGTGTGTTCGCATCACAATGAGGTGAACCCGGTTTGAACCTCAGTGGTAGCTGGTTGATATGAAGTCTGGTCTAGGCTCGCACCAAAATCAGCGATGACTTCATCCTCCGTAATAGACTGATAATATGTTAGACTCCCACTTGCCTTTAGGCTAACTGGGGGGCTTTCCTCTCAATGTAACACAAATGTGGATTATTTCCACCAAAAAATCCTCCACAAAGACTAGTTTTTCCCACTGCTTAATCTAGGAGTTCCCTTGTCTCCTGGATTGTGTTCAAAATTACAAGGCTGCAGAGTTGAACATTGATAGTCATAAACTTAGAATTGAGTCAGCTGTTCAGTTATAAAACAAAATTAAATGATGCTATCTAGCTGTTCCTTTTTTCAATTTTTAGATGTTTGCTTTTTCTAATTTATTGTGTATATAATTATGTATTATACTTTTGTTTTATTCTGATTTACTTATTTATGCAACAAGCTGTTGATTGAATTAAAATTTTAATACAATAAAATTACACTTGTATAATATTTGTTGTTAAATAATATATCTATATTTTCTGCATATATACATGACAAATTTAAAGGAAGAGGGTACTGACATTTTAATGAAATCACCTTTTTAAAATATTGCAATAGCAGAATAGCTGTTTAAAAACTATCCTTCCCAATACACAATTGAGTTTTGAAAAAGGGGGGGGGGAGACTACTGCTTTATACATAAAATTTGATGAAATATGCTTTTCAAACAAAACAAAAATTTTTTGGTCCTTTCAGAATTTTACTTATTACCTTTCTCTGCTAAACTCTTCTTACATATAAAGCCATAAAAACATAAAGTAATAAAGCAATTTCGTAGCATATAGAAAATTTTATATTTGCTGCTTCGTCTGACCTCCAGAACTGAAACTATAGTTTTGTTTTTCCCTTACAAAAGTGTTTTAAAATAAACATTCTCAACATCCTTAGACAAAATAAAGTATAATAGCAAAAAACTTTAAAAAAAGACAATTTTCACTACTTCAATAAAAATAGTTTTTAGAATTTTATTATAAGCACTATTATTAATAACAAGTCTCAAAATACATTTATACCAAAAATACCTACTGATTTCAGAAAAATTTGCAATTTTCAGATAATTCCATGCTTTACCATTTCAATAGTGATGGTTTAATTATTTCTTTCCATGTTCACTGCTATATTTACAACAACTGAAACAGCAAGAGATACAGAATTTATTTAACGGTTCACAAAGTACATCTATTTATCTTTAGATACACATAGCTATGATTTCTAATGTACAATCGTTGCCCTACAGATTCCTGATTTTGACCCTTTGTGTAATTCATGGCTGATCACATGAAGAAACCTCACTTTGTGACTATTACTGATGTACAATTGAACCTAAGAGCTGTAAAATAAATTTCAATAAAATAATTTTTAAAAGTTTATGAAAAATTCCTCATGAAATCTAGGTTGTGGTTATAACTCAGGTTTTATGTAGTTTTTTTTTAATTAAGCTAACCATTTATTTAAAATTTCTTTAAATAGCAAATCTAGTTTAGTTAAGTTCACAGTGAATGAGTTCAATTTTAAATTTATTTTTTAGCTATATATCATGTTTGGTTTATTTAAAATGAAACTTCATTGAAGTGAAAATTAATTTTTTTTTTTTAAAGGACTATTTCAACTGGTAATGAATCAGAAAAATCTGCTTCGTCTCTCGATTCAGCTTCAACCAACCACTCTGAGCAAATATCTCTAGAAAGTGGCTTTCCAGCCCTTGGAAACATAGATGTAAGAATTCTTTTATTTATATTTCATAATGTTTAATTTAATGTATCTTATTTAACTGACTTTTTGTTTGTCAGTTGAAGTGAAGTTGCCAATGAAGATTTCTTTTAAGAAATTTACCATAAAATGGAGCTTTGAAAAAAAATAAATTTAATTACTGTTATGCTATGTATCTTAAAAATTTGGATAAAAAAAAAGGTTATCTTACTGGTTATGTGAGATTTTAATATGATTTGTAGTAAAAGAGAAGAAGAAGAAAATTTAGAATAATGCAATATATCAGTAGGAAATTATTTTTTCATTGACTTTTTTTTCTAGTTCAAAAACATATTTGCAAATAAATTATTTGATAGTGAAAATTACTGAATTTCGAAGTTTTATTTTAGTAACCTAGCTCTATTTGCCCAAATAGAAATGTTATGTTGGGGGACTTCAAATATGCTAATTAATTAATACTAAAAGCTGCATTTATCACCAAATATCACTACTGTGATTTAATTATTTTCTTTTATATATTTGATACGATACTGTCCTTTTAAGCAGAGTTTGTAGGATAAGATACTGAGTGGTGACACAAAAACTTAAAAGATGAAATATTCAATTTCATTAACTCAAAATATCTGGTCTCAAAATTTTAAAATTACAGATAACTTCACAGTTGCAATATTGATGCTACAGTTCTCTTACTTTTTTCAGGACCATATGAATCCGGTTAAAATATTAAAATGCATGTGTTTACTTTTAGAAACATAAAATCCTTATCAAAATAATGATAAAGACCCAAATGTAAAGCATTATAATTGATGATAAAAAATTCATTGGCTATCAGTTGACTGGCAATCAGTTATTAGCGAGAAATATGAATGAAATTTTACTCTATGTGCATGTAAGTCAATTTCCTTGTAAGTTAACCGCATTTAAGTATTAATCGCACATTTAAATATTTCTTCATTGTCTTCAAATTTATTTTTTTTAATAATTATTTTTAATTTTTCTGTGCTTCTACTAGAAAAAACAGTTGATATGTAGATTAATATGGTTTAAAAAAATTTATACTGAATAATTCAAATTTTTTTCACCCTAATAATAAATAACTATAAAAACGAAATTTTGTATGAAATTGTCATTCTGTAAGCAAGTTTTATGAGTGGAGGCAATTTTTTTAATTGCTTAATTAGTTTTAAGAATATTACTAAAAACACTAAAAAGGAAATTAACATTAAGGAAACCGAACTTTGGATCACTCTCCTGACCAAACTATGGGGACCATATTCCCCAGATTGCGGCTACCCCCTATACTTTCAAGGTTATCCAAATATGTAAAAATTTATATGTTTATTCAGCAAAAGCATGTGTTTGTGTCCAATTTTGTAACTTAATTAATGATTAGCATATTTGAAGTCACCCCCAGAAACCATTAAGATCGACACTTAGTATGTAAAAATCCGATCATTAGGATGAAAGTTATTCAGGGTAATAAATATCTTCTTTTTTGCACACTGCTCAACTTTGATTAGTGTGCTGCAGTAGATCTTATCTTCATCTTTATTCATCATACATACATCTTTATTCATTGCTCATTATAAAACATAACTAAAATCAACATATCCTGTCATATTGATCAGTTCTCCAGTTTTTGTGTAGTATTTCAGCTATCATAAATGTTTGTAAGATAATTTACCAAAATTAACTTGTAATATGTGCATTTAAATAAGAAATTAATTCTTAAATATTTTCTTTTAAGATATTTTCATTATATATATATTTTTTTAATTAAGATGTTTTGTAAGCTCAATTATACTTATTTTAAATTTAAAGTTTCCATTTTGTTTACATTAATATCAAGTGTAAAACAAAACTTATGTTTAACTTTTTCAGTGTTCACCTTTTCACAACTGGTATCTGCATTTTGAAATAAGAATTCTAAACTATTTGTTTCAACTCTAAATATGTTTACTGAATCGTTTTGAATTTTAAAAAATGGCATATGCAGCAGTAGAAAATAATAATTATATTTTCTATTAAATTTTTTTTATTTGTTGTTCCTTAAGATAAGTGTTAAGAGTTTATTTAATGTTATATGTTACATTTTCTTGGTTTTATATACCCTTATTTGTTTGATTTACAAATCTTTATGCATATTTTGTTTTATTTTATCAATAATACTCAATATCTATGATTAAATTGTACATATATATTTTAGAGTGATCTAGCAACTTTCTTAATTGAACGAGCTTGTGCCAATGAAACTTTAGCAAACAATTTTTACTGGTAAATATCCAAATTTAATTGTTGTTTAAATCTAATTTTGTCAAATATTATTGTTGCTTTTACTTTTATTAATTTATAGAAAACTACAGATTGAATACTTTTTAAAATTATAGAAAACTGTCATAATCAACATAGATTAAATTTATAGATAAATCTTATTAAATACACTATGAAAAAGCCTAATGCGTCTAAATATTTCCAGGTACCTGTTTATTGAAGTTGAAGAGCAACCTGATACTCTTGCAAAGGATTATAAGTATAAAGAAATGTATCAAATAGTTATGAAACGATTTAGTTTAGCATTACAAAATGTAAGAAAAAGTTATTTGGTTGGTTACTTTTGCATTTCAACTTAAAACATCTTTAGATCCTGTTTTACTAAAGTTAATTTATTTTCTTTAAGGGCATGGAACTAATGAATTTATCATGATGCTTATTAATGAATTTATTATGATGCTTATTAAATCATGTTGTTATGAATAGAGTCCCTCATAAAAGAATGTGATTAAGTCTCTCATTGAATTTTACTGCTTTAAATATAGTAATATAACCGATTCTGGCTTTTGTGCCATTAAATTCCACATTTTTTCTATAGCTGATACTGATACATTATTTTATTTTGTGGAATATTTATTACATTTAGTTTTAAAAATTCTTCTAGTAGAATTTTTTACTTTAAAAAAATTTTTTGTAGGTAGTTAATGATAGTAACATACAGCACCAAATGTAACATGGAAATATTTCTGTGCTTTTATTAATGAATGTAACTAAACATTGTAAGTAACCTCTCTATTGTTTAAAAAAATGTCAAACTGTCTGCTTCATAATAAAAATCATAACAAATTTTTTTTTATCGTAACTTGAACTTCGCGAAAATATAACAATAACTTAAGTTTTTAGATGCTTGCTTCCAAAAAGATTTTTGAAATCTAACTGATATCATTGTTTGGTTACAGAAAGCTTACAATTAGGTAACAGCAAGCATATTTGAAATGTGGCTGTGGAGCAGGATAATGGTTATGAGGGTCATGGCTTGAATATTAATACAGTTGATTATCAAAATAATTTAAGATTATCAAAATATAACGCTTCGATTATCAAAATTGAAACATTTCCAAAGGGATGCCACGGAAATGTTTCTGTAAGCACTTTCTTATACATTGCAATTGCGATGTTCAAGAAACCTGTTTGTTATTTCTTAAAGAATTTTGTTATGTTTCTTCTGAACTGTTGTGTGTTTTCAATATTGCTGTGACTTGTGCTGTGTTGGTGAAGTCATTAATATGAAATTCTTAATAATGTTAAGAATTATTTAAATCCTAGTGTTTAATTTACGTGTTAATTAATATGTGGTATACCATAATATTCTATAACCCAACTAAAGAGATTGTAGAAATGATAATGATTTTTTATTGATATTCATGCATCTGACTTTTAAATTTTCAAACTTTGAAAGTTTTAATGATTTTTTTGTACACCAGTATTATTCTCATGTTTTCTAAACTGATTCTGTACGTTATTGCATTCATTAATTCTTAGAATTTGTGCTTTGGATAATCAAGGAACTTTTTTCCAGAAATCAAGCATGAGCCCTTAACTAATTTAAGCTTTCTTAACTGCAAATTTCTAATATTTGGGCAAACTTATCTGTTTATTGAGGAAAAATGTCTAAATTTTTTTAATCTTTTTTCTTTTTTTACTATTTATTCTTATTGCTATACAGTGGGCGCTCAATGTAGCAGCCCCTGTAGTCCAAACAAAAATTGACTTTATGGCATGAAATTGCTATATCGTGAAGACACAAAACTAGAGCAAATATTTACCTATGATTCGTAAATACTGGATTTATTTTGATGAAAACATGTTATACATTGAAAAGAATTATAATACTGAAAAAATAATTAACATTTACAAAGTTTCGTTTTACATGAATGAGCTAGTATTTATATAATTCATAAAAAGTTTAAACCTTTCTTTAAAAAAAAAAATTTTTTTTCAAGTGGTGCCATAGAATATTGTGCATAATTTTTATAAAAACATTCAGTGCTTTTTCTAAATTTTCAACAAAAAAAATTTCACAAGAGCAATGACATGAAATTGGTACACCTTGTTCTCTTGTCATCAAAATTACTTCAGAATTTTTAATTATTGTAATTGCTTTCCAGGATTTGCAATTATTTCAGTGATTTATGATTTTGATGTAATTCTTCGATCCACTTCCTTCAAAATTTGTAATTTCTGTTCTAATCATATGGTGTTAATCTGTTTACAAGCAGACATTTTTGTTTAGAATGATACATCCAGAAAACAGTGGATTCTAAGCAAAGATAAAATCAAGAAGAACATAAATACCACTTGCTCTAACTCTAAAATACGCCACCTTTTACAAAACTTCAAAAATACTATTTTCAAGCTAGAAAAACTTGATTCATAAATTTATTGAAACCTTTAAAAATAAATTCACAGGGTTATGGATGCAGGAAAGTCCAAGGTGGTTACACTAGAAAAATGCAATATACACTTCCAATTCTCAGTGATAGAAATTAAATCAAATCTAGCAATCTTTTTGACCATCGAATGCACCCAGGAGCCTCTTAAGTAAAAATAGGTGGCCATGTCACTTTTTCTTCATTCATACAGAATTCAAGATGTTTCACATTCATTGAATAGGAATACTAAAAGAAATAGTGGTTAGAATAATTTCTTCCAAACTTTTATTACTCATTGGCTCACTGTCAATGGAATAATGTTAGTTTTAAAAATGCAAAAATGTGTAACATTTATGTTTTGATAACTTAATTTTCTAGGAATCGAAATTAAATTCAACAAAATTTTGGTAACCAAGTTTAAATGAACTGATTGGTTTGGATGTTATAATGGGTGTTAAAATAACATGGTGTCTATAAAAGAACGGAAAAGATTTCATCTATCGGATGTTATAATGGAAGGGTAGCAATAATGGAGGTTGTACTAAAGAGCGTAGACTGTATTTTGTTAAACTTTATGTTTCTATCTGTACATTTTGTATATTTCCATTTTAGGGTAGTATAGAGTATAAAAAAAGAAGAGATCTTCTTTTTCGGGGGAGAGATTTTGTTGAAAAACTACTTAGTCTATTGAAAACAGTTGCCCGAGAAAGTGGCGGACGTCGAAAAAAAGTAATAAACAGTTAAAATATTCTTTGATTTTAATTATCCATGTGGTTTGCTTCACTTTTTTGTTCATCAAATTATAAGTTTTTGCAATTCTCTCTGCATTTGACAGGACACTATTAATAAACTAATATATTTTTTAAATTGCTATTTGTTTAGTATACTTTTGTTAGCTCCATAAAATGTAATAAATAAAATTGTACACAGCTTTTTAACATAAAAATATTTGATGTTTTTATTATCCTAATATAACCAAACCTAGTTGACATGAACCTATGAAAATTGAAATTCCTAGTGTTCAGTTTTAAAAGATATTTTCTGGGTTTCTGTTTATGGTAAAAAATTCTTAAAAATTAGAAAAGTTCTTATGAAAGTCCTCATCAAAATAGAATTGCTTATTGCTATTAAAATAGAATCCTTATTGCTTGCTTATAAATTTAATTAAGAGATACTACTTAACAATAATATAAGCCTCAAATAGAGATTAAATTTTTTTAAAAATTTCTCTGAATCAAAAAAAATAATTTCATATATATATATTAACGTCGTTGCCGAGTGGAAGAATTAAAGCAGGTCTTAGGCAGGAAGGAGGGTAGAAAATTTATTTATTAATTATTAGACAGAGAACGTTTATAAAAGTGATCACGAAATGTTGTGCATCTCAATATAGTTTAGGGAAAATCTTGCAAAGTAAATCCGTAAAATGTTTCATTTCAGGGAAAAAGGGAAATCTTAGTAATTATAATTTGTTTATTAAATAGGTCACGCGATTCCCAACAATGAACATAAGGGGATATGTCTTACTTTTAATTAATGCATGCTTGAGCCAAAAATAGATTTAAGTGATTTAAAAGTGTGAGAAAGTGTTTCGATTAGAATTATAAATTAAGAAAAGGATATTCAGGATAGAAATTAAGAAAAGGATATATATATATATATATATGTGTGTGTGTGTGGTTAGTATTTGGTTTTTTAACATATTTATTTTAACATTGCCACCATTTATTATTATAAAGAATCACAATGGATAAAATGTCTTTGTAATTTATATATTGTTGTCTAGTTTACCTAGAACTGTAATTTCTCAAAATTTACTAGATCTTTTTATTACATGTTGGCACTTATAATTATGACTTTTAATGTTATATAAGTACTTAAATGTGTTTAATTTGCTGACGTCCACATATTCATTTTCTTTGAAAAGAATTCTTGACAAATTTGTTTGTATGCATATTGTTTATTGTGTAGTCATTATTGAGATTATAAAACAAGGTTAAACATTAGCAAGTCTTTTATAAATTGAATTTAAGGAATAATTCTTATGATGCGGTGCTGTACAAATTTTAATATTATGTAATGCATGCCATCCAGTTAGTATATTGTTAAGTTTAGTATATTGTGTCTCAGTTTAGTATATTGTTAAATATACTAAAATTTAAACATATTGAATTAAAAATTAAATTCATGTTATCTCTAATTAATTTAAGGCATCGTATGCTGTGATTCTTCTATTTACGATAATATCATGTTTTAAGTACATATTTTTCTAATTTTAGATATTCTGCTAAATTAGTTTGATATTTAGTTTTGTTCATTTATGATTTTGTAAAACATTTGTTTTTTTCTCTAAATTTTTTTTCATTTTTTCTCAGTTTTGTTTCTATTCTAATCTGATAATTATTATTTTTTTCAGACTGAAAGATTGCAAGCTTTACTTTTAGATAAGGATATTTACAACATAGATTTTTTAAATTTTGAAGCTCTTCCTTTGCCTCTTGATCCTTCAGTCAAGGTGAAAGGCATTGTTCCAGAAAAAACAACACTTTTTAAAAGTGCCCTGATGCCTACACGTCTCACATTCCTAACTATTGATGATAAAGAGTATGTGACCATTTTTAAATTAGGGGATGACCTGCGACAGGACCAGTTAATTTTACAAACCATATCACTTATGGACAAAGTATGTATCTGAACCAAAAACAATTTTTTTTTTTTTTTTTTTTTTTAATTTCTATTTAGTGGGATGAATAATTTTAAAATTTTCTGTATTTAAAATTTATAAAGGCTGTCAAACCTCATCATTTGGAATCTAGGTATCAGGAATTACTATGTTACCCCCAGAATTTTAATCTTGTTCATTGCAGTAAAAACTTCTACCTTCATATGTGATTATTAAATTTCTTCATATTGATTATTAAAAATCTCTATAGTGTTTAAAAAAAATCCTATTTTGAAGATCTCGTGTTTAACTCTATATCTTCCTTCTTTTTTTTTATTTTACATTATCCTCTCTTTCCCTTTTTTACATTTTTATTCTTTGTATTGTTTGTCTCTATTGGCTTTAACAATTTTGCAGCAGTATGCAGAACCATTGCCAAAAATGTCAAAAGAAAAAGTTATTTTTCATTTAGAATTTGTATTGATCAGACAACACACTATAAATAAATAAACCTTTGTGCCTTATATTTAGACTATGTATACAAAGCAAATTATCTGGAAAAAGAGACTTAGAATTGGTTCTCTCTCTCTATATATATATACAGTGAAACCCAATTTTACGTTTTCCATCGGACTCTCTTTAAAAAAATGCAGAAAGGGGATAGTGTAAATTTGGGGTAAAAAAAAATATATAAATATATTTTTCAAAAATTTACTCTTATGAAAATAACTCTTGTAATCGTTACGTGTTTTTTTTTTTTTTTTTTTTTAAGCTACAATTTTAACAATATCTCTCTCAATTCTTACTATTGTTACAAAGTTGCTTTATGGTTTACATTTTACAGTGTTTCAGAGCTTTGTTATCCACTTCCAGTTCAAAAACAGTTCAAAACATGTATTTGAACTTGAGTGAATGAATAAAAAGTTAACGATTGAAAATTTGAACATCATATAGAATAAGTGTGAACTGATAGTAGGAATTGAAGAAAGGGATTTTTGTTTACTTGAACTCCTTTCTTTGAGTGTGGGATATCAGGATTTGATTGATTTAACAATGGGTTACAAATTGTAAATTGTTCCTAAAATTGATGAATGCTTTAAAATTATTGCTTTTCTTTTTATACTTTATTTTGACTAATTTTTTTGTAGGCATTTTTAAAGTATGTGTTAATTTTAAAAATAGGCACTGACTGTACTTTTTCAAAATAAATTATTAAAATAATTTTAAGTAATAGTGAACTATTTTCAAAAAAAGTAATAGTCCTTAAGCTTTGATAGTTTTCCACAAGTTTTAAGATTAATACGCATGATGTAAATATTTTAAAAGTTTGCATTAATCTTAATTAGTTTTAACTTCAAGTGTGTATTGGTCAGGAAAGTCCCGAAAAAGTCATGAAATTATTTCTTTTTAAACACTTCCAAAAATAATTTGCGTGTCGTCATTACATGATATTTATAATATTTAAATTTGAAAAGCTTTGTGGAAATTGCCAAAAAAACGATAAAACATTACCAAACAAAACGATCGAAAAATGATGGAGATTTATGGAGGAATTGTTACAAACTGAGTAGTTAAGGATATCTCGAACCCGAAATTCGCATGTCGTGATAACATCGTATCATATTTGAAAAGGTTTTGTGGAAATGGTCGAAAAAATGATGATAACTACAGAAAACTTTGTGAATGTACGATGGATTTCTTGCGAGCCGAGCATGTTAAAAAAATAATCACTCAAATGCAAAATTTGCATGTTATAATAATGTCGGAATTTAAATAATTTTAAATTAAAACTGTATGGTAATAGCTGAAAAAATTATGTGTATTTTTATTGGAATTATTGTGGACAGAACATGTTAAAAAGTATTAAATTTTATTTCAAGTCTTGTAATAACATTGTATTTTAAACATCATAGTAATATAACTTAACTTAGTAATAACTGAGGCCCGGATTTTGATGACATTTGCATTTTTGGACATTTTTTGTCCATTAGAGCATTTTTTTAGATTTATAGGGCATTTTTCTTTAAATTTTGGGGCATATTTTGCATTTTAAAGCATTTTTTAAATTTTTTGTTATTTTTTTCCAATTTTTATTATTTTTTATCATTTTTCATTACTACACTGGCTTCCAAACAATGAAGAAAATCTCTAGGATATTAATAGGTGAAGCAACATATTTTCAAATTCAAGAAGAATTGTCAGTAAGTGAGACCGTCTTTTTCAAGTACGCACCAATAACATCAGTACACGTTGAAAGAAGCTTCTTCAGGTATAAAAATTAACTTTCAGGCAAGAAATGCCCGTTTACATTTCAAAATATTAAAAAAAAAATTATAATCCAATGTAATTCTGATATTTAGTAATATTATGAGATGGAAGTCATTAAAGTTTCTATACAAAATGAAAATGTTTTGGAGTCAATATATTTTCCTTTTTTTTGTTATTTTAGGATATAAAACATATTTTTCAAAATTTAATGATCGTAGAACAAGTATTGCATTGCTTTATATTTTTTGAAATGACACATAATAATTTTAAAGAGTAAAAAATTGTTTTAGTTCAATATTTTTACTTTATTTAAGTCATGTCATAAGGTGTTTTTAGCGCAATTTTTGCATTTTAAGGGCATTTTTCGCATTTTAAGGGCATTTTTTGCATTTTTTAAGGGCATTTTTTGCACTTTTATAGGGCATTTTTTTTACTTTTTAAGGGCATTAATTGAGATTTTTTAGGTCATCAAAATCCGGGCTCTAGTAATAACGTAACATAATGTTATTTCCATTTAAGCATAACATAGCAATGGCATTGTATTTAAAGCATCGGAATTTGAAAAATCAATAGATAGCTGTCGAAAAATGAATGGAAATGTAGGATAGATTCATTATGAATCAAGCGCCTAAAAAATTTATGACTCAAATTAGAAATTGTTATGTTGTAAAAAACATCAAAAATTAAAAACATCGATATTAAAAACATCAAAATATTAGAAAGTTTGTATGAGTAGATCCCAGAACAATTGATAGCAGCAAAAAAAAGGAACAGGGTTTAAGATGAAATTGTTATCATAATAACATTGTATTAAAAATACTGAAGAAAAAGACATTCGAAACACGACTTTTACATTTTCACACTTTCGAATTTTTCTATAAATCTTGGTGGCTATAACTTCACTCTGGCATGTGTGAAGCAAGTTCGTGCTTCATGCCTTGATCTTATAAAGAATTAAATATCTCTACTTTGTCAATAAAAAAATTACATTTTATTGTACAAATTCACTTTTGTTCTATATATCTTTCTTTTTCAAATATTACTGTATTTTTCATCTAAACTAATCATGATATTGTGTATCCAAACATGTGAAATCTGTACAAATAAAAACTTTGTTCTAGGAATTTACTTTATGCCATCCCACTAGTAATTTTTAATTATTTGCATTTACTAAATTAACTTTTATCACTAGTCTATTTAAGGTTAGAAGTTAGTATCAAAACTAAATATCCAGTTATAAAAAGGGGGGAAAGCTTAAAGAAAATTATAAAAAAAAGAATGTGTTCTTTAAAATTTCTTTTGTATTCTTAAACATCCAAAACTTTTTTTCCAAACTTTTTTTTAAGTTATCTGTGGTTTTTCTTCAGATGCAGAAAAATTATTTATTACAAAATTTTAGAAACAATTTTCTCAAACCTCAATTATTGATTTGCTGTAGTATCTTGTTTTTATGCTTGTATTGATATTAAATGTTTTTCTTTCAGCTGTTAATGAAAGAAAATTTAGACCTTAAGTTGACCCCATATAGTGTCCTTGCATGCAGTAGTAAACATGGTAAGTTTATTTTATTATAGTATAAAATTTTAATAAACAATCCTTTTTTTTTATATTGATTTTTTTAAGTTAATATATCAATGGGTGACAGTTAATTTTTATTGTACATCCTGCATTATTGTCTAATGTTTTAAGTTTTTGTCAATGTACTAAATATGGACAGTGCGCAAAAAAAATATCACCATGAATAACTTTTGATCTAATGACTGGAATTTCACATTCAAATATGCTAATTAATTAGTGCAGATGATATTTTTAGTTACGAAATCAAATACAAGAACATACTTTCTCTGAATAAACATACCTTTTTTTTTTGATGGATTCAGATTTTTGATTCCCAAAACAGATCCTCAAACTTGTGACTTGAGTTAAAAATAAGTTAGATGGTGCATATTGAGTTTTGCAGCCGCTACTGAATTTTACTACTGTTTTTTTTTTTTTTAATGAAATAGCACACCTCTACCTAGGTAATAAATAGAAAAAGATTAAAAAAATAATACGTTTATGGGTGATTTTATTTTATCACTAGATGAATTTCTGTCTTTCAATCGGGCAATTTTTTAAATCAATTTTTGTCTCTTTGAGTAAATTTCTCTTGGAAAAATCAATTATTTTTACTGTGTTTCCATAATTTAAAGTACCTGATTTTTTTTTTTTTTTTTTTTAAGCTATAATTTTTCATTTGCTATATATAAAATAAGATATTCCGATTATACTTCAGTTTTATGTTTATTTAAATACATATACTTTTTAAACTTAAAATATGCTTGTGTACATAAATTCTGCTGAAATATTTGTTCCCCCATGAATAATAGAGATTTTTTTTTTTTTTATGTTTCCCACTTTAAATTTGTTCTTTACTTGATGATTAATTGACAAATTATACCTTTGTCTTTGCAAATTAGTAAGGAGATTGAGCTTGAATAAAAAGTTCTGCAATTTAATTTATTCAGTGATTAGTTTGTAATTGTTTGTACAGTCTTAACCATTTTAACTGGAAAAATTAAGTATTTATTTTAAAAATATTGTTAGCAAATAATATTTAGGTTTTTTAACACATTTTATCAGAACTGTGATATGAAGGTGAAAACAAACTAACTTTTTTTTAAAAATCTGAATTTTTTTTATCATGATTTTTTGCCAATCTCAACTTTTTATTGTGTTGACACTAATCTCTTCATTGATTTTCCAAAATTCTATCAAAACACATATGTTTTCAGACTGATTTTCGTCTTATTAGTTAGTTTTTTTTCTGGGTTAATTAATAATATCTTGTGTTACATTAAAGTCTCCAATATCTTTTATTAATATATATATATATATATTTTAAAACGTATAATTAGGCAGACTACCTTCAGCAGAAGAATTCTAGTGACTGCAGAATTACCAAACATCCAATCAAGAAAACACAAAGTCACATTTGAACTCACAGCTTCATACATTAAATCTTTCTTTAATATAGCCAAGGATTACCTATTTGACCACGATTTTAGCAATAACTTTCTATCTTCTAGCATAAAACCATGCTTATATTAGGGCCAATATTTCTCCATAGGATCAATTTGTAGTGACACGCCGCAGCTTATCGCTTTAAAATAAAATTTTGGTGAGTTATTGGAGAACTCCTTCAGAGGAAGTGTTTGATAGCTTTAACCTTGTGTGATAACTTTATCTAAATGTATGAACAACTCAAATTGCTAACATGTGCTTAATCATGTGGTGAAACTCATGCTCAATAGTGGTATATAGACAGTTATAACTTCCAAGGATAACAGAAATAGTTCCCTTTTTTTTTTTTTTTTTTAATATTGCAGCATTAATAAAAATGCGTTAAACTGTTTTGACTAAATTTTTGTTTTAAATAATATAATGTACATAGAATTTACAGTTTCAAGTTTATGGTTCTTAAACCTTTTTGATTTCAACAGGATTTGTACAGTACATTGAGTCTGTATCTGTTAATTCAATATTGGATGAACATAAAGATTTACAGAGTTACCTCAGAACCTATGCTCCTTCAGAAAATGGACCTTATGGAATTTTGCATGAGGTCATGGATAATTATGTTAAATCATGCGGTAAGATATTCACATTTTATTTTATTTTTTGTTCTTTTATTGTTATTTTAATTCTAATAGTGAATAAAAACTAAGATGTATGTACTATAAAAAATGAAAACACCAAAATTTTAATATATATACAGACCTTTTCAGTAATAAGTCAATGAGCTGCACAATACCACAATACTCCTTAATAATTTAAAACTAATGATGCCCCTTGAATTTTTTATTTTGAAGTTACAAATTCAGATGCAAAAGTTTACTTTCTCTAATCAACATTTCTTTTTTTTTTCTTTTTTTTTTGGCAACAGAGTTTGTTTCTAGACATTCAAAATAAAAGGACAGTTGCAAAAAGGTAAATATAGTTCTAATAGTTAAGTCGGGAGGGCAATGAGGAGTTTTTATGTTTTAATCTTAATTTCACTTTTTAGGTAGTTCACTATATCTCTGAAACTATTTCAACAAATGAAAATATTTTTGCACACAGTTTATAAAACTTTTTTAATCAAAGATAAATTTATGAATTTTTTCTTAGGTAAACAAGTTTAATAATCATGTGCAAACAAAAAAATTTTTTTGTTTGCTTAAACAGCTCCATAGATACGGTAAAATAAATAATAAAATAGTCATTAAGCAGACCAAATATTTGACTGCTTCAGGGCTGCCATTAGCGACTAAAAAGGAGACTAAAGCGACTATTTTAAAGCAATAGCAACTATGGCGAATATTTTTGTAGAAATATGAGTAAAAACGACTAATTTTAAATCAGTTGCATAAAATCGCCGACTTTTTTAAGCCAATTGGCGACTAAAACGAAAAATAGCTTCATGAGTCCCCCCATCCCCCACTTTTTTTGCGCGCTTTCGCTTTACCCATACTTCATTCTTCCTCACTGTTTGATGTCATAAGCAAGGCAGGAATGTTTAACCAATCAGACAAATGGAATCAAAATTCGCACTATGTGAATGCTCCTCCTACTGCAGAAAAAAAAATGTAATACCTCTTAGGATCTCATCAACCAGTGTTCTCATCGTATACTTCAGCATTTTTAAAGTTTATAAGCATAAACTCTATTGTATTCATTTTATATTTAATGTTTACTTTTTTTAATTTGATGTATAATTAAAACGGTATAGTTTAGAATTAAGTATGTTTTCTAAGTATGATTTTTATTTCCACGTGTGTCGAACACTTTTTTTCTATTTTTAATTCAAACAAAGTAGCAAAATTAAAAAAAAAATTTTCTTTAGTTACACAAGATGTGTAGTTAATAGTTAGAGCGATTTATAATGGAAAAAAGGTGTGTGGTTATATTCGTTTTATCGCATTCATCTTATATGTTTGCTTTACCAATTCATTTTTAAACTAGAGTGGAGAAGAAAAATAGCACAACCTGATTCGCGCTTTTTTCCTTCTGATTCCGATCGTTTCAGCAAAATGTTGAAATCCTAGTTAAACTCTAGATTAATATTAATAATCTTGAGCCAGAATCATGGCAATATAGTCACAAAACGTTAGAGTTTTTGAAGAAGTCTTTTTCTCGATCGGAAAGAAATGCCCATGATTTTTGTCTTCTCATTTGAGAATAAAGAATAACGGAGTAAAATATTTTAGTTATTTTTATTATTATTATTTTTTTTTTCAGAAAAGATTTTGAAAGATTTATTTTCTAGTCATCCAGAATTATTTGCAAAGGATGTCTTTCTTGCAGAAAATAAATGCTCACGATTTTTTTATTTTCATTTCTTCAATTCATTTTATTTTCATTCAAAATAAAGAATTAAGAGGGAAAAAAATTAGTTTTCTTTTTTGCAAAAATTTTTGAAAGTTAAGACATTTTTTACTCTTCAGAACAAAACAAAAAAAGAAGAAAAAAACGAAAACAGCATGAACTAAACATAATATTTATGAAAGAAAAATATTATGTAAACAAAAGCACAACAGAAGATCAGAGTTAAAGATTCAAGATCAAAAAAATAAGCTGAAGAAGATGAGCAAATTCACAACTCTTTTTTTTTTTTTTAACTGACTCCTTAACTAGGATCGTCTTTCTTTTATCCACAGGTAAAATTCTCACACATTTTTTTTTCACTTCACTTAAAGTTTGAAATTCTTCATGAACATTGTTATTGCAATACGATTCAAAGTCATCCAAAACTCATCAAGCAAAAATTCACTTAAAAAACAGAGGAGTGTAGAGACAATCCATGACAAGTGGAAGAGACATATTTCCTGGGGAAAATGAGGGGAGGGGGAAGTGTCTATTTTACAGCTGATGTCAACACTGCCCCCCCCCCTGATTTTCTTCATTCATTCCTGATTTATGCTTCTCCACTCCACTCTCACCCCTACACCCTACAGCTATTCATAGCCAAAAAGGAAAGCTCCCTCTCTTATGAATAGTGATTTATTTATTCTAAGAAAGGATGGGGGAGTTAAAATTCCAGGTGTGTTGACCATTGTTTAGAGTATCATTAAGCATGAAAAAATAAATAAAAACATTAGTAACAGGTGGAAAAAATGATGATGAAATTTCATTGTGAGATATTGGGGGCTTCTGAAGAGCAATACTTTTTAAGGGGGGAAAAGTAATACTATATTGGCTGCCCCATTCGATACGCATTTCTACTTCTACTAAGTTTTCAAGCTTTAAATCAATAACGCCGCGGCATATCTCCGTGAAATTACGGAACTTTAAATTAGTAACTTATACATCTGTTATTAAAAGTACCTTGCAGAAAGTCAGAAATAATTCTGCCTCAAGATTGATAATAATTGTATTGTTAATTAATATTAATTACAAAATTGAATAAGTGACTGTATTGATAAGTGTCTTATAGTAAGGCTAAAAAAATTAATGCATGAAAGTATCATTTTCTTAATAATGCCTAAAAGTTTTAGTCCCTAGTTTTTTTTTAATTTTAATTACAACTATTGTTTCTTAGACGATATCTGAAGCTTTATGCCTCAAAGAATAAAATTTAAAATAAATATTTTTAAAATGTTTGGAAGTTTTTATAGCAGTTCCTTCAGCAGTGCTCTGTTTATATACACAAATAAATGTACATTTTTTATAAAATGTGAAAATTTAACTGCATATTATCTGGATTTTATACTATTACAGCACAAATAATTAAAATTATGTTAGAGTATAATACAATTTTTACAACTATTATATACGGCATCTTGCAGACTATTTAGGAAACTATTTTTCATATATAATGCAACTAAAGCAACTATTTTTCTTGTTTTTATCCAATGGCAGCCCTGCTGCTTTCCTGGCTAAACTATTGGGACAATATTTATGAAATTGTCTCTACTCACCATTTTTTTATGGTCAAGAATTTAAATTCTTAAGAATTGACATGTTTATACAGATAAAATATGCTTTTCTGTTTGATAATATAACTTTAGATATTATCTGTTCTAATTAATTAGCATATATAAAATCTAGCCCTCAAAATATTATGATTGCATGCTAAAATGAAGAAATCCAATCAGATGAAATTATTCAATTGTGCGCAACTTGTTTTACAATTGCTGTTTTTCTTTTTGTGCACTATCTTAAATTCTGTGGTACCTCTTTTAGTAAATTGATTAAAAATCAATGTCATATTGTTTTTTTAAGGGAAAAAAATCATTAACCTGCATTGAATAAACATTTGTTTAGTCATTTGTTTTATCATGCATTGAATAAACTTTTTTAACTAAAATTCATAGTAACTTTTATTTAGCGTGTTTAGTTTATGATTTACTTTAATACTTACCTCAATCTCTAGAAATAATAATGTTACTTTTTAAAAATCATGCTCTTTATACACTAGTTTTCATGTTTATTCTTTTTGACTGAAATTTTTTTTTATCTATGTATATTAGCTGGATATTGTGTTATAACATATTTACTGGGCGTTGGTGATAGGCATCTGGACAATCTTCTTTTGACAAAAAATGGTAATTATAAATCTATATTTTGTTTTATATCTTAAAAAGTTTTTATGCAATGGAGGAAAAGTTTTCAAATTTAGAGAGCTTAGTGAATATCAAAATTCATTATTTTGTTTTGTATTTGAATTAAAGATGGAAACTCTTATTCCTCATATTAAAGTTTTATTCAAAAACCTAGTTCAAATAGCACTACAACTCCACATTTCTTCATTTTGAGATACGGAACTATTTTGCATAATTTTTGTTGCTTTAGAGCAGAAATAAGCTAGAGGTGTTCAAAACATTTAAAAATCAGATAAAATAACTTGTAGGAACATATAAGTAGAGACTTATTCTAATTTTCTCCCTAATTAAAAATACTATTCAAAAAAGAATTTTACATAAAGAAATTTACATAGCTTTGTCTTAAAAAGAATATTTTTTTGTATTATTTTCTTAAATGAATGTAGTGTTAATTTCTCAGGTGGCTTAAAAAGATTTTATTATTCACTCATGACAAGTTGACGAGTGCAAAGTGAACCTTAAGTAAAGTCGGTGAGTTTATTCAAGCGATTTAGGGAAAGAGGACAAAGAAAGTTTATGTAGTATGGAGTAGTTTATGTAGACAACTCATTTGACGTATTCTAGAAATGAAATGAATAAAAAATAAAAAAAAACATATAAAGAGGTTTAGTGAAAGAATCTTAATGAAATGTCAGTTTGAAATTCTTTCCAAAAGAAATAAGCTCAGATTTCACGCTTTTTAAGTTTCCACACCTATAAAAGGTAAACTTCGCTAAGCTTTCAAACCACCCACCAACTTGTTTAGATTGAATAATACTCTTTAGTATCATATAAACATTATTATTTTGCTTAATAATTTTGTTTGCATTTCATTAGAAATTTAGAAATAAGCATAATAAGTAACTGAGGAGGTTTAGTTTCATAATTTTCTCAAGCAAGTTGTGTTTTGGTATTGAACTCACTCATAAATATCGTAATTTTTTTGTTACTGAAAACCTACCTGTTCCATTTTAAAAAATTTATTGTATTTCAATTATGTTTAATTATATGTTTTACTTATTTATTTGCTTAATTATAGGAATTTATTCTCATTTAACATACTAGCTATTACCCCTAAAATTAGTTTAGCTTTGGGCATTCCAGTTTTCCTACATAACAAATTTGTCAGTCTCTTAGGGAATAGATAAATAAGAAAAAGGTAATTTTCTAAAAGAACTTTGTTAGGAAAGAGTTAACTTCAATATTTATTGTTATGCTTGATATATAATTGTTGTTTTCTAACAGGTAAACTGTTCCATATTGATTTTGGTTATATATTGGGAAGAGATCCAAAACCTTTGCCCCCACCTATGAAACTTAGCAAAGAAATGGTTGAAGCCATGGGAGGTATACATTCTGATCATTATCAAGAATTTCGTAAACAGTGCTATACATCATTCCTCCATTTGCGTAGGTAAAAACTGATTTGTTTTTTCTTCTATCCAGGATAAATTTTATAATTTAAAATCTTTTTTATTTATTCATATTTTAGCAACTTACAATACACAATTCATTCATTTGTTTTAGTAAAATATTTTGGTTGTGGGGATAATATGCTCATTCTCTTAAATAATTTGTTTTTGAAATTTTCAAAAAAATTTATTAATCCCTGCATAAGCTCTCATTATGTTTGAATAATGTCTCAATTTTATCATATGTGTTTAAAGAATAGTTTCACTGATCAACAAAACCTTTATCACATTGTTAAACATAAAGGTTAATATTTTTTATAAAAATAGTTTCATTAAAGTTGTTTTAAAATTTTTTCATATCAGTTTATAACTTGATAATAACAAACTTTTTTGTTACATTGTTTCATAATTTCTAAAGTTGTACTCAATTATAATCCTTTTTATTATTCCCCAGATTTTGACGTTTTTCCAAATTTTATTTCATTTAAAGAAATAATTATTTTGGAAATTTTTGTTTCACATAAATACATACAAAGTGTAATAAGTAAAATATTTCTTTTTTCTAATTTTGTTTTATTAAACAAATGACAAAACAAAATTGATTGGTATTTTACAGTACTCTTATTGCTACTGTAGATTTTTTAATGTTCCAATTGCTCTTTTTTAAAAGGTAACAAGAAAATTTTTCATAAGAAACTAAAAGTTTGCTTAAGCTTTCTGCTTATTTTGGTTTTTTTTTTTTTTTTTTTTTGTAAAGATACGCTGTTGCAATTAAGTTATGGTGTAATGATATAGTACAGATTATAGTGTAAAAATTTGTATAAATGGTTTTAATATTAAATTACTGGTTATTTTACTTACATTGAAAATCTAATTTATTTATCAGTTTCTCAGCTTCTTAAGATTTTAATAGTAAAAAAAACTTAGCTCACTTTATTTTGAAAATAATTTAGGAGATAGTTTATATCATATCACTTGTTCAATTGTTAATTGCTGGCACATATATGTATATACAATATACACAATTATCCAATAATTCCTATTATTAACTATAATAAAGAAATAATATATATATTCCTATCAGTTATAAATGACAAACAATTACTTGCCAATAAAAAACTTTTTTTAATAGTGTTTATTAAGTTTCCCCCATTGTTTTTATGGATAAAAACTCAACCCTATGTGCGATACCATTCTAAAAACCCCTCCAATTTAGTAAATGCTTCCATTTACAAATCAGGATAGTCCTAGAAAATTGTGATCAGAAAAAGCTGAATTAAGGATGCAGTTTACAGAAAATTGTTGAGGAATTTTTTGCATTGATTTGCGAATTTTGATCAGTGTCGAGCTATTTTTAAAAAAAAAAATGTATTTTAGATTTCGGGGGCTCCTGGTTCTTGATAATTTTTAATAGCTAAAATTTCTAATGCAAAACAAAGATGTTTTAATTTAAGACCCCCTGTAGTTCTTAGGGCTCTAAGTTACAGTCTATCTTGCTTAAACGTGAATCCGGCCTTGGTTGTATTTCTGCTAGAGGTGATTATACCCGATACTGAAATTACTTTTTCTATTCCAAACTGACGTCTGATTTATTCATTTCATACCTAATTTCTGTAACACCATAATTGTCCGATTAATACTTTTTATGTGTTTTTATGCATTATTATGTGAGTAGTGAATATCTTAATAATTAAGATTCATATGTCTTAGCAAGATGATGGAAATTTAGAGGATTTAAAGTTAAGTATAATAGCTTAGGAAAAGTGATTCATGGGATAAAAGACTTAGGGAGAAAACATGTTTTGCTTAACTTTAACTCTAGGTAGTCAGTAACTTTTTTCTTTTTCCAAAAATTAAGGATGAACCCTGATGTAGTTATATATAAAATAGATATCTTAACTTTGTATTCTGATTTTCACTCTGTAAATTTCAGGCATGCCAACTTGATTTTAAATTTATTTTCTCTCATGGTGGATGCCAGTGTCCCAGATATTGCCTTGGAGCCTGACAAAACTGTGAAAAAAGTAATATCCATTACTCTAGTTTTTTTTTTTTTTCTTTTCTTTTACTTATTTTTGTGTATTATTTATTTATCATGCTTTTATGAAAATATTTCAGCCTCTCTTCATGAATTGCATATCACAAATTTTAGGTTTCTTACTATATTTATAGTATTCTCTTGAAACACAGGACAGCTTGATGTTTCCTAATATGTTTATACCTTCTCTCTAAACACAGAACAATGTAATATGTTTATGTTTATAGTAGTCTCTCTAAATACAGGACATGGTACTGAAGATTCTGAAAAGTAAAAAAGCATTTGTATTACATTTTCATGCGTAAATTAAATTTAAACATATAAAAATCAAATTAAATTATTCAAAAAGGAATAAATACTTTTTATTTATATTTCAGTATTAAAATACTGTAGACCCTCGTTAATTCGAATTTATTAGGACCTTAAATGTTTGATTTATCAAAAATTTGAATTATCTGAAATTCCGATTATTACTGATTTTTGTTGACATAGTCTAGACACAAAACAGTGTCTTTTAGTCATGATATATCATTGAAGATTTATTGCTCATTTTTCTTAATATTACTACGATGGCATTAAATTCATTTCACGCTTCCTAGTTTTTAAATTTTCCTTTATTTCTTAAATTTAATCATTTTAAATCATTCAAAATCCTTTAAATAAATAAATCAGTTAATTTATTTCTATTCAATTTAGAGCAAATGCAAATATTTCTATTCTCAATAAATATAACTTTATTTTTTTCAATACAAGTGTATGACTAATTATTATTCAACGTCACAAGAGAGTATCAAAATCTATTTTTAACCATTCTTTCTTCAACCACATTAAATTTTAGCATATGCATTATTAGATTTACTTAAATTTCCAAAAAATTTTTGGACCTTAAGTCTTCAGCGAGATTTTAATAATGTGGGATTGGCTGTATTATCTTTCGATAACTCATAATTTTTTTAATTTCTTCCTGTGCGTACAAGCATGGGTTAGCAAGTACCCATTCACTGCTAGTTTGAATTGCTTCATGTGAGAACTGGGGGAGGGGGTTGTAGGGCTTACTATGCTCCCTCAGTCCAACTGTTAAATATTTTTTTAAAAAATCATACTATTATTGTATTTGTGGTTTTCATCAATTTTCCTACTAAAACTTTTGTTCAGCTCAAAAACTTTTATATGAACTGCTGAAAAATATCTTAGATTATTGTAAAATTCTTTTCATTGCACGTTGCGTTTGATTGTTTCTGTTTCTGAAGCTATGTCATTTCTGAAATGGAAACAAATCAATTTAATCAGTGATCACTTCTGAAGGCTGTATTATAAGTTTTATTTAGTTGACATATATATTAAATCCTACTAATCATTGTGATAAGCTGTCAGTCATATTGAAAAAAATTATGAATCTCAGGTTTAAATGAACACATTTTCAATATTAAATTGAACTTAAATCTGTGTTATGTATGTTCTTATTTGAGCATCACTCTTTTTATAATTATTGATTTAAACTACTTTTGTTCTCAAAAAGATTATGTAAATTTGTTCCATCCAATTTGACTTGGTTCTCACATTAATTAAAAACCATATTTTGTAATTTTTGTTATTGTACAAGCAATTTTTTTTATACTTATATGATGAATATAAGTTTATACTTATTGCCAAGATTCTTTTCATCTTATTATTTTAGCAGTAACATCTGCTTGAATTACCCGAAATTTCGAATTATGAGGTTCTGCTATATTAAGTCGGTTAATAGATAAGGATTGTTAAAGGAAAAAAACAGTTTTATTTATTAAAAACTATTAATATTTTTTTGATCAAAATATAAAATCATAAAAATAAAATAAAAATTAACCAAACATCTTTTTTTAATTCTTTCCTTTTTTTATGATATCCATATGTTCTAAAATCTTAGTAATAACATCTTTTTTTGTTACATTTTTAATTATTTTTGTAAAAATGCCTTATAAACACTGTGAAGTAGTAAACTCTGAATTTTCTGATGAGAATATATTTTTAAGAATATTTATTTGAGTTCAATTTATAAATTTAATGTACTCTGGAGAATTTTCATTATAAAAACTATGTCAAGAATGAATGTACCTATGTCCTGCCAAACCTCTATATTCCAGGCTTGAGTAAAAAAAAGATTTGATCTATCAAAAACACTATTACCATTATTGGAATTTTTTTTAAAAATTGTATGTAACATACCAAATTGAAAAGTGGCCCATTTTTATTATAGAAAATGTTTTATTAAATAGAAGCTTAATTTGAAAGTTTATAGGTTTTCGTTAATTAAAAGGTATGTTTGGTCAGTGACATTTTTTAAATTGAAAATAGCTTTAAAACATGCTCTAACAAGATTCAGAATACATTCTGAAACTATCAAAAGCTGATGGCACAAGCCTGGCCAAGTCTTAAAAAATGGGTGCCTATTTTTGAGCGTTTCAAACTTGACTGTTATTTCAAATCTGTATATTTTTGAAGAGAATGAAGTTTTTGATCAAGTAACAATGAAATTATTAGTTACCAGCCAATTCTTTTTGTAAGAGTGCATGTTCTGAAAATAGAACATTGGTGTTTAATGGTTAATTAAAATTATCCTTAAATTCCTTAGTAAACATTTTATACTTTCTCAAACAGCTTATTCCTTATTAGAAACATAGGTGGATTGCTACAAAATTTAATTTAAAAAAAATTTTCAGATTATTAACCTTTTTAGAGGGATAACTTTTAACTTAAACATCTTTTTTAGGTGCAAGATAAGTTTCGATTAGATCTACCAGATGAAGAGGCTGTGCACTATATACAAAATATTATTGATGACAGTGTCACCGCTGTAATGCCAGTCGTTGTTGAACAAATACACAGGATAGCCCAAGTAAGTACAAAACATTAAGTTTTAAAGTAGAAAAGTTTTTACTGTCTTTTGATGTTTAAACACTGGAAGATTTTAAACTATGGAATGCACATTTTTGTACCTTTATTTGTGCTCCATTCCTATTGTTTTTCTTTATTTATCTGTAATACAAAATATTATTCATTCATTTTGATAATTACGACTAATTTATATCTGTTCTAAACATTTCGAAATTTTGCATTTCTTTAAAAAAAATTTGGAATTATTTCAATCCAAATATTTTTACCCTAAAACTATAAAAGTCTGCAATCTTCAAATTTGTTTTCTTATTCTTTTAATTAATACAAAATGTAAAAACTGATTTTCGAATTTCTACCTTTTAAAAAATATATCTTAAGGATGAGATTAGATATGGTGATTAAAACATTTTGGAATGCATATAATGTTTTTTTTTTTTTTTTTTTTAATAATGTGAAGTTTATGAAGATTTTGATATCAAGCTTATTGGTTCTTTATTTTTTTCAGTACTGGAGAAGATAAAAGTACTGTATTCAGCTCCAGACTTTTTGTGCCATGTAATTTAAACAATGGTGTATAATTAAATATCTCTCTATATATAAATATATATACATATGTACAAAATGTAAAGTTTTATGCAAAATGTATTTTCCTAAATAAATGTTTACATGAATTTTATGCCTTGTACTTTTAGTGTTTTCTTTTTTTTTTTTAAATAGAAATAGTGCATTTAGTAACTTAATGAAAAACTTAGAGTGTTTAATAACGTGATAAAAAAAATTAATAATAAAATCTGGAGGAATAAAATCCTGCATAAAATCTGGAGGAATAAAAACTTCTAAGCTTTTTTTTCTTTTCCTAAAAAAACTTTTAAGAAATCCTCTAAAAAAACTATAACAGATACTATAATAACAGATAGATAAAACAAATACTATATATATTTGGTTGCTTGTGGTAATAAATACTTAAATGTGCGATGATTTTATTTGATAATAATTAATGTTCTTTTTTTTTTTTTTTAATGCTTTTAAGGTTTTATTGATGTGTTTTGTGCTGCAATGGTATATGTTTCTAATCATGGTTATTGTGTATACTGGAAATTGTTGTTTTAGAGAGTAGGGAAAACTTGAATGAATTTTGTTTTTATTTATTTAATTTTTTTTCCAGAGAGTTCTAAATCCGCCAAGAATAAACATGATGTTTTTTTACTTTTGAAAAATATTTTTTCCAAAAGGTTGATTGTATAAATCAGCGAAAATAATTTTAGCTAAAAGCTGTTTTAATATCAGTTTTAAAGGCTTTGATATTAGAATGATTTTGTTCTTGCCGACTTAAATTTTAAAATTCAGCTGATTTTATGAACCAATGAATCTGTGGCATATCTTTGTATCATCTTTTTACTTCTAATATCGATAATAATAATCTCTAATAATAATAATCTATAATTTTAATTAAAATTCATGATATTTTTTTCTAGTTAAATTTTTTAGTTATGATTCACTCTGCCTTGTCTCTGCCCCTTAGATTTGCATTTAAAATACGAGTACTCTAGATTCAGATCAATGCTGCTTAAAGCAGCAGGAGTCAACCCGTTGTGAGTTTGCGCGAGCAAAGGACAGTTTGTAAAAGTGAAGTGGTTAGTTTGTGAAAGCGGTCCATCTTCTTGCCGATTACCATTTCATTTATTTATACATATTTTCAAGAAACATAAGGTTAATAAACGAATTTAGCCTCTACTATTTACACTTAAAATGCTAATTATGCCATAGATTCTGAAAAATGTTGAAAAGGATTCAGGACGAAATGGAACTACAATTAGATGAGTGTGTAAGCAGTAAAATTGTAAATAAATATTTTTATGGATCTATTTGATAATTATATTTTTAAATAAATGATTCATCCATACAAATGAAACTTAGCTAATGTAACTTGTTCGGCTGCAAGTAAGAAATACTGCAATGTAAGTATGAAACCCTGTTTTCTGAGTTGTTCCATTCTTTGACATTGTTATCGATTGTGTATATTATTTTGAGCATGTTGGGTCTAGTTGTGCCAGTTGGTTGCAATTAGATTGATAATTGGTTGATAATAAATCGCAGGAATGTTTACTTCCAAAATCACTCGTCATTCTTGGCGAAATTGGCTTTTGTGGGATGCTTTTATCCGAGCGATTAACACCTCATTTGGCCATGTTTGGCGTTAAACAAGTTCATTGCCAAATCTGACACCAAATAAATTAAACAAATAAAAATTGGTAGTATGATTTTCTAAGTTTTTCATTGCTTAAACCTATTGATCGTCACAGTGATTTAAATACTTGTTCCCAAATTAATAAACTAAATAAGAAGTGTTTTTTTTTTTTTCATTTAACTTGTACATATTAAAAATATATTAATAGAAATATGATTTTAAGGTGGTTTCTTTTGTATTAGACTAGGAATCGATACCATCCAGCTCTTTCTAAAAATAAATCAAATACATTTATAACACGTTATAATGTACATTTTATGTAAAGTACATGTAAAGTAAAAAAGGGTGAACCACATTAATAATATTGCAACAGTAGGTCTTGTTAAATACAAAGTTATAGCAGTTAATTCTATAATAGGAAATGTCAATGGAACATTAACATTTTTTTTCACATACAACACTTCAATCCAATCATCGGATAAACTTTTTCCATTAATGATGTTACGTATTGTAAAAACAGTTCTTAGGATTTCAAGTGATAAATACAAAACCAAACAAATATTCACTATTAGAATGCGTTTCATTATAAAACATTTTTTTAGTGACTGAAATTTAGAAAAACTTATTATTATATCAAATTTCTTATAATGCATGGAACACCAGATTCCTAAAATGCAAATTCTCCATACAATTTACGAAAAACAAACTTTTATACATTGAAAATCTTCTCCACAGTGAAAAAATAGTTGACAGGGTACGATAATAATCTTGAAAAATATACCAACATGAAATATTAGTAAAAAAATCATTTGCAGAGTTTTAAAATATCTTTTGAAAGTTGGCTCAAAATTTGTATTCCAAAAATATACAAAATAATGTTCGGTGCGTTAATTTTATTGTACTTTCTGTGGAAATGTTTAATGAAACTTAAAATGAAATGTTTTATTCTGAATAGCCCTTTTAAGATCATTTTCTAGTCCAAAGGGAAATAGATTCCTAGAGAGATGCAGAAATCGAAGGTTCTTTTCACTTACATGCTACAATTGTTCAAAGAGTATGCCTTGCACCAAAGCATTAATCATGTAATTAAAAATTACTCAATGTAGAATGTAAATATCAAAATATTAGGTGCACTAAAAGCTTTTTAAGGAGAGTGCTTCCAAGTTCAATTTGTAATTCACAATCTTGATAGTTATACTCAACCAGTACTGCAAAACATTAACAATACATTTTTTAATTAAATATATTTTTATCGTATTGTAATATGTTTATTACTTTCAAATATTTAATTTGCAGTGCCAATTGTAATTTTTTCTCTTGAAAGGCGTTGTCTAGTATACTTTTCTTTTTTTTTCACTAGTTTTTCAAACTTTACTTTTTTTTATTTATTTATTTATTATTTTTTTTTTTTTTTCGTAATTTACAAGGGAAAGTTGTTCAGAAGAAAAAATTTCGTATTTAATCTTGAGGAAAAATTTTTTGTTGTTTTTACTCCAATGATTATGAACATGACAAACTTATGAACTAAATTGTACTTTTCGAGCTGATAATTTTAATCACATACAAACATTTTGAAATAGAGAAAATCAATAATGATTATCAATGCAACTTAATAATTTTGTTTGCTTTAAATATTATTGTCCAATTATTTTAAATTATTTTGATATACATTTAAAGAGTTCTCAAGATGCGTTTTTAACAAAATTCACAGTTACATATTATGTAGATGAACTCGGAAGCACGAAATCTTTGACTAAGTGAAGCACAAAATAGTGTTTGATTTCCAATTCTTGATCAATATGTATCTTATAACGAATTGGTTTCACTACTACATGTGTTAGAAATTATCAAACTATCATATTTCAAAGAAAAACCATATATTATATCATTGACCTTTAAAAATTTTCCGTAAGTAATTACAAAAAATTTCTTTGCTAACTCACTCTTTCAATTACAACAATTGTTGGTTTGACGATAGTTTAATATTTGAATTAAAAAATATTTACTGTGGCACTTTTATTAATTATCTGTTACTTTTTCATACATCGAAAAATACAATTAATCTGAAAGTAACGGAATTCATCTTAAAATAAAGACTTTAAATTTCTTGTTAAGCTAAATAGTTTCGATTAAAGCTTGATCTATTTGCTTAAACGCTTAAATAATATTGGGGAATGGATACATATTACAAACATTATCGTTGGAAAAAAAACGCGAAGTTCATGCGTTTTGGCTTTAAAGCACCCTTAAAGGAAAAATGGAAAGTTTTTGCTATATTTCTCATATATTGTTTATTTTTAAGGTATTAGTTTGGTCCATAATCAACGAATAATTCAAACAGCAATAAATAAATACATAAAGTGAAATTTACATATTTATTATTTTGTTCAAAACTAGCAAGTTAGAGGCCTCCCAACATGTATACATAAAATGTTACTGTGCCTCCCATCATATACATAAAATGTTACATAATACATTAAATACATAAAATTACATAAATACATTGCAAATAATACATTACATACATAACATAATAATAATTACATAAATAAATACATTACATACATAAAATTTTACCATGCCTCCCAGCATATCGCTCATGGGCTGTAATGATGGCACTACTCAAAAAACACGCGTTTTGGACTAAGAACAGGTGTAAATAGGAAAATATACATTCTTTTCAGCAGCAATACTAACACAACTCAAAATTCAACTTAATCTTCTGGTAATCTTTGTTTAAGCAAACTAAAGCATTTCCTATGCATTTTCCTTAGCAATGAAAACTTTAAACCCATTTATCTCAAAACATGATTTTTTGAGTTGTGCCGCTATTGCAGCCCATGAACGATTTATGCATAAAATACCAACATATACAAAAAGTATACTTAAGTTAACTTATATACCACTATTTGTAATTTTTTTGCAATCGGTATGAAAATTGTTTATCAAACTAGTTTTTAACTTATAGTGTAATACGTCTTACAAGTGACAAATTTTTCAATAAATGCTTAGAATCATGAGTTCTCGAAAGATTTTTGTCTACTTCGAATAATACTTTCACTCATACCGGAAAATTGGGTGCGAAATCGAAACTAATGTTACACTAGAAACTATAGGTTTAGATTTTGCAGAAGTTAACATTGTTGCCTGTTATGTTATTTTTCTTTTAACACATCTGCTCATAAAATGAATTTTTTTAATAAAAGAAAAATTCTATTTTCTTCTTTTGTACTCATTTGAAGAATCAGTAAATTATAGGTACGAAGAATACCCACTGATGCTAAAACGAAACTTCTGGTGAAAATATTCCCCGAGCTGTAAATAAGATTTTGACTTTCGATTTCATGAAGTAAGATAGCTGTTTGTTTATTTGTTGGTGTAATGACTGGTGAGGAGGATTATAAACTACTCTTCTCTACCGACCCGAGCAGCAAAAAACACCATTGCAAAAAAGGCAATACAAAACACTAACATGTAAAAATGCAACGATAAATTAAACATTGACATATAAAAATTTAAATCTTCAAATGACCAGAATCCTAAAGCTTTTGCGAAAAGCTGGAAAAGATCAGTGAAATGTGTCGCCCTGAGAAAAAAGGCTGCAATTGTAAAAGCAAATTCTGACAAGATTGCCAATTCATGTATTGTTTTATTTTTTTTAATAAACTGATGAATCTTCCTACGCTCATTTCAGTTGAAGCAAATTTTGCATGGAAGACCTCATTTCTAAAAGCATCAATAGAAATCGAAGTCAAGCATCACTGGCTGCGGTCAGTGTGCGGATGGGTGACCACTTGGATCAGTCTGCGTAGAAACCGAGGGTGTGCGGTATTGGTTCTCGTTAAACTGTTCTACGGTAAAGTGCTCGACTTCGCGTGCAGGTCGTCGGGCTACCGAAACGGGGGTGCCATACCCTCTGCATAGGATCCAAATTGTGATGGTATGTCTTCGGATCATCCTCTGGGATGTTTCCAAACCGTCGCCAATAGGCCATTGTGCAGCTGTAGTGAGACGTAAATGATCAACAACAACCAAAACATTAGCTGCTTAGCAAAATTTTTTTACTTATTTAGTAATGAAGTATTTCTATGTTTTTGACCTACTCTCTCCACTTTTTAGGCTTTTTACTTGACCAAGGTTCTGAACACGGAATCCTCTAAAATTTAAAAGCTGTAATACTAATGTAGGCTGGAAAAACTTTGAATGACGCTCTTCCAGTTTTCTATCGACAAAATTATTAAAAATATCGGCGTTTCTTAATTTCACAGGCATAAATGATTAAAGAAAGAATTAACTCGATCAATAAAATTTATAGGTTAACTCGACTGGCAAATGTTATGAAGTACTGCAATTTGGCAATGTAATCTCAAAAGGGGGTGTCATTTTAATACCATTCTATTATAATTTTTTTTAATTAGTTTTTAAGCATTTTTATTTATCAAATTGCATAAAAATATAGATTTAGATTTTTTTTAAAAATCTGGGAATTCTGAATGTGTAAAAATTTTTACAGCTTACAATGAAATTTTTTTTTCATTATTAATAAATTAATTAACGTAAAAAGTTAAATTCATCTAAATTTCAGTTCTACTATACACTTCTCTTTGGGCTGAGAACTTCTAACTTTTTATGGAAAAATTATTATATTTCAACCAATCATTCAAAAGATATGAAGAGAATCGGAGCACATAAAATAGCGTTACACTATTTTAAACTGTTATAGTATGAAAGCCAGCTTTTCAGAAGCCTCCTTGTCTACCTCCTCTATTTTGGGGGTGATGAATCCGAATTTGGATGAAGTAAAGGTATAGTTGTCTAAAATAAGAACTCCCCCAGACATTCATCTGGACCTGTGGCGGTGACTATGGTAATGACTATTTCATGTAGGGGTGCGGGGTCACTGCTTTGGAGTGGTTTCAGCTCGGGTCGGCAAGAGAAAGGAAATCTCTTTCTTCGGTCTATTATGTTAGTCCTAGAATAAAGCTACCCTCCCTAAAATGCGCCATTCTTGTTTCCATAGCACCAGACGGCCTCAGCCTTTGTGGTGGGAGGAGTTCTTAGCTAAGACAAACTATATGTTTTCTTAGTGAAAGTGCGCTTTTTTGGTCAAAATAAGCATATTCCCCCGCGGTTACAGTTAACTGTTATACGTCTATTAAGTTATTTCTTCATGATATTGACAAAGCAATTTCAGAATGAAAATCCGACGACTAGTTCAAAAGTTATATATATATATATATATATATATATGTTCTTTTCTTGAATGCACACTAGACACATTTGTTTCCAACAACAAACATAAAAACAATTCCTTGTGGTCTAGATTCATTAATGACTCATCATGAAAAATTTGGAATAGATTTATCGCATGTAAATATTTTGAATAAAGATTAACCGAACTTAGAATTTTATAACCTATTTTGTTTATTTTTCATTTAAGCAAACCAAGACAAAAGATAAAGATGTTGCTCACCTCTTTTGGATGAACTCTTTCATCATCGAAATCCTTTGGTCATATAATGTTCTAAAGAAACTGGAACATATTCTGTTAATATAACACATTTAAAGTTTCACACAAAATTAATCCCTCTGAAAAAACGAGGCTCAAATTCTTTATAAAACATGGTTCGCTATTCTATTATTGCATTTTATCACTGAAGCAACTCACACTATACATCTAGAGACACCCTTGACGGAAAAAATATATAATGTTCCTATTTCAAGAAACAAAAATTCTATTCGTTTGGGAAAATATTAGAAAAAAAGGCTAAATCTAATTTCCTTGTAAAATTTCACTACTGTAGTTTAAATTAGCAGGATCAAATGTCGTCTCTAGACTGACAAGATACCCGAATGAAGTTCGGCTCCAAAATGGTCGCTCATGGTCAAGTTGATGAATGAAATTCAAAAAATGACAATCCTGAAAACGCTGAAATTTAGAGACCAGATTTTAAAAGCTAAACTGGTTTATCAAATAGTATTTTCAATGGAATCACTCGAAGCACTTCGCTCCAATTCAGTAGCTGGGAGACTGCTAGAAGTTTTGAAATAAACTTCACTTAAGGGCTACTTTCTCTGGATGCTAAAATATATTTCTAACAATGCGATTTTTTTACATCCGAAAAAATCGCATCCAGTGAGAACAATTCCCTTAGCTAGCAACAAAAAGACGCGGAACTTCTTTGGAGAACAATCGTCGAAGACATCACGCTCTAAAAATTCACCCTCTGATAAGCGAAGAGGAAGCAATGCGAGGTGATCCATTGACTGATCAAAATTAGAAACTGAAAGCTTGTCAAAATAAGGCTAGGTGGCATCATGTCCTTGGCACAACCTAATGTACACTGATTATCATAAATTTATTTATGATAATCAGTGATAACCGACCCCGTTTACGACTACTAAAATTCAACTCCGTAGTCTTGTAATTTTTAACCCAATCCAGAAGACAAAGAAACTCTTAGATCAAGTATCAGGTGAAATTTGCCTTTGTGTAGAACTTTTTGATGGAACTAATCCGCATTTGCGTTGCATGGAGAGGATGACCTCACACGGTTAGTCTGACGGCAAGTGGACTCTAACCAATGATAGGTCAACCACTGAGGATATTTTAAGTCAGCACTGTGGTCAGTGTGAGCCTGGTGCGAAATTTGTATCTACCAGTTATCGCTGTGATTCGAAACCGGTTCACCCATTGAAATGCGAACTCTCTATCCCCTAAGCAACCACGGCTCTAAGCACAAGATATAATGGATTTTCCTAAACCTAATACTGTTGCTTAGCTTAAGCGTTTTTTAGCAATGAATAATGAAATCATTAATTAACATTAGGTTTACGGACGTTTCTTACATACCAATCTCTACGAACACGCGTCAATTTGACGCATGAACGAATACATATAACACCACTTACCAAGATGCCAACTTGCTCCGGACAGCAAATATATATTTTAAAGTGGTAGTTTATCAATTATGATTCTTGGTTTAATAAATTTAATTTAGTAGATTTTTATCCACCACTATTGCTAAATAATTCGTAGTCTTATATAATTCAACTCTTTGTATTTGGAAAATTTGATGTCAAATTGGGATTGAGTGGACTGACTAACTTGATCGAGCAGATTGTAAGATAAATATTCTTGCGTCTAACTTGTGCTAGTTAGTTGAAAATTGCCTAAGTAAGTTTTGTTCTTTATGTATTTATTGTGGAAAATAGTTTAGCGTCGGTTGATTTTGGGTGGGACCAGAGATTCATGGCCTCTGATTTATCGCAAAATGGGTCTGTTCAGGACCAACAAATTACAATTTCACCTCTTATCTCCGAGAGTCCTATGGATGCGGTAATTATTTTTGAGGACGCAAATGCCAATCTTAACACTGCTGTTAAAGAGGGATGTACCCCCTCCAAAAATATTTTGGAATTAACTTATCCTAACTCCGGCAAAACGAATAAAAAGAAAAAGCGGAAAAATCGCCTCTAAAATACAGTTCAATCGACGGATGAAGATTGTACGGATTTAGAATCCGACACCCCCACAGACAATTTAATCCATAACGAAGATTCAGACTTGAACATTATTAATGATATCGCTATACCTTTTGAAAATATGTTAATCGAAACCCTTGAGCTATTGAGAAATGCCGCTAATTTTAAAATAATTTTAAAAATTTAGGCCATAATGTCGCACAGACCCTGAATAAAATTAATGACCACCATAATCATTTCAAAAATAAATATCTTGAACTCAAAAATAAAATATCCAACGAAAATACCCTATTTATTGACCTCTCAGAAACCACCACGGAAAAAATAGATACTTTCACCCAAGATAATAAAAATCAATTTCCTTCTATCCCATTTTTTGATCAAAATGACTCACGTGATAACAATATGGACACCGACTTTCCTGATACTTTAAACCAAAATTACAGAGGAAATAATATTTCTTTTTCAAAAACAAAAAGGTTTAAGACAACACCACCATCCCCAACTAAGATAAATCATACTATTAACGACTCTGACCCTAACCCAGAAGATGATTTCACTTTTCAAAAGAAAATATTCAAACTATCCCCCATCGTAATCAAGTACAAAAATTTTAACTGGAAGGATTTCAATAAACAACTCCAAGATAAGGATATAAAAGATTATAACGCAAAAAATAATGTTGATTGCTTCACCATAAAAACCAAGAAGACAGATGTCGCATAATAACAATTTTAAAAGAAGCAAATATTGCTCTTCACACATACAGCCTACCAGAAGAACGCACCTTTAGAGTCGTCGTCAAAAAAGTACCAAAAGAATATAGTGCATAATATAGTAGATGTACAATACGAATTAGCAAAAATAAACTCTTCTGTTATTAACGTTACTCAAATGTTTAGACGAAACCATGGTAAAAAAAATTCCTATACCTACTTTTGTCGCAACCCTAAACAAGGAAATCCCCAGTTTTAAAGACATTTATGATATTAAATTCCCGTTCAATATGTGCATCAATATAGAAGAATACAGAAAATCCGACCGCCCCTCACAATGCCACCGATGTCAGGATTTCTTCCACGGCCAACGACTGTGCAACCACCCTCACCGCTGTGTAAAATGTGCAGGGAACCATGCTACCAATGAATGTATAAAAACAAATGACGAACCTCCAAAATGCTGTAACTGTGGTGGAGATCACCCAGCTAACTACAGTAAATGCCCTAAATACGAAAGTATTGTTGAAAAAATGTACAATAGAACAAATAATAGAAGATCCTTCAGCAACAGAGAAAATAGAAACAATTTCAATAGTAATACCACCCGCTCAAGATTCAGCTATGCTAATGCTGTCCAAAACAATAGCACTCAACAACCAATAAATCTAAACCCAGCATTATTACTACAACAAGCTGTGGAAGCTAGCAACAACCTTGCAAAATGTATATCCATATTCCAACAGCAACTCCTAAATAATTCGCAAGCTATCCCAAACCAAGGAACCTCTAGCAGCGATCATGTGTAGAAAATTCTCCTTCACCCCATTAACCGTAGCTCCATGGAACACAAACAACATCCTAACAAAATTCGCCGAATTTCTCGATTTCATTGCAAATTTCAACCCTGACTTAATAGCAGTTACTGAGACGCACACAAAGCCCAGCCATAGACTAAATTTAAACTCGAAACCGTCCTTATTCTTATACTCGACGTTGCCAAGGCCTTCGACCGAGTATGGCATAAGGGACTTATCGTAAAACTACATAAAATGAATATTTCATTACACCTTATTACTTTAACTAACTCTTTCCTTACTAATAGAAAGTTCAGAATTAAAATCGATAGCTCGTTCTCAGCTTATAAAAACTTTCAAGCCGGTGTGCCCTAAGGTAGTATCCTCCGCCACTACTATACATCTTATACACAGCTGACTTCCCCATCAATAACGATAATCCAAACGAATTCACAGCATTATATGCCGACGATACAGCAATTATCACGAAATCTATAAGCCACTTACAAGCCTTTAAATACATGCAAAAGAAGATCTACAATATCGAAAAATGGTACTCACAATGGAAGGTGAAACTACACTAGGATAAGTGGAAGTGCCAAATGATTATTTTCAATAGTAAAAAGAAAGGTAGAACTATTCCTGATATTGTCCTCTACCACCAGATCATTAAACCCACAAAGACTGTAAAATATCTAGGAGTCACCATCACCTCTAATTTAAGTTGGAAACAACACATAAATAACATTATTAAAGAAGCGAATGGTGCCTATTGGGCCCTCAACTCTTTTTTAAACTCGAAGTCATCTTTAAACTTAAAATGCAAGCGCTCTGTCTATCTAATGGCAACTAAGTCAATTCTAACCTATGCCTGCCCCGCCATTAACACCCTAAGTGATCATTTAAAAAATAAACTCTCTATGGCAAAAGGGAAGATTATAAGAAGACTCGTAGGCGCCCCTAAATGCATTAGCAATAATAGTTAAGGATAGCCTCAGTGAGAATAAACGACTAGCTACTTATGATACGGTACAAAATAGTAATGAAAATAATAACAATGACGAAATTGAGGTAAATGAAATTGATTTCCAAGCCCCTGAGGCACGTGGGGTTCATCGTGCCCAAAAAGAAGAAAATAGATTTTAAATAATATCATTCCAAATCAGCAGCTAGCCATAATATTTAAAGTTGAACTTAATATTTAAAGTTTTTTCTCCCTGAAATCCAGGGTTGCCCCAGTCCTGCGCCAATTGGCGGTCTTATCAGGAGAGCTGCTCCACATTTGGCGATGCCGCCGCACCCCAAAGAAAACTGTTAAAAATCCACCTCTAATTATAAGATATGATAATTTTGACTACGAAAAATTCACAAAAGATATGAAAGAGAATAATATTACGGAATATGTATGCAAAAATAGCCATGATAGTATGATAATTAAGCCAAAAAATTAGTAAACAGCCAGATATATAAGATCCTATGTTGAAGGCAACAACATAGCACATTATACGTATAGACTTCCCAACGAAAGGAATCTTAGAGTAGTAATTAAGCAAATCCCTAAAAATTACTGCAAAGATGATCCAATCGAACATCTAATCTTCGAAGACTTTGATGTTGTAAATGCTGTACAAATGACTAAAAGATATAAAGGAGAAGTTACAAAGCTTAACATGTTCCTAGTTACCCTTCATAAAACAGGAAAATTTAAGGAAATATAGAGTCTAACTACTCTAAATAGTATGCAAATAAAAGTAGAAAATTATAAAACCAAACCTGGCCCTGCGCAGTGTCACAGGTGCCAGGGATTTTATCTCTCAGCAGCTATGTGCCGCCTCCTGCCCAAATGCTCAATGGCGCCCCTAAATGCATTAGCTGTGGTCGGCCAGCTACAAAGGTTGCATAAAATTTCCAGTAGCCCAAAATTCAAAACCAAAGAGAAATAGACCCAATGAAAGAATCTTTCAAAATAAAAGCTATGCTGACGCACTTAAGCAACAGAAAAATTCAGATATGCAAAACACCATCACTGAAGCTAACAATATCTTTAACAAACCTAATGATATGGTCAGTGTCCTAAATGGTTTAAATGCAATTCCACTGCTAAGTAAAGCAGTTAAAATGATAGAACAAGAGGAAAATTCAATAACAATAAAATGAACAGTAAACCAATCAGAATTATGTTATGGAATGCGGCAAATATTAACACCAAATTCCATGAATTCAGCAACTTTATTCTAGAGCACGATATTGATAACGCCTTAACTACTGAAACGCATGCTAATGCATGCAACAAGCTAAACCTAGCAAATTTTAATACCTATAGAACGGATAGGACCAACTGTAGAGGTGGTGGTACAGGCATATTCGCTAAAAGAAGTCTCAACTCTACCCTATACAGTAATAATAAATGTGATGGATTCGAAGAAACCTCTATACTACTGCATAAAAATAGTAAAGAATATATCAAAATCACAGCTATATATACTAAACCTCATCACATCTTTACTAAAAATATGATAAAAAAAACCTATTTCCCGATGGAATCAATTGCATTATAGGAGGCGATTTCAACGCCAAGAACACCATCTGGGGATGTCGAGTGAATAACAAACATGGCATAGAGCTTCATAAAAATATACTGAGCCTCAATCTAACGGCTATATCCCCTATGGAACCAATAACCTATTTTCCATATCTGATCTGTTATACTTCTTCATTACTAATTATAATACTGCAATGAGTTGCCACACTGTAACAGAACTAAGTAGTGACCATGTTCCGGTTATTGCGACTCTCGGTTTTACTATCCAAGATACACCTATCACTACGAAAAAGACTAACTGGGAACTTTATTCCAATATCCTCACTTAAAATAATAATAATACAACGCTAAGCACTCTAGATGATATAGACACTGCTATAAACAATCTCACAACAAGCGTATAATGAAGCTACAAAAATCAATATCAACAAACATAACTATATGGCCCTGCCACAGGATATCAGAAAGCTCATAGGATATAAAAACTACATCGTAGGATAAAAAATCATAGGATAAAAAAGTGGCAAACCGATAGAGATCCACGAGACGAAACAGAACTAAATAGGCTCACGAAAGAAATTTTTTAAAAATGTCAACAAATTAGAAACGAGAGATGGGACGATAAAGTCTGAAGCTTATGTACCGAAGACCAATCAGTTTGGAAAATGTCCAAGAGCCTAAAAACTGCCAAAACAATAAATAAACCAATAATTAATGATAGCCAAAATGTATTGTTTATTGGTTTTATTGGTACAACATACATTTGCAGGCTTGTGTGCTCAATTAAGGCTTATAAACCTTTGTCAGTAGAAGAACAGATAGCACAATAGAGAAGGACATAACAAAGAATACATCCAGGGTAACGGTGGGATTCGAACCCGCCACCTCCACGCTTAACAGAGCGTTTGGCGAGCGATACCGCTCGGCCAGGGAGGCCCCTAGCCAAAATGTATACAGAGACGAAGACAAACTAAAGATCTTCGCTGACACGATAGAGGAGCAATTCCAACTCAATAAGACCCCCATCAGATTCTGATGAAGATAAAATTACCAAGGATAACTATGATAATTATTTCAATAATAACCATTGCATTAGTAATCTCGAAGAACTCCCTTATACTGAGCTTATTAATATTATAAGGAAACCCAATAATAGAAAAGCACCAGGCATGGATAATGTAAACAATATTATGGTCAAATACTTACCAACCAATAAAGTAGTCGAACTGTGCAATATTTATAATGCCTGCCTAAAGAATAACATCTTCCCAAATGTGTGGAAAAACGAAACAATAATCTTTTTTCCCAAACAGGGAAAAGATTCCAGAATAGCAACTAATTTTCGACCAATTAGTTTACTACCTACTTTTGGCAAAATTTTTGAAAGGATTATCCTGCACAGATTACAACCCCATATTGATTTCCTACCCAAACAGCAATATGGGTTTAGAAAAGACTTTTCTACAACTAAACAACTCATTAGACTGGTCGACTTCATAAGCGACGGTATATATAAAAATGAATCAACAGCACTGCTTATGCTAGACGTGGCGAAAGCTTTCGACCGCGTCTGGCATATAGCACTGATCTCAAAAATGATAAAACAATCACTGCTATATAATATCATTCATATTATCGACTCATACCTGAAAAATAGAACTTTTCAGATAAGGCTAAACAATAAACTATCGGACAAACGCTCAATTAATGCAGGCGTACCACAGGGCAGCATTATAGGCCATGTACTATACTTGGTCTATACTAGCGACTTCCCGATTGCTACAAACAATCCCAACTACATGATTGCGTTCTACGCAGATGACACGGCGATTGCCATACGCTCTCTCAACCCAAACCAAGCAGTTAAAAAATTAAATGACCATATGCCACCCATTGAGAAGTGATGCACTGCTAATAAAATATCTATAAATACTGAAAAATCTAAACTCATGATCATCAGGAAAAAGAAAAGGCACAAACGAATAATATACAAAGTTACTCTGTTCTCAAATAATGTGCAAATTGTTACTAAAGCAGACTACTTAGGTCTAACAATCAATGACAAACTGAACTAGAATAGCCACATAGATAAAGTAAAAAACAAGGCCTTAGCAGCCTTCTCCAGTCTTAGACCACTACTGAACCCAAGTAGCACCTGATATTAGGTATTATCAGAAAATCGGTAAAATCTAACGCTATCTTGCATAACTTCTAAGAATAGAAAGATACAAGAGGTCGCTGTCAGCTCAGCATCGTATAATATTAGATTCAATGCAAACTAAGATTATCTAGCGTTCGCTGTAATATTATATAATATTAGATTCTATGCAAACTAAGATTATCTAGCGTTCGCCATAGTATTATTTTGCATTAGTTTTAACGCTTTATAATATTAGATTTTGTATTTTCTTATATTATCTTGCTTTGCTCTTTATTTTTGGAGTAAGCAAGAGGAGGATTTCGAATGGTAGTAGAATAATTCGGCAATATAATTTTACTTAGTTTTCTGTATTACTGTGAAGCAGTAAAACATAAAACAATAGTTTTATAATGTCATTCCATGCATTATTACATAGCAATGCAGAAATACTAAATAAAATTATTTTAGCGAACTCTGTTACCATCCATTTTCCTCCCTCTTACTCCAAAGTATATCTTATGTTCTGCTGATTTTTTTTTAATATTTCAAATTTATTTAAGAAATAATACTATATCACAACTTTTATTGATATTTTTTTCCTTTCTTTATGCAATGGGTTTTCTGACAAATTTTATATTATTAATAATTTTCAAGTTTTTAAAATGTACTCTTAATTTTCTTTTTTAAAAATGAGCTTATTTTATCAAAATCTCAATTGAATTTGTTAGTTTGTAATATATATACATATATTTTTTTTAAATGTGTAACTTCAGCCATTTGCAATTTCACAATTATCATTCATTATTTATATTCTGAAATTGTAAATTAAGAAAACAACACCACATAATTGCCAAGTTAAATTAACATTTGAATTGAGTCGAAAATTTAGCTTAACTTTTTTTCTCTACTATATAACTATAAGCCATTCATTTCCAAAAATATTACAATAAAATTATATCTCGAATTTTTAAACTGTTATTTTTTGTAATAACTGAAACAATAAAGAAAAGGAAAAAATATTCAAATTACTCACTTGCATAAATTATTTCACTTCTATCACTAAAATTAAAGAGAGAACTACTTACGCAACTTTATCCTTTTAGAATCTGAAATTTTACTTACAAATAAAGGCACCTGTAGAAATATTTTCAGGGAGTGGAAACAAAAAAAGCCTTTATGAATTTCTATTAAAAAAATGTGCAATTATTTTTTGTAATGTAAAAATAATTTTACATTGGGACATCAGAAATTTTTAGCGATTCAATAATTAGTTAAAGTACTATGTACTTTTATTTACTTAAAGTTTAGATAACATTTAAATGTCAAAACCAAAAAAAATTTGTAAATATTGTATTTTATCAGAATTAAATTTTCACAAACATTTAATTGCATACAAGAATGAGACGAAAAAACATAATACTTTTTTACTATAAGTTGCTTTTATAATGATCCAAATTTGACTACCATCAGTTACTTTTGAAAAACCTTGCTATCACAAAATATTCTTTAATAATATTCTTTATAATATAAGCAATATTCTTTTCTAAATTGATTAGGAATTTTGATCATAATATAAATGTTATTCAGTCAAAAGAACTTTTTACGACTATAATTATTTTACAATTATATTATTTTAAACATGATAAAAATAAAAAAGCAAAAATTTTTGTCTCAAATTTTAAATGAAAAATTATGTGAAAATTTCCAAAATTAAAATAATAAACACAATGTTGATAATGAAAATCCTCAAGAGTTTGAGAATTACTTTAAAATCAGCATTAAAAAAAAATTGCTTCCGATATCATCACAGAATTGTTGGAGAAATAGTTACACAGGTTTATTCTTTAAGTATCTGAAATTTTATTGAACAAAACACCTAAAACAAAACCCAAACACAACGTGGAAATTTTTCCAGGGAGTGAAACCAGGAAAGCAACTAATATTATGAAAATTGCTATTATTCTTTGTAATGTAAAAACTACTTTTAGGGGCACATCAGAAATTATCATCAATTCAATAATTATTTAAAGGTGTTGTGTACTAAACGAACAATCTTTGCAAACAATTTACATAATATTTTAATTTCAAAACTGTCAGTAAATATTATGTTTAATCTAAATTAAATTTGCACAAACATATAATAGCAATCAAGAACGAGACAAAAAAATAATATCATTTTTAACAGTATCTTTTAAAAGTTGCCTTTGGTATGAATGATCAAAATTTGACTACAATCTATTACTCTTTTGAGAGCGTTGCTATAAAAATAATGATTTTTGTTTAAAACAATTGCATTGCTTTCATTTCGCTGTTTATAGATTATGCGTTATGACATAAATAGGTTTAGAAAAAAGTAGGCGTAATATGTAAGCATTTTAAACAGAGCTTTTCAGAAAATAAATTTTTAAAAATTAAGCAGACGCTAGAGTCAATTTTCTGGTATTGATCAATTAGCCATAAAAAAAAATAAAAAAATTTATGTATTTAAAAACCTGCTCTGCAAAGAACCTTACTGATGAAAACTTAAACAAGATTCTACTCTACGTTGGTTTAAATTTTTTGCTTTAACAATAATGTAAATAAATGATCAGCTAAATTTTTAATATTAAGCCAAAGAAATTTTTATTATTATCATTATTTAAAACATCATAAAAATATATATATGCACTTCTTATTTCAAATTTGAACTAAATAATTCAAAATTAAAGTAAAAATACAATGCTAGTAGTATAAATGCCCATAAGCTAGAGTTACTGTTTAACAATGATGTTAAAATAAAATTGTTTCCGATTTTTGAAAATTTAAAAGAAACCGAATTTTATCTACATCTAATTTCAAAATGCTTAAACATTACTATCATGACTATAAAAAAATTTCCAACATTATGTCTTATTAAGTTTTATTAATGAACACATATCTGCCTATCCCATTTTCTAAAATTTCGAAGATTTATTACAAAGATGCAGTATAAATTACACAATGCAGTAGTTAAGAATAAAAAAATTAACCAAACCAAATCATGACAAACATTATTTCACAATTTAATTGTATTATTTTAAAACAAAACACAATATAAACTTCACTCAACTATAAAAGCAATACATTCTTACCGCCATTGTTTAATATAAACATAATCCTCAAGAACACATATTTGTCATTAAATAAAATAATTTTTATTTTTAATGCAAAAAGCAACAGTTCGACTATGTGTTATCATTTTAATTATTATTTTTAAATAGAAAGAATTCCAAAACTTTAAAGTCATTTATTTCATGCAGTTCAAAGTTCTTTTCCCTTCACTTGCAACTTTTTGCTTATGTGCAACTATATTTCAGAGCAATAAACTGATGAATCGTTGCTTGATTGAAAGATTTTATAAAATTGTCAGCAACCGTAAACAACGTGTAACACACAGCAGGGATGAATCACACAGAGATACACCTTTCGTCAAACTTCTACACAACAACAAGAGGAATTTCAGCTCCGGCAGATTTAAAGAGAATCGAACAGCATATACACAGCAGTTGTTTTGTTTTCTGTCAGGATCGAAGTTACGGGCCCTCGTCTTCTACCAGTATGTCATTCTCCATTTGCATTATCCAGCAGCCTCAGACGAAGCTAAAATTATAAGAGAAGAAGAGTTAAACTTTACATTGAAAACATAAATTTAAAACTCTACATTACTTTACATTGAAAACATTAAATTAGTAAATTTAAAACTATTAAGCATTGAATATTTCTTTAAAACTTAAATCATTTAAAATAAATTTTAATAGGTCTAAAATTTAATAGGTAGATTTTAGTAACAATACCTGCACCAAAAAATCTTAGTATCACTGCGCAAGAATCGAAAAACATTTCATTTATAACCGCTCTCAAGTAATAATTTTATTCATTCTTAATTATTTTTTATTTTAAAAAAAGAAGAAATTGTAGTTCAAAACCCTTAAGCCTTTTTTAATTGAAGTGAATATTCAAGTATATATACAGATACAAAAATATATCAAATTCAATGCTTTTAAATTTTTTTTTTTTTTAAGATAAAGTAGAATGATACTTAACTATCAAAATATTTTTGTACATTATATAAGCTCATAGAGCCAATAGGAAATATTCACACTTTTATTAAGAACTTCCTAAATAAAAATTTTAATACCTTTTCAGCACTGCTCTTCATTTAACGTAAACACAACTTTGAATAAACCATATTGTTGCTAATTTTTTAACCATTTGCAATCATTTATAAATTAATATAATTAATCATGTATCAAAAACATGCAAATCTGTCTATACTCAAGAAATGAAAATCAAAATGTTTAACTAATTATTTTACAATATATTTAACAGGAAATTTAAATAATGTAACAATAGTGTTCTTCTTGTGAATAAAATTTCAAACATTCTAAAGTGTACCTAATGGTTTTAACTAAAAAGTAGCCGATTATATTAACATATCAAACTTCTTTACTAAATATTATATTTTATCTTTATCATTGTTGCAGTGAAATTCTGTCAGATGCGAATTACCATGTAAACATTGTTTTTAAGAGCCTATTCTAAACTAACTACAATACATGTAATTTATAGTTGGGCAATACATTTTAACAGAGTAGTCAACTACTACAAGCAAACATTATTAAAAATGAGCATAATCATAATATTTATTGAGAGATTTATTAAATCATTAAATTAATTCTTTAATGTTTTGAAGAAGCGGTCAAGATTATTAAGTACACTGAATGTTTCTACAGGAAAAACACTACCTACGATACTACTTTAAAATTTTATGTATCTATCATTGAAATTTATAAAGTTTACTAAAAAATTACTAAATTATAAATACCTTTGAAGTTAAAATTTTCATTAAAACTGATTACCACAATCAATGGCGGCGACGTATGTAAACATTCGTGAAGACACTATGGAAAAACACTACCTACCAACGATACTACTTTAAAGTTTTATGTATCGTTCATTGAAATTTATAAAATTCACTAAAAAATTACTAAATTATAAATACCTTTGAAGTTAAAAATTTCATTAAAACTGATTACCACAATCAATGGCAGCGACGTATGTAAACATTCGTGAAGACACTATGGAAAAACACTACCTACGAACGATACTACTTTAAAGTTTTATGTATCGTTCATTGAAATTTATTAAGTTTACTAAAAAATTGCTAATTATAAATACCTTTGAAGTTAAAAATGTCATTCTAGCTGATTACCACGATCAATGGCGGCAGCGATGTAAACATTCCCATTTCTAAGGAAGTAACAACTCAACAATTGCACTGGCGGAAACAGCTCATTTCTGCTAATATTATCTTTATGTTTTCTGGCATAAGTTTGAAGTGGCTAAAAATGATATTTTAAGTAATATTTAATTTATTGTTTTCTTTCATGAATAAATGTTTATTTATTTATAATATGGGATAACCTTCCGCAAAAATGTGGCGCTATACCAAAAGTAATGAAATAGATGATTATTTTAAAATTCCGGATGTTAGATCGAATACTATATAATCTTGTATCAAATTAGTTCTAACATTAGGAGATAGGATTCAAGAGTATTGCGTTTTCTAGCATGGCAGTATTATATTGCATCTTGCCAGTATTAGATCATATCTTTTTGCTACCTGGGAATGCAAACTCTAAGCTCCCATTGAATATTAAAAGATTATTATATATCACCTGCATTCGTCCTATAATTACATATGCCAGCCCAGCCTGGAACTGCCTTAATAAAACTCAAATAAATAAATTAGAGGTCATCCAAAACAAATTCATCAGAAGGATCACGGGTGCACCGTGGTATATCTCTAACAAAGCACTAAGAAGAGACTTAGAACTAGATACGATAAACGAATTTACAACCAAACTAAGCGCCAGCTTCTTTAGCTCAGCAATGAACAGTACGACTGCAGATTTTAGCCAAATCTTCAATAAAGAACTATTGCAAGATGCCAAAAATCATAACCCCATTAGTAATTTCCTACTCTCAGACGGGATCCTATCCAAGTATTTTAAAATCACAAACAATTAATATACACAAACACACACACAGTCATGACTCTAGGCATATAGCGAACCCGGTGAAGGAGCAACTTTGTAGGGTCCGATCTGGGCAAGCTGTAGGTCTATTTAACTATAGTACGATGAGCAACCCGGCATGAGCGGTCGAGCACCGGGACGACCGGGTCATCGTTTTAACAGAGGTACACTTTTGTAAATATTGTTAATAGATATAATTGTAATTAATGTAACATATATTTAAATACTATCAGACCTGTACATATTTTTGTACATGATTCATTTTCATTATCTTTTATTTTCTATTGACTCAGGGGACTTCCCCCTCCCTAGCCTAATGCCAAAAGTCACAGTCGCCCAAGGACATACCTATCAGATGATGAAGTGAGATGCCCGCTTCGCGGGCAGGTACTTTGAATAACTATATATCAAGTCAAGTCAAGTCATGGTTGTCTGCTAAAGATTTTTCAAATACAACGTATTTTTTTTTGCTTACAATCGAAATTTTAATTCCATTTTACTACCACTGAGAAAAATCATAATGGAAGGGGAAGGGATCAAATATTGGCAGGTATGCATACTCTTTGATATAGGCAAGTGACATAGTGTTCCGATGTATTTATTTACGCTGAATCGAATAAAACTTCACACTTGTCGTTATACATCAGAAGATATAAAAGCTTTTATAGATAAATAGTACAGTGCATTGTTGAGCAAATAAACAAAGCTTTATTCCTATGGATTTTTATAAAATGAGATAAAACCAAATCAAATGAGAACAAAACCAATTTATAAGTAACAGTTTCAGAAATGCATTAATTTAAACAATTAACTTTCCGATGCATTATTTTAGACTGAATCGAAATAAGATTTACGGTCGAAGCCGAACCGTTAAGAAGTAATTAAAATTTTATTTTAAAATAGCATAAATTTTGACTTCTCTCTGTTTACATTTTTGACATTGCTATATAAGCAATTAAAATATTCTATCTCATGTACAGCTTTGGTTGCCTAAATAAAAACGTAGATAAGCAAATGGGTGTAAGTCTAAACTTGTTATTTTTATAAATTAAATCATTTTAATTATTATAACGAAATTATTATTATTTTTAAATTTGATGTCGATTTCATTCGATTAAGAGTAAATAAATATGTAAGATCAAATTTGTCTAAAAAGCAATGCAATGTCAAATGCACTTACATGCATAAGTACAAAACAGTCTTGAGTCAACTTGATGAAGGTTTTATTCGACTCATCATAAAATTAAAAATAAATAAAATAAATAATAGAAAAAAAGTACACCTGAAACAATATTTCTCTAGCGTTCAGCCGTCACATCAAGTTCAGCACCAGTTAGTTGGATGTTATTCAAACAAAGATGTAAAAAGAACCAAAAGAAGCTATACTTAAATACTCGACATTTTTAAAATTTCATTTTTGGGGGAAATATTCGACCGATTTTGTCCAAATTTTGTATTTTGCTATGTAAAATTACATTCTTTAAAATGATGTAACAGATTGTATACCTTAAAATTCAAAATTTTTTCAACTATCATTAAATAAAATAATTAAAAAAAATATTTACTAAAAGTTATTTTTTTGCATGAAAATATCTTTGGATTAACTAATTTTATAATTATGTGCAAATATTTTTTAATGCCTTTAAAAATTTATCAAGATTCCCAGAGTACCTAGTTTGGGGGTCAGAAATTTTAATCTTTCGAAAAAAAAAAAAAAAAAATATTTGTTCAGAGAAACGACGCTTTTGTGATTGATTTCGTAGCTTAGAATATCGTATCCACTAATTAATTAGCATATTTGTGGTCACGCCCTTAAACCATTGAATCTTAAAACCCTAGAACAGGAAGATCCAATCATTAGATCAAAAATTATTCCGGGTGGGCATTTTTTATTTTGCGTACAGTACATATGATAAGCATAACTACAACGAGTAAATGATAATTATTTTCTGTCTTACTATTTGCTCTGGTCTTGTAAATGAATTTGTTATTTTAAAGCAATTAATATGCACAAAACTATTTTTTTAAGTACTACGGCAGTTAGAGCTCAATTCGGGGGAGGGGATAAACCACAACTTTTGCAGCAATTTTCCGTTATTATCTAATTTTTGTTTTTAACTACTTAGGGAATGGTCTAAGCCTACATTAAAATTTTAATCAAATATTTATTATAAATTCTCTAAAATATGAATGAGACTTTTGGAAGTTAATAGCTTTATTTTAAAGAATGACATTCGGTCGTCTAAATTGCTTACATAGCAGAAAAAGAATTTTTCTTAAAGTTTCAAAAATTTAACTTGTACCTTAAAAGCCACTTTTGTACCTATTACTACTAGTTACTGCAATAATTAGAAGTGTAAATGGAACTATTTATTTAATATACACAGTCAATATCTTTTTATAACTTTTATTATTGTTAAAATGTTATACAAAAGTGTCATAAAAGCTAATGAAATAAATTATTCTTTGTGAAGCTATTTAACTTTCTTTCCATTCATGAAGTGGTCGATTCCATTTTTCATTTCTTTTTCTCTATTCGTTTTTCTATTGATGTACTCATGATAATAGAAATTTAAGAAAAGCACCATAAAAAATCCTGCTATTAATACATTCATGATAAACGATAACGGAGATATTTTACAGCCTTGGAATGGAGTTGCAAACATGTGGTAGAGTACAAATATGAACTGCACCTGTTGGAAAATATCACATTTCATAAAATAGATCAATATATATATATATATATATATATATATATACACTTCAAATTTACTAACTACGGAAAGATTTTTAGATTATTATTAAAAGAATTGTTGGACATGGTATCTGATGAATAATTGGAGATTTTAACGAAAAAATAGAGAACACTGGTCTACCCAACCCGACAATTGGTGATCAAAGTATGCATAATGAAAGTAATGATAATGGAAAGATGCTGATAGATTTTGCATCTGTTAATACCCTTATGATTGGTGGTACTATGTTTAAACTTAGAGACATACATAAAGTTACTTGAAAATCTCGGTTTAAAATATCAAAAATCAAATTGACCTTGATCATTGGTTGATTTTAGACGCACGAACAGCTTGATGGATGTCTACAGAAGTGTAAATGGAAATTTCACTTCTTAGTATTGTAAAAACTCAAATATAAATTAAATAAATTATATTATAAGAAAAAAAGGAGTTATATTTAAATCACCAAGCTTACAAGAAATGAGTAAACCAAAAGTAAGAATCATAAGAAGAAGATGATAAGACGACATTGAAGCAAATAACCACAGAAAACAGCTAAAGAAGTTCTCTCATGTACCAAAAGTGATATGCACTAGGAATGATTCGATGCTGAATGCTTAGAAGCTAATACCAAGAAAAATGAAGATTATAAAGTAATGATTCAAAATCATGCTAGAAATGTTGAAGAGTTATACAAAGAACTAAGAAAACAAGAGAGATATTTGCTAAAAAAAGAGAGAAATTTTTAGAAGAGCAATTTAGAAATTTGTAAAATCTTAAGTCTCAAAACAATGAAACAAGAAGACTTTTTCAACTAGTAAATTATGTAACGTAAAATACTATATTTAAAATCTCTAATATACTGTATGATAGCTACTTCATCATTTGGTAAAAATCATCGGTTAACCCAAAATATATTCCAATTAAGAAAATCTAGCATTGACCAAATCTATACAGTGAGACAGATATTAGAGAAAACCAGAGAATATAGTGTCGATACATATAATCTTTTTATTGATTTCAATGTAGCATAAGATATCATAAAGATGCTATCTGAAGCAATGACCACAAAAAATATCAATCCTGTGAAAGTAACTCTTTCAAGCGATTGATGTAATATCAAAATGACCTTTCTGAGGCAATTTTTACTGATAAAGGTCTTAGGCAAGGCGATGCTTTATCATGCCTACCTTTTAATGTTGCATTAGAAAGAGTCAGCACAAATGCAAAGATAACAACAAATGGCTCTTTTTTTGCCAAAAATCCATTCAAATACTGGCATATGCGGGCGATTTTGATGTCTTTGGAAGAACAAGACTTTTTTAAGGCGTTTGTAACTCTTTGGACAGAGGCAAAAAAAATGGGTCTAAGCCTCAAAGAACATTAAACAAAATTAATGGTCGTGACCATACTAGAGTCTGATATTGCACTACTTTTGGTGAATGGTCACAGCTTTGAGAAAGTCACTAAATTTAAATATATAGGAACAATTGTCACTAAAAAAATAGAGTGAATGTTTAAATTGATCACCGATTGATGCGTACGATAGTGATCTGTTTGGAGAATTGATCACCAAACAAATGCTACACTGAATTAAGAAACCAACTCAGATAACGATTAGTAATGAAATGAAAATCAGTATGTATAAAACGCTAATCCAACTAATAGTCTTCTGCGAAAGCTGAACATTGAGTCTCCAAAACAGGCTACTAATTTTTGAAAAAAAAAAAAAAAACAGCTGCAAATTTTTTTTTTTTTTTTTTGTTGCTATCTAAGAAAAAAATGTCTGGTGAATTCTCTATAATCATGAAATTTATAATCAATATAGGCAACGAGATATAGAGTAAACGTTATCAAACAAATCATGTTGAATAGCAAAAAATGTTGAATGACAACAAATGTTGAATGCCAAAAAATTTTGAATGCCAAAAAGCGTTCTTTATGAAATTACGAAATACGGTTACGGCCATGTGGTGAAGCAGAATCGGAGAAAATCTGTAAGGAAGATGTGCCACCATTTTTGGGTCCAGTTTAGTTGTTGACTCTACCACTAAAGACATTCAAGTCTTTGATACAACTTCAAATGTATTAGAAGTCCTGGTCACCACACTAATATGCAAATACAAAAGTTTTAGATCTGCCAGAAAAGAAACTTGTCACCTAATAAAGGACTTCATTTCTCGACTCATGAATCGCGACGTGGTAGCGTGATCTCTTGTGGCCATTTCTGCCTTTCTGGCTTTTAGTGCCGTTGAAATCCAGCCTGAAGCCATCGTTTCGTACCACTGTCCTAAAACCATCCCTGTGGAATTTCGACCAACGTGAGCAACAAAATCATGATACGATAAGTCGTAGTCCCTATAAACTATAAACTTTTCTGCAAGCATTTACCTTCTTATATGAGGCTGTACAACATTTGTTAGGCCGTAAATACCGCCCAGAAGCCCAGAAGCAAATTAATTTTGAGAAAACTATTGCCAATTCTCAGTTATTACACGCATTCAAAGTGCCACTAGTACCGCTTGAACTAATGCTTTCTAACCTGAAAATATGAATAATTTCAGAGTGTTAGCTCCGAAAATCTGTATATTTCATTGGATTGAAATTCCTAAAAATGATAAAAATTCACGCAGGAACATCACTTAGGAAACGCTATCCATAGCCCCTAGAGGGATTAGCAGCAAAATCTAACGGCACTGGAAATTTTTTATTTTTGAAAATCTAATAGGAATTTAAAAATTACAAATAAAAAAAAATACAGAAACCCCATAAAATTGGTTTTATTATTTTGCGTTATATGATGTGGTATGAAAGTTAAGTTAGATGCATCCTACTTCAGGTATTAGCCATGGTATAGGTCAAAACTACGAGGTTATAGGCTAAATAGGTTAAAACTCGTACTTTATAGGATATTTTTAACATTGCTACAAAAGATAGAACCCCGGTAATTTAAGATAGAACAATCAATAATAGACGAGGTGCTCTGTTATTAGCGTGGCATGGGAGTAGTACGAAATAAAAAAGTCAGTTGAAAATCCGACCGCCACACAAAAATTATTAGTTATTTAGGGTAATTTTTTGACATCTACGACATTTGCATGATTGTATGTATGCACTGAGATTCACGGCAGTGGTTATAAACTTTCAAAACTGTACATTTGGATGAAGGAAAATTGTCTAGCAAGAAAACATGTCCGAACATGCATTTATATATGATTTTCCATCGTCTTACTAAGCGAGAATTGATATCGAAATTTAAAAAAAAGCTTCAGGACATTAGGTAATAGTTTTGACTGATTAGAGCCAAAGTTAGGGCCATCTTAGCACTTGTCTGGCTAGTGGGCAATATGAAAGGAATAGCCAACTGAGCAAGGAATCGATAGAAGTCGGCAAATGTTGACAAAAAAGTTTGTAACCACAGAACCATAAAATAATTGGTATATATAAAATAAGTGAGTGTAAACTAAATTCATTTTAAAATAATTTACCAATTGGCACATGGTGATGTATTTTTTAAAAGTCAAGTGTATTGTGACGTCATCGCCTAGAGCTGATATTCCGTAATACGTATACATCAAAATATGCACAAAAGAGTTTGCAATTGGAAAAATTGTATTATAGCCACCTAAAAAGAAAGAAAAAAGACAGTTTTATTTAAATTAATGAAGTTTGTTCGAAAAACTCTAAAAAAAGAAAAAAACTATATTGATGATCTCGAGTACAAGATTGAAAAAAGCATAAATAAAACACTTAAGGCTATATAGACAGCTTTATTTATTTATTTTAATTTGAACGTTGCCTTCTTTTTGTGACTTGATTAATGCAGAAGTATTTATCCTCAATCTCAATCTTGGCACAAACGATGAAATTCTGATAGTATCGGCTGTCGTTTCTTTTAATTTTATTTCTGCTTGATAATTGTTTTAAATTCTATTAATGGCCCATTAAATATTTTAATGTAATAAAAATTGTTAAGATTCTCGAACAATATTTTAATGTGCTAAAAATGATACATTTTATTTTCGAAAATTTATATTACATAGCACTGAAATCAATGCCAAAGTGAAAGCGCTTTTCTTAATGACTTCAATCTTACTGTGTTTAAAATAAATCGTTTTGTCCTTTGAAATTCCTTGTTGTTAAGCTAAGAAGAAAGATAGTTATGTTATTTTTATGAAGTAATTTTAAGTAAGATTTTTGATGTAATGTCAATAAAATCAGCCACCTAAGCCTTTGATAATGTATAAGAAGCTGCATCACTGAAATAAAAACCACTTTCATGTTAAATCAACTTAGAGAAGCAATAATTCAAATAATAAGCTATTAGAAGTTACGCAACAGCTACATTTAACTTATATGCAACAGGTTCCTTTTTTTCTTCTTTAGTTATGCTAGTGGGCACCTGGTCCGCGAAGCGGTCCCTATCCCATCCATAACTGCGAAATTAAAGTATTAATATTTTATGAAGATAAAATTTAACTGGTATCTAAACATTTTAAGCTACTGAAACGTAAATTACGTTAGAATTAAGTTGTACTTTTAAGAAAAAATTTACGGTATTTAATAAGTATCTTTCTCGTGTCTAGTTTTTTAAATAGAAAGGGGGAAAGAAATAAGAGCGGGAAGTATTTGACCCAATGTTACTATTTGCCCTCCTTAAAAGAAGATTACTGTATTCAGTATATGTAGTTGATATCCTCTGTACTGGTTGTCATTTTGTGTTTTCACGGCACGTGTTATTAGTTCTTGAGTAATTTTTTCTCGTTCGGCAGTAAAACTGTCTGCAACTTACACTTGAATTCGTAACTAGGGTAGATAAGTACCAAACAGAACAGTCATTCTCTTTAGGTTTCAATTGCTTTTTGTGTTTTAAGAAAAACAGATTAACTTTGTAATAGTTAATTATTAACTTTCTTCTACAGATTGAGTAAGACAGAGAATGTATTTCTACTCATAGACAGAAGGTATAACTTTTTTGCAGAAACTCTCAAAGAAAACATTTCTTTTCTTTTAATAGAGCATTCAAAAGCATCTTGACTCTTAGAGTTTATTACATTCTGAAGCGATTTTTTTTTAATTATAAATTCTTTTATTTATCAGTTTTTCGCAAGTTATTTGAAGATTTTTTCCTCCTTGAGACAGCTATGGATTTCTCACTTTGATCAGGAAAAATGTCGGAGTAGGAAGAACCTTAACCTAAGAAGAAGAAAATAATGCCGTCTGTGCCGAGGTAATTTAAGTTAGGGTTAAACTGTTTTTATTCTTCTTATTATTGTCATTAACAGAAGATTATTTACTGCAACAAATTAATTTGATAAAAAATATAAGGATGCACTTAAATCGCATACTTTGGTCTTCCGGCATACTCAACACTGACGTAATGTTCTATATTGGAACTCCTTAAAAAACGTTAAGTGTAGACACACTACCTTTTCCCATCTGTAAAAGAAATGGAACAATCTACTCCCATAAAGATCTTTATGGGAGCCTCCAATTCCAAAGAATTCCAAAGCATGCCTCGAGGCATGCTTTGGAATTCGAGGGTGTGTCGTGCGATGAGTCGCGAGTCTTCAAAAAACCGTTGAGCTTACCTGGCTCTGATCTCAGACATCCGTACATCATTAGAGGTACAGAACTGTGATGGATTAGATGCAACTTGGACAGCTGTCGCTCTTTTTTTCTGAGCACGAAAAATACCTGAAGGAAAAAAAAAACGCAGATTTTGTATTCATTTTCAAAAATTTACTTGTACTATAAGTTCGGGTTACAATTCCCATTTTACTCAGAGTTTTTATAATTACTAACCGATTTTAACTAAATGCAATTAATAAAGCAAGAACTTTAAAAACTACGTTTTTTAAGCAGACTAAAAAGACGAAAATAATAATTCAGTTTCGCTAAATGACGTGAGAAATTTTGTGCAAAGCTATAGAAGTTTTTAAAAATATTTTCTTCTTTTTAGTCTACTAGTAAAACGTAGATTTCTAAAAAAATTTATTTTATTATTTTCTTTTCAGTATTATGTCTGTTATGGAAAGTGATAGTAATTTAAGAAATAAGTTGGCTATAAATGGGCAATAAAGTTTACTTGCACAATTTTTAGGACTTTACTGTTCTACATTTCTGCTGATCAAAAATTCTGATCATATAGTTTTAATTAAACAAAATATGATTAAATTTTACTCACCGTATCTGATAATTCAACAAATTTAGATATGTAAAAATACCATGTGATTTCAGCAAGCTAAAACACAAAAACAGAGCTTTATTGACAAATAAAAACACAAAAAGGCATTACTTTAACCTTCATTAATTAAGATTTTTAAAAAAAACTAGGCCGCTCTACCTCCTGCACACTCCACTCACCATCCCCCGTAATAAACTTCTCATTCATCATTGTTTATTTCGTCTTAAATCTAAATATTTTCCGCAAAAACACAGAACATTTTGGATTTTGGTTTCAAAATATACGATTATTTTACCTTTAAGTAAGAAAATTTTGTTAAGATGTTAATTATAACTGAATGGACAATTACCTGGATTTGAAAAATAATCATCTGAACTTGAAATGAAAAAAAAAAAAAAATGAAGTTAAGCCTTAAGAACACAGATTGCGTGTGACATAATAAGAAGAAATGACCAGTAATTTTACTCGTAGACGAAACTTATATAATTCAAATACGAAATGGATCTCCTCGCTCCTTTTTAAATTTTTTATAATTTTTTTATTTTTAATTTTTTCTTATAAATGTTAAGATTTTTAACTGACAACACGTAATCTCTCTCTCTTTCAGTTTTTTGCTACTTTAGATTGACATCTACTTGAGCGCGAAATTATAAAATAAAGAAATAAGGAACTCGTGAGGGAAAATAATTTTTTATAACAATGAATAAATAGTCAATATTTAAAGCAAAAAATATCACGAATAAGCATTTAAATTTGCAATAACTTTGGAACAAAGGAAAATTTCTTAAAAACTCTCGTTAAAATTTTAATACAAAATCATCCTATCAGCACATTACATTTCATCTCTGTTGTAGTATCAATGAATCGACAAAGATGTTTTTTTTCTTCTTTTTTTTTTACTTCAAGTTTAGTAGATAATTATTCTTGAACTAACAATCGAATCGTAATATTTTTTATTCCATCGAACTCCTTGTATACTTTATACACACAATTGTATACACCTTGCATACACACAATAACACACCTTGTATACACACAATTTAAAGTTTCTAAGTCTTATAGATTTTGCACAGTAATGCTATCGTAAAGCAACAATAAATAAATAAACAAAAATAATAAATAATATAAAAGTGAGAAAAAAATTGCAAAAAAGCACTTAAAATCGCAATTATTCTCTGTATATTTTCCTATACACTTTCTTAATTTCAAGTTTCTAAAGCACACATCCGCATTCACCAGCACTGGTTATCCCCGTTTTTTTGTAAACAAACAAAAGGGATCTCGGACATATTACTGCGTTCGAATTTGAATATCTTGTAATGTCTAGAAAGTGTTGAAAAAGAAGGGAATGATATAATCTAGTTATAAGAAATAATAGCATAGAAGAGGTAAATGGCAGAAATTATTTCCTGGAACCGACAAGTAAAGAGCTCAGATCTAAAATTGAGTGTCTGACTGCAGCATGCATAGTTTGTCTATGGTAAGAACTTCCCCCGCTCACAAAGTCTAAGGTCGTCTGCTGCTATGGAAACAAGAATAGCCCATTTTAGGGAGGGTAGCTTCTCTTCACTCTAGGGATAACGCAATAAACCGAAGACTCTCTTTCTCTCGCCGACCTGAGCCAAAACCTGTCCTAAACAATGACCCCACACCCCTACTTGAAAAAGTTATACCTCGTTGCCATAATCACCACCACGGGTTCAGACGACTTTAGACAAACTATATATGCTGGTAAAATAAACTGTAGTTAAAGGCTGTGTATTTCTTTTAACAAGTTTAACAGTTAGTAATTCTTGAACAAGTTATCGAAAGCTAATTTTTTTTAAAATTTCATCGTAATTCCTGCACACTTATCTACACGTGTTAGTTTTTTCAAGTTTCTGAGTCTATAGTTTCAGATATATAGTTTTTGCGCAGCAAAGCAAAATGTAACGTTTAGTTGAATACCCAAGACAGTGGCGTTGGCGGTGGTCCTTACGAATTTTTAATTTAAAAAACAAATGTATTAAAGCATACTTACTTTATATACATCTGGTCGATCATCAAGTCGTTCAAGTACCTCACAGCTGACTTTTGCTTTACCACTGTATCTAATTTTTACATACTATAAAAAAAAAAAAAAATTTTTTTACATAAGTGCCAGAGCGAGTCATTACCTCTGTAAATTTAAATACATTAGCTACTTCAGCAATCATTGTACTCGCATTTGCAAGTTATTTTAGTAATTATAGTACTTGGTTATTGGCGTTACTTTTTAATAATAAATTTACCTTTTTAAGTACGTTAGCAACATAATTATTGTAGCTTACCTTAAAGTTTACTTTGTTTACCACTACTAACGGAAGTTGTATTCCCTAACTACAAATAAAAACATGTTTGTCATCCTTGTTTAATAGAGATTGATATTCAGATGATAAACTCCCCCGCCTGATATGTTAATTATCAATATTAATAGTATTCTAATTTTCACTGAAAAAGAAGTACTGGAGATGAGTTTCCATGCAAATTAAGCCTTGAGTATAAGGAATACCAAGTAAGTGTATGCAGAGCATAGGCACTTCACATTAAAAAACATTAATGTTAGGAAAAATAGACAATAGCATCCCGGTCAATGGCCCTTAAATTTAAAAAACAATGCATCAATGCAGGGACTACCAGGCAATATAGTATCAGTGATTGGAATACAACGCATTTTCTACCTTGTTAAACTTTGAAAGAGAAGTGGCCATTAAATTCTAATAAGAGGCAACTTAGAATTGAAGTAGTAGCACTGCATGCTTGTTGTTTTGTAATCTTACGTTCGGACACATAATCTAGTGCTAAAGTGCCACGACCTCGAATTCTCGTTACTTCGTAAGCTATTTTCCAAAAGAAAAGAAAAGAAAAACTGCAACGCCGGATCGGTAAAAAAGTTCTTTTTCAGAACAGCAACTCTTATTTTTAATCGTTTTTTTTTTCCAGCTTAGCCGAAAGGAATTTTTTAGTGTTATAAAATATTTCACGCCTCTATACTTGACTAGAAAAAACACGTATGCAAAGAAACATACGTTGATGCATTTCAAAATTACTGGTAAATGAACAATAGTTAATAGCCCGTTTCGAGAACTACATTTTTTTTAACTAAGCCAAGATGAAAGTAATTCTCCTTACTATTATTTTTTCAGCCTGTAAAGAAAGGCAAGATTTGAGACGCAGCCAATTTTTATTCAATGCACATCTTAAAATTAACTTATGCAGGAATAAAAAGAAATCGAAGCTAAAAATCTAAAATAACCACGAAAAAAAGCTGATTTTGTTTCATTGGCAACAACCATGGCTTAATTGGATAAAAAATATGAAAATTATAAATGATTCTTAAAATGCAAATGCGTCGAACCCCGCTCTTATAATCCTGGGCTATAGTGAACACTCAGTTGTCGTGAACTTTTTTATGATTTCCTCTGAACTCCCATTTAACTAACGCTATTTTACACGCTTATTCTATAAAGCTTAAAAATTACTGGGTTCGTAGTCATTTTGATTTACACGATTTTCCTGATAAGAAATATGTTGTCCTTACTTGCCCTGATTTTTAGCTTTTTGTTCTGATATTCCTAATTGAGTGTGTTCAAAATATACCATTTTCTAAGTATCCCAAATGCGGATTTTTAAGAAGTAGATTTGAAGAATCGAAATATTTGGATTTTTGATCCAATAATTTTTATTTTAACTTAAAATGCTGGTAGAGATCACAAAATTCGATTGTTTTAATTTTTGGTCGTCTACTGATTATAGAGATAGTTTTAGGTATGGAGCCTTACCCACAGGATTCATTATCTTTTCAAATCCATTACATGGCGCACGTACGGTTTCATTTGGCATTTACTGCCATATCTTTTCAATTACATTTTTCAAACTGCTCGAATTGATGATTTTATAATTATTAAGCTAAGAGACCATATCTATATGAACAAACAAAATAGTTCAGATCTGGGGAGTTGGGTGACCATTCATTCTTCGACAAAAAGTAAGCTAAATATTTGCACACGATATGAGAAGGAGCACCATCCCGTTTGTTGTAGAAATATTTCACCCCATACATACTTCGGACACTCGGGAGTAAAAATTTAACCGAAACCTCAGTTTCATAATACTAGGCATTGTTTTTTACCCCATTTACAATGGAAACTAACAGGTATTTGGCTTTCTTTGAAATAGCCCCCAAAGTCACCCAACAGGCAAAGCATTTTGATAACACGGAGCATAATGCTGGCTCTCAGAGATGTTATCATAAGAAATTGACCATATTTTATCATTTTGGGGATTGAAACTTTGCAGTAAAACAAATAGTATTTCGTCTGAAGAGACAAACTCATCCCCAGCGTTCGAGACAATAATTTCTTCCATGTACCCCTTAGCTGCGTTTTTAACTCAACAGATTCTGAAAGCCTATGAAATTCGCTCTTTCGATAAACTTAGCATACCAAGGTTCAACATTGATCTCCTTGATATTTTGAACTCTCGCGCCAAGTTGCTTGCAGATCAATCGTATCCTTTCCCTGACCCTTTTCACAGTCTCTTTTCTCATAACAGACCGTGGTCTGCCAGGTCTTTTTCTGCCATCGTCTGAGGACATCTCATTATATACCTTCTGATAGTTCTGTAAATGAAATCTTTCTTTACTCTAAAGGCTTTCAAGTAAAATTTTGCCTGTCCTTTGATGAATTTATTTTTAACATAATTTCTCTTAATTTCTTTCATTCTGTCTAGGTAAGGAAAAATTATAAGTAGTAAAACATATAAGCCTGCAATAGCTTATATGTACACTAAATTGTCTGAAAGGAATTGGGACTGCAATAATACTTATATAAATTAACTTATAAATTTGTATGAGAAATTTTTAATCATGGTGAATGTATACTGTTCTTAAAAAATTTTATGATTTTGTCCTGACTTTTTTTTTAAATGTTGTCCTGATTCTTTCTTTGTCCCACTTTGAAACCTGAAATCGGTGGTTAGTTTATAGTGAACTCTAATTTCATTTTCTGAATTTCTTTTTCATTTCTACAGCATTAAATTTGCAAAAGTTGCGATTGCAAATGGCGGCATTTTTTGCATTACATTAAATTTTACTTTTGCATGCGCTTCGCTTTTAAATTAGCGTGAACAAGTTGTCAAGCAATTCCCTTTTCTTAACACCCCTCCCTTTTTTTTTGACGAGCGACAAGAAATTTTGGAAACTTTTGGGAAAAATTTTCTTCAGAATTCTTTTCGGCAGAAATTGTGTCATCGACATTAACCATATCAGGACCGGTGAAAGGTGAAAGAAATGCTTTACCTTGCCCACACAATTCAAATTTATTCATACTAAAGGGTACATGCATTTACTGATACAAGACGCAATACGAGTGTAGACAACGTTCTAGTGATTCTGGACCACAAGTCTAGTAGCCACTAGGTCATTTGTTTGATATATCATAACGAGAAATGTGAAGGGAGAATCATGCCATCACGGTCCTGAAGGGATTGAAGGTTCTGCATAATTTTTTTTCCCTGGGGAAAATGAAAAATACTGGTTCTCTTCTGAAAAATACTGGTTCTTTACTAATAGTGGTAATGAAAATTGGAAGAAATCTCTCATTTTGTAATGATACTGTTTCCACAACAACAACACTCATGGAAACATTCAGAAATACTCTTTTTCAATATTGCATGCGATAAGTGAGGAAAATTGAAAAATGATCTAAGAAATTTTAGCAATCTTTTAATTAAAAAGCCATGTCAATCAAAGACGATCGTCAAATGTTATTTAGAAAGTTCAATTTGTAACATTGAATTTAACCAATTGGTTTTAAGTAATACGCTCAAACTAAGCCTCAAAAGAAAATTGTTTTTTTGCATGAACTACCTCATGAATATTTGCTAACATTGAGAGCAACCAATTGGAAGTGCTTGAAAAAAAAGCCCTCCCAATCGGTTGCTCTCTCAAGTTACTAGAGTTCATACATACACATATGAACAGATTTTCAGTTATATTACATGGGTTGTCCACAATAAAGTCCACATCCATCCTCATGATTTTTTTCAACAATTGCAGCTACAGTTTTAATATGGTGACTTGATACACTAAAGTGGCTGTGCGCAAAAAAAAAAAAAAAAAAAAAAAAAAAAAAGAAGGAAAGAAAGAAAATTACTGCGCGCCTGGTGGGAAAAAACGACGAATAAGCGTTTCGATTTTAGAAACAATTCGAGATACGAGAAGAATTGAATTATCAAGTGAGTGTTTTGGAACACCTTTGAATTCGTACGAACAAGCACCTCTTGAAGCACCTCTCTAAGTTAATGAACGAAAAAAGTAAAACGCTTAAATCGTGCATTTATTTGTTTTGTGATTTCCTCACTGTAATGTGACGAAATCGTCTAGTGAGAAGAGCAGGAAAAAACATGTTTTTGTTTTGCTCACTGTACAAAGTTTGAACATCCAAAGTAATGGTAGACTGTTATAATTATGTAGTTGTTTTGGAAATGACTTCCTCATGCCCCAGCGTAATAAATCAAAAACAAAAGCACATTAAGTTCCACTTAATCTATGAATAACGAAATGCTCTATAACAGAGGTTTTCTTCAACTTACCGTGTTCCATGGGTCACACGTATATTAATATAGATAATAGGAGGATGACAGTCAATTTTAGCTTTATAGTTTTTTTTTTTTTTTTAATTTTAAAACTTAAATTAAATGCCCTTCTCATCAAATGTTAAATTAAATACTCATATCAATCGTTAGATAGCATTAGAATCGAATAAAAAATCGCATTAGATTTCAATCAAGTTCAATGATATACGAGTAAGTCCTTTCTTTTGACCCAAAACAACTTGCATAAAAGCATATCTTTTCTTAAAACCGTTTAAAAGTCAAGCTTTGTAAGTTGAGGTAGAATGTAACTGTTAAATAATCATCAATTAGTTAATCTTTCTTAAAAGTGTTAAACACCACTTTCGTACTCCTAGTTGTTGTCTGAAATTATATTCTTTTTATTTAATTTTTAAACTATTGTTTTTTATTGAATTGATTACCAAAAGTCATCGGCTGGCCACGCGTTGAAGGTCCTCCACAACTTTATAATTCTCTTTTTTTCAGCCCCTCGAAGCGTTTATAAATTAAAACTAACTTCATAGTTTTTTTTTTTTTTTTTTTTGGACAAATGACGTACGATCATCTTTTGATTATATTTTCAAAAATGAGGAAACTTACAACATATTATGAAGTATAAGTCGTCCCCCTGTTTTATATTACGTGATAATAAACTTTTTGTACCTCGGATGTATAAGCCAACCACTAAAAAATGACCAAATATGAAAATTTCGAAAATTAATCGTCTTGGAATGAATGGTTGATGGAAGGAGAAAATAACTCTTACAAAAACAGGAAATATCCGCACTGCTACTATAGACATTAGGGATGAAACGATTACGTGATGCAATGGGAATCTCATTTTGTAAGATACCGCTTTAACGTTTTGAGGTGTAGTAGGACATACAGATATATTTTCTTTATAAAGTAAGGGAAAAGCAAATAGTTGTGATTACAAATGTATTAAATAATAGAAGTTTATTTCACTTTCAATAAAACTTTTAAATTTTCCGAAGACCGGTAGAACTTTGCTTTACTTTTTATCAATATATGAGTGATTCTCACGAAATACTACAATTGACTGTCTTTTGCTCCAAGATCTAATACTATACTACTAAAAGAACTTTTTCTTTAAAAAAAAGTAATAAATAGCATTGCTGTTATCATTTTAAAATGATTTTGCATTAAAATGGACTGTTTTGTATACTTAAAGAATTTAATTGGATGCCAAAATGTCATTTTCCTGGTATGTCACAAACAATATTTCCAATAATAACTAGCTTTAAAACCTTCTAGAAATTTTTTAATATCTAATTTTTTTAATCTCAACCGTTGTAAGCATTTCTAGCATGTATGCATAGGGTAATATTTCCAAAACCTTTGTTGAAAATAATTTTTTCTGTCAATAATTTGTTTTGTCACATGAAAATCAGTCATTTTCCTGGCCACTTTTTTTAGTAATTTGTAATCAAGATAGGTAGTGCCAGCAATCAATATCTTAGGTTAAGAGATTGATTTGAATACCATCCTATCAAAACATGTCTTATTGCAGGAATAAAGAACCAACTTTATGGTTCAAAATCTATTTCACAAAATTTTACAAGGTGAATAGGTTTTTATGTTGTCATTTTCCTGTCTTCTTCATTAATAACATAAACTTCATTGATTTACCTGAATTATTTCAAGAAATCCTGTTGCTTTCGGCGGAAAGTAAACGTCTTAGGACGAAATGTTAAATTAAAGAAAAGTTAAATGCTATGAAATGGCAAACTGTCATTATCCTGGCTGTCATTTTCCTAGCTTATGAATGCCAGGACATTGACACAGTTACCAGAAATGTTTTTAAACAGTGCAATGTAAGGAGGGAAAGTAAGTATTTACCTAATACCTAGTTCATGTAAGATCGTAAGATGCTTGTATGTAATCAAAGTTTATTTAATTATTGATTATTATACGCAATATTTTATTCTGTACATATTAACAACAAAAACATTTTTGATTCTTTCTACAGTGGATAAAAGAATAAATTGAAACAATTCATGGTCCATCTAACGCAAAGGCTTTAGGTTTTTTTTTTTTTTTTTCAAAACACAGATAGTTAAAATATAAAGGATAAACTAAGAACATCACTGTACAATTTAAGTCTGCCATATACTTTAAATTCTGCTATGGTGTATAAATTAAAGAATGCAATAAAGTTGTAGAATAAAATTATTTTAAATATTTTAAATTTAAGTAATATAATAAAACAAAATTTCCGATGTAAATTATTATAAAATAAATTTTGCTAGGTTATTTTAAAACATGGGGCCTAAAAACAGTCAAGGGAAAACAAACTGAGAAAAAAAAAAAACGAGAAACCGACAAGAAACGGTATGGGAAATTTAAAAATGATAGAGAGCTCCTTGAAAAAGAAAAACCTAAAAGAAATTTAAGGTATGCTCAACAGAAAAAGAAAGGTAGTAAAGACAATCGCAAAGTTGAGTGAAAGAGAGAAAAGTATACTGATAGAACATACGAATCATATCGCCAGAATAAAGAATCAATTTCAATTCACCAATAAATTAAAATGAAATTTTTACGTAATACATTTTAGTTTACATTGATTACAGAGGAAACTATAATATCAAATATGCATCAGAACCACATGCAGTACTTTGCACTTAGCACTTTGGAGCTCGAAGAACACAATACGGTACGCGCAGGAGTATTGCTATATCAAACACCAGCGGAAAAGATCACAAGTTCTTCATTTTCAACTCTTGTCAGAATCTCTAAGAAAATACTCATGGGGACATATAAAGTAAATTTTAAGTAATGTTCTACAGAGAGTAAACTTAAAGGAAATATATTTAGTGAGTGATTCGCTTTCAACACAATATAGAAATAAAACAAATTTTTATCTTTTAAAGTTTTTAATTTTTTTTATTTCTTCTAATTTTGCCTTATGTATCATCCGGACATTTTATAGAACAGGGCCATGGAAAGGGTGTACTGGATGGTGTTGGGAAGGTTGTAAAACATTCTGCTGAAAAATTTTAGCTTTTGGTGGAAACATGCCAAATACGAAAAGTTTCATTTCTGCTGTTGAAAAAGAATGTAATGTAATAAATAAAAAAGTTAAGACTTGAGTTACAGAAACAGCCGAAAAATTTATTGAAGGAAAAAAAAATTTCCCTTCAAGTGGTCTCTGAATGTACACTTTCATGAAATGAGCTGTAACTGTCAGTATTAAATGTGAGCAAGACCTGTTAAAGCTGATTCTGAGACAATTAAAATTAATAGTTGGGTGGCTGTTCAATTCGAAGATGAATGGTTTCTTTGTAATTGAACTGATTTTCAAACTAACCTATAGTAAAACCTATTTTAAATGCTGAAATTAGAAAAATTCCTAAGATTATCATTCTCATTGTAGGAGAGGTTTTTGAAATCGTTCATAAGGATATTAAAGTTAACTTTATTATTCGGACTGGCAAACAGACTGCTAATCACTTTAAGTGACTAGGGAAAAAAGACTGTGTCAAAATTTCTAAGAATATCATCATTTCAAAAATTCTTACCCAATATCTTCCAGGCATTTTGTCAAAATATGGTGAACTTCTATTTTTTTTTCTTGAGCAAATGTCAATAAACTACACTGCTGTATGTAAGATTTTACTAAATGTAACTAAATAAATATACAAAAAAAAAAATATATATATATATATAAGATTATTTTAAAGACTTTAAATTTGATGAATTTTTTTTTCTTCCGAATAGTCATTTTTTCTTAGAATCAGCCATATAGACGTCACTTTTATAACTATAGCTGCTGTGGTGTGCCTTGGCAACCATCGAGTCTCCTCCAAACCAAGTGAAGTAAAATAAATTCAGCTGGGCTAAATCGGTTGAAAAAACCACTCATGCTCACTTCCAAACTGACTCGCTTGGAGAGAGGACGTGTTCCTCAAACTGGATTATCTTAATTTTTTACAATGCAAGCTTTTAATTATCTGTTTTTTTATTATGAATTAAACTTTCTTAAACTTAAGCTTTTATTCTTTATTTCTGTAATTTGCTATATTGATAATTTAATTATTTTTTTACTCATTCAATTTTAAAATATAGCATGTGATGTGACTCTCAACTTTACAGCACACACATGCTATAGCAGCGCAACCATTGAAAAGTAAAGAGGAATATAAGAAAGTGTATCTCTGTACGAAAATATAGATTTAATGTTTGGACAAGCTCAATGTTCAAATTTTGGACATTACTAGATATCGCTATGAATAATTTTTTTTCTTTTTTTAAAAAAGGTTTAATAAAAATAGTTTTTGGCAATGTGAATGCACACAAGTGTTTGAGTATGACAAATGTTTAAAGTTTTTTTAATTCAAATTTTGGGGCATTTGTGCTATTTCACGTTAGAAATAGCTAATTACTTCATTTAAACCAATTTTTACATGAAGCAGAACATTTTTAAATAGGTAGGATAACTTACTTGGTAGAAAATGATGGCATTTGCGATAACTAAAGCTGCATTGTAAGGCACCATTATCCTTCTCAAATCGAATGGTTTCCGATACTTCATATACAGAGGTCCCAACCAAAGCACAAATAGAAGATAAACTCCAACTATGCCAAAATTAAGCACAGCATTACCGACTAAAGGCCAAGTCAAAACGACTGGATCTGAAAATCGATATATTTGATATAATTAACACAATTTTACCCTTGATAAAGTACGTACCTTTCATAGATAATATAATAGGTAAAAAGAAAAATGACACAGATAACAAATTATTATAATTGGATGCCTGCAAACGACGTAGTGTGGGTATCTCGATCCTAATTGGTAGTTGAACCGCGGCATTTGTTTATGTTAGCAGCTGTTTTTTCCATTCTATTTCAAGCAAGTCAAGCCCATAAAGTATCAATTCTCTTAAGTGACTTCTGTATTCTTACACAAAGATTCTTTCACAAGGATTTGAATTCTTTCACTATGTATTTTATTTCTTACTTTACACAAATACAGGCATGAAGCCATGTAAGAACAATTTATTTCCAAATGCAGTAAAGCTCGTTTAACGAGTACGGCATCTCCGAACGAAAAGTCCCCAATTACAAGTTTCCGAGTCACCGTTGAAATTGTAATATTAAAGATACAAAAACTGTATGCTAATAACGAGTTGAAAATTACACGCCTCTCAGAATTGCGAATCGTTTGTTTTTTTTTCCCAATAAGAAAAATAAAGTGTAAAATAGAAGACATTTTTATTTATTTCTGGCATCAATATCGAACAGTGATAAACGAACACCGCTTTTCTTTTGTTTTAATAAAAAAAATTTCTCTTATGTTTATGAAGCAAACGTGCTTGGAAATTCATCAGCCAAGTTATTTATTTTTCTTACAAAATTTTTTTTTTGTCATTTCTAGTAAACATACCGCCCACTTCAAAAGCATGCAGCTTTTCTTGATAGCATACCTCTCCTGCTCCCTTATTCACCCTCTTGTGACAGCTTAGTAATAAAATCATCATTCAGCGTTATATAAGGCGTCAAAAGCCGTTACACACTCTTATGCTCGATTCTTTTGTATTGCTATTTAAATATTTAATGTGCGCATTTGTTTATGACAACAGGCTTGTTCTTCTGTCCTATATAGTGTTTTATTGAATGATTATTGATTTATTTCATATGTCCATAACACGACAACCAACCAACAAGCTCGCTGTAAGGAAAGTTTAATCTGCTATTATGAATTGTCCTTATTACCAATTTTTACTGTAGTAGATTTCGGATGATGATCTGATTGCCTCACTTCTCATACAGTGTAACTACTTTAACACTGTATTTTATTCCATGTAAAAGACTAACCGTCACGGTTGAATGGAAAAATGTTTGACAATAGATTAAAGTTAGTCGAACCTTATGATCATTTAATTGCCAGTAAATAGCATCAGGAGTGAATATTGCCCATTTACTCTTGTTATCAGGCAGCATATGATATTACATGCAGATTTTGTAGTGTTTAACCGGAAGAAATACTCATTGTTGCAACATTAGCAACCAGAAGTTAGCTGATCTAGTTTAGTTACGTAAAGTAAACATCCATTTGGATGGTGTTTTCTATACTAGGGTGCGCTGCAAGGTCTATCTACTGCATGTACTTCCGGGTTACTCTTTTCAGTGTATTTTGAAGCCATTTAGCCAACAACGTGATCATTGCGTCTTGAGACTCTCTTAAGTATTTCTTGTATCTGTGTATTTGTTACCAGATTTATTATTTGTGTTTAAAAATCGTCATTTGAAGACCTGTCATTTCAAGACGTAAGAATCGTCATGTGAGAGAAAAAAAATCGACATAAAACACTTTTTGCCTTGTCAACAGAATACCATCTTCGAAATTTAAACTAAATTTGCTATATCGAAAAGAAAGTTATTACAATCAGCTTCGAAAGTGTCCAAATTAGGGTTAAGGTTTTACGCTTAGTGGAAAAAAGCATTGAGTTGTTGTTGCGACGTACTGAGGTTAAGGAGGCAACTTGAAGTCCTTTTAATTTAAGATCGATGGATTCCAGCTAGTCTGGGAAGTGAAGACGACCGATCTCATTACTGACCACATTACCACAATTATGCCGCTGGTCACGAAATCGTGAAGCTTTTACATCCATGATTCTTTTTGGCTCTTATGAGGCTGTTGCGAGGATGCTCTTTATGTCATATTAACTGTATTTATGATTTAAATGGCCAATTAAAGACACCGGCCCCCTGTAAAAGACGAGGTTGAAATATTTCTACATTTAGTGTACTTCTTTTTACCGAACTGAATTAAAATCTAGGAATAATTAAATACCAATAATAAAGAGAAATCGTTAGTTTAGGAGTAATGAAAATTCATACTTACTTGTGTTGTCGATTAAGAAATCTTCTAAATATTCGTAAATAAATCGAATAACCATTTTAGATCCTTCTGATGAAAGCTATAAAAATTAAACAATATTAAAATTGAAGTCATAATTAAACATGGAACAAAAAATACTCTTTTCTATTTTTAAATAACATTTATATATACCAATTATAAAAGGGAAATTAATTAAATTTTGAAATTAAAATATTATTATTAGTATTTTAAAATCAAACTTTAAATAAATTCTAAATGCATAAGGAAATAAATACTATTTAAGGAAAGGATGTTTCTTTATTAAAAATTAATAAGATATTTTTTAATTTTTTCTTTGTTAAAAAAGAGATTAAGATCCCTAAACAAATGTTGAAACTAAATTTCACAATGATAATATCATACAGAGGTTTACTACTTTTTTTTCTTTTCGTTCTAATGATATGATTTTTAAGTGCTGAAAACCAATCTTAATGTTTTAAAAGGTTCACATCAAATATGGCTAAATTGTTAGTGTTAACATTGAATTAAGTTTAACATGTGGTCATACACACAAATGTACTTTTTTTGAATAAACATGCCTTTTTATCGACGAATTTGAACTTCTTATTCCTAAAATTATTAATTTCACTTAATAAAATAATTTTTAAATAATTATTTATTATGTTTTACTATTTTATTTAATAGTGGCTTAAAATACATATATTTATTTTGTTAGTTGAACAGCCGACCCAAATTTGAGAATACGACTACCAATGTTCAACTCCATAGCCTTTTAATTTTTAACACAATCCAGAAGACAAGGGAACTCTTGGATAAAATGATCAGAGAAATTTGACTTTGAAGAGGGCTTTTTGATGGAACTAACCCGCATTTGTGTTACATAGAGGGGAAAAACTTCCATGGTTGGACTGACGGTAAATTGACTCTATCTCTGAGGATATTTTACTTCCATACTGTGGTCAGTGCGAGCCGGATACGGAATTCGTGTTGACCAGACATCGCTGGGATCCGAACTCCAGGTCATGTCATTAGAAGGCGAGTACTCTATCCTTTGAACCACCACTGCTCTTATATCGATATTTTATTTTATTTTATAACCGTCGTTGAACAAACGATCCAATTTTGACCTTACGAGAACCAGTGTTCTACTCCGTAGCCTTGTAATTTGATCCCAATCCAGAAGACATTTGAATTTCTGGATCAAGTATTGGGGGAAAATTTCCTTTGTGGAGGTTTTTTAGATGGAGCTAACTCGTATTTGCGCTATGTGGAGAGGGAAACCCCGAAAACCTCCCACGGTTAAACTGACGGCAAGGGGAATCTAACCCATAATCGGTTTACAACTAAGGAATGTAAATATCATACAGCTATTTCTAAAAAAATGTTTACAACTTTTATTATTTTAAATAACAAAAATTTATATTTTAAATAACAAATTACTAAATTTCAATGAAATCAGTTGCATCTCCTGAGCTATGCAATTTCAAAAAAAAATAAAAATAAAAAAAGAAGAAGAAAAGCCGTATTTTTGAATTTTTTTTTTGAAGAAATGTTCGATCATTCTAATTATGTATTTTGTCCTTTAAATTCACTTAGCTTAAACTGAAGTAATAAATTGGCACAGGTTGCAATTCAAAATTGCTTAGCTAATTTCATAATTGTGGGCAAAAAATTTCTGATTTGTTGCAAATGCTCTTGAGATATAGATGAGTTCACGAAAAAAAATTTAACATTAAGGGGTACAAACTTTCGACCGTTCAGCTGATTGCATTATTGGGACCCAGTGAACCATTAAAACTGGTTTATAGTGTTTGAAAAACCGATCATCACGAAAAAAATGATTCAGGGTGATTTTTTTTTAGTCGTAAAAGAGTTGAAAAGCCTAATGAAAACAATGGTGACTTTGAACAATATCATGATATCTCCGTTTTTCTTTTAAAAGATCCACTTAGAATCCGGTGACTAATTTTGATGTAGTTTATCTACTTGCCCGATTTTACATTGACTTTATGTTTTGCCAATCACAAAACTATGAGATCTAGAAATTTGGAAATTTGAAGGTACTCAGGAAAATGTATCGAGAGAACGATTGAATATAAAATGTCAGCATTCGATAAATATTTCGAGAATTGTTAAGCGTTAAACTTGTAGTAAAAAATACTACTCTACAGACCATAGAAATGCAACTTTTCAGTATTGAAATTTGATGAGCTGAATAAGTTGCTTTTATTCGAGAATTTAAAATGAGTTTTTTTTCCTTTTCGAAATTACATTATTCCTGTTCAAAAGTTATTAATTATCAATTATAATTTATTTTCTTTATCATCAATGATTAAATTAATTAATTATAATTATCAATTTTAACCTACGTTTCGTTTTAATCAATAACCATGTCTTTTCTTACAAAAAGAAGTTGAGAAATATTTTAGTCTATCAAGATTTTTGTTTTATGTAAATTCACTTTTCTTTGAAAGAGTTGATTTCTTCTTCTTCTTTTTTTTTTTTAAGGAAAGATTTCCTATACAACGTCACCACGATCTACCACAATTGTATTTTTTCAACTAGTCTTACCGAGAAAAAATAAAGGACTTGAATAGTAATCTTATACAAATTGTAATGCTGATCGAAAATAATAGAGGTGTTTGTTTAAAAAATATTTATATGAAGAATAAAAATTTAAAAAATATTTTTATGAATTATATGTATATGTTATTTTTAAAATGGTAAAAATTACAATTTAAGTGAGAAATAAAAATGAAATTAAAAAAAAATAATACTTTTACAGATCAGTCTATGAATATGTTGATACTTTTGAAAAATTTATTGCAATTGTAATTATTACAAGCACGATTTATTAATTTCCGTTATAAATCATATGCCGACTAACTCTAATATGTTGAGAATGCGACAAATATCCTGGTTTTGTTTTTGCAAAATGAAAAAATTACTCATAAAAAAAAGCAAAACATCTTAATTACACACTCTATAAGTGAGAATAACAAATACGCGACGTCACGCATGTGTGTTGAATTTAATTGGTTGACCACGTGTGACGTTGTTGGCAAGCATCCACTTACCGTCCTAACTGGGAAATGTAATGACTACAGACTACTAAAGAAGGAAAAGAATTATGTGACGCATTATGGAATCTAAAAGCAATTCACCCCATTGAACGTTAAGAGGTCAAACATCAATTAATGTAGTTTTTGCAATCTATAACTTGAAATGTTGGGACGCTTATGACAGTCAATTCAGCTGCCACATTCTTCTATATAGAAAGTTGGGGGGGGGGGGAATTTGCCCAATGGTTAACCTGTGATCACACTAATGCGATCAGAATAATTTGTATTGTATATAAAATAGGCTCTAATGCAATTGCTGTATAACAAAATGTAATGCTGGCTCTAATTCAATTTTCTGGGACCTTGAACCTGCACTGGGAATTTCTCCCACCTCATTTAGGGCATCCATATTGAAGCTCTACGGCAAGATTGCCCATGAGCAATGGCGTACTGCTGACGGTCAGAGACAAGCCAAGGAGATGAATCGTGACTGTCGTAGTGTACGTCAAAAGGAGCTTTTAAAGCTTAATAGAAACAACTTAAGGAAGATCATTGGTCTTCTTACTGGTCACTGCATCCTTAAAAGACACCTACACATAATGGGAATTGAATCCAATTCTCTTTGTCGAGGTTGTCATCTTGAAGAAGAGACATCACGACACTATACTCTGTGGTTGTGATGTCTATTCTGCTCAAAGATTTGAGCATTTAGGGCAACATTGCGTCAATACCTGGGAACTGCAAGATGTTCCTGTAAGGTGTTTGCTGAATTTCATTTCAGCCATAGGGCTTTCATGCTAATTGTGATTTAGGGTTTGGGTACAATAGACCTCTGGTCGATGTGTCCTACTCGAAAGAACTGCCCAACCTCTAAGTCTAAGTCTATATAAAATAGGACTGCAATAATAATTTTAATAATTCAAAAAATAATCTGTGTAGAATTATTGATATAGTAAGAAAGTTAAGTATTATTAAAAAAATTCCATTTCCGTCTCCGTACTTTTCTCTACTTAAAAGTACTGAATCATAGTGCTACACTTATACTCTTATAATAGATGGATATGTTACGAATATTAATCGTAGCATATTTTTTCAAGTACAATTTTACTTTCATTCCTCTGAAAAACCTATTAAAAGTTCGCTTCTAGGGACTCGAAATAATTGCTAATATTGAATATTGAATTATATTTTACTGTTATTTTTCAGAAGTATTATATTCAAATTAAATATATCCATAATGAGTTAGTTTTATTTTTTAGAAAACATTAAATATAACAATGAAAAGCGTCATTTGATAATATCATAAGAAAATGAAGTAAACAGGTCGTAGAACTGGTAAAGGTTAAAGATAAGCCTTGCCGTGACTATGTAGTAACTCCTTTCATCTAAAACAATGACTATAATGCTACCCTCTTTAAATGTAAAGAGTGGATTATTATATAATAGTACAGTATCCATCCTTCACTTAAAACATTAAAATCTAATAAATTAATTTCAAATTAATTTTATCTGAGAAACTGAAAAGAAAAAAAAATATTAAGATAATATCTTGACGTGAGATCTAAGCATTTCTAGAAAGTGAATACAATTTAGATTCCTCCTCTGCTCGCTATGCTAACCGGACCCAACGATTTCTTTGCCATAATTTTTGTTTCTTGAATACAAAATGAACACTGATTCAATTAAAATATCAAAAAGTTTCTCATTGTATTAACATAGATTTGGGTTTCCCATTCAATAGGGATAAAATTTAGGTTTAACCATTTTGCTTGGTTATTATTACAACTTCATCCACAGATTCATTTTTTATTTTATAATTTAATTGTTGGTTTTTATAAAAACTCGTTAAATATTTTCTGTTAAAGACATTATTTAGCAATAGTTCAAGAAATTCATTTTTAATATTGCTCTAGTATTTTAAATAGCTATCGTGTATTCATTATTATACTTGCATAGGCTAAGTTGACGCAGTTGACTTAGCTAAAAACAATATTCTTTTTCAAATATAACTTTTTTTTACCTTGAATAATAAATGCAAAACTGTAAATAATATCTTCATTAATAATTGTTCTATAATAAGAGAAAAACAATTTTAATTTTCAATTTTCAATTTTAAATCAAAAACGTAATTTATAAAGTCAGAAAAACAATTCTAGCAGAAAACAACAAAAATTATAAAAATTTTAAGATATGTGTGTTAGCAGGACAGCACTTCATCAGGGGACACACTGCCTGCCAACACACAGAACCCTTTCTGTTGTCAGTGATGAAACCAAAAACTGACACTGCCCCGATAATGCAAAATCAAATAAAAAAAACTAATTAAAAAAATTTAAATGTAAATGCAATATTGAAAAATGAAAGACAAACAATCACAAAGTAAGTCTTAATAACTTAAAATTACACAAACTAAAATAAAACAAATTTGGATTTAGCTGCTTTAAGCGCTTTTCTATTTTGATTTATTATTTTAAATGTTATTTACTTATTTTGTCTTTTTCTGAATTTGTAAATTAGTTTCATTCTTTGATTAAATCAAAAACGTAATAATAACAGAGAATAATGTTAAGAAAGGGGTGATGAACAAAACGGTTAGACCATAACCACTTTTTATGCAGCATGTTGATATGTTTTTTTTTTTTTTTTTTTTTTTTTTGATCTGAAAATTAAAATAAAAGATCATAATTTACAATTCGAGATACACGAAGTTAAATAAGTGTTTAAGCTTGATTGAGCAGTGTACATTCTACTTTTTACGTCATACTTTTTTACATCATACTTTTTACATCATACAGTTATCTTGTATTCATTATTATAATTGCATAGACTGAGTTGACACAGTTTGACATAATTAAAAAAAAATTCTTTTTTAAATATAACTTTTTTTATCGTAAATAATAAATGTGTAACTGTAAATAATATCTTCATTAACAATTGTTCCATAATAAGACAAAAATAATTTTAATTTTATATTTTAAAGAGTGATCAAAATGAAAATCGTAATAATAACAGAGAATAATATTAAGAAAGGGATGATTAAATAAACTCCTTAAGTACTGCTAAATAAGGAATAATGGAATGCTGATGTCAGCTAAATATATGGATTTTCTTGGTTTATTCGTGATCAGATTATGTGATATTTCTGTCCAATGAGAATGAACAAAACGGTTAGACAGTAATTATTTTTTTTATGAAGTATATTGATATGTTTTTTGAATAGTAAATTAAAATGAAGGATAATAATTTACAATTCAAGATACCTTAAATGAAGCTAAATAAGTGTTTAAGCTTGATTATGCAGAGTACATTACATTTTACTTTTTACGTTATTCTTTTTTTAAATTGTACTTTTTTTTTTCTTGATTGGGTAGCGTAAAATGTACCCTCTCTAAAAATGGGATTTACATTCCGTTTTTTATTTGCATATTAAAAACTCGTAAGAGCCACATCACCGTTTTGGGTGCAACTTTACGTTACTGTGTAAAATCATATCATTTAGAAAATAAAAAAATATAAAGTATAAAGGCATGCAAAAAAAAAAGAAATAAATGTACGGAGAGTATGATTTTTAAAAAAATAACATTCGACAATTATTTCGCGAATTATTAAACGTTAGTACAAAATACTCTCTGTAGCCCACGTAATTAAAACTCTAAGTAAGTATTACGTGCTGAAAGAGCCATTTTTTTAAAATTTTTTAAAATTTGTTTTAGAGTTATTGTAATTTAAAGTACTTCTTTCACGATTTGTTTTCTTTGCTTATTGCTAGAAACAATGACCACGTGATAGTTGTTGAAAAATATTAAAATTTAATTATCTCTCGAGATTCTTATTTTATAAAACTCACCTTTCTTTGTTGAAGTTAACATTAAAAAAAAAAAAATGAATGAATTGCCCTAAAATAGCCAAGGATCTGTTTAGCATCCGAAATGTTATCCACGAAGCTGAATTTGAAATTTTTTATAATTGCGTTCAAAATTACTATAGATGGATCATACGAAATGTGAACTACATTAAATGAAAGTTCGAATAAAAAGTGTGCAATAAAAAAGTTTTTTTTTTTAACAAAATGTTCTTTTGTTCATCGATACATTTTATTAGCAAAATTTTTCTTTGCTTTATAATTATACTTTATTTACAAAAGTGCATCCGTTTTTTCATGAAAAATATCAAGATTCAAAAAGAAACAATGCGAAGGCAGTCATTGGAGTTGATAAGCGGAACCTCCCCGTATTTTAATAGAATACTTTCAATGGAAAATATCATTTCGTAGTGCTATTGATTCTCAGAACCTTAAAATAACATAGTAACAACTGACTTAGCGATGTCACACTGTATTGCTGTTGGCAATGAAATGTGAGATTTAACTGTGTATCAACTTTGTGAAAAACGACCAATATTTGTGTTTATAAGTATTAATTTATAAATAGGAATGGTCAGGAAAAACTTAATGACTCACCTCTGATAAGATGTTGAGAACAGACCTCTTACCTTCGGCAGTTTTAAGAGCCAAGTGAAAATTAGTTTTTCTAATTGTATTCCGGGTGTAGGAAGTTGTTGAGGTAAACGACGTTGGATACTTCCTCAATGTCTAAGTGTTATGTTTTTGAAAATATAAACATATTTGATATTTATTGTGGAATGAGTTTTTCTATTTGTGATTCTTTGCTTTAAGATTTTAAAATAAATATTTTTTTATTTTGCTATTTAAAGTTCAGTATCATGTTAGTTTTTATCCCTAAACTCAATGAATTGAGTAAATTTTTCCCAAATATAGTTTATTTTTTTTAATGATTTTTTTTTTCATTTTCAAATGCAATTTGGGCGGATTTGTGAAAATTTATTGAAAAAAATATAAGAGAAGGGATCCTCAGGAAGCACAACGAAATTATTTAACATAAGATAGATTTAACATCGATGTTAGTTTCAATATAATATTGTTGTGCTAGAAAAGGCTAGGCTCCTGAATGTTATCTACTAATATTAATTCAAAATGGAAAATTTTAAAAAAAATCAGCAATAATTTTTTTGTATATAAAAGCAAAAATCAGTCTGGATGCAGATTCGCTATTAACTCGAGAACAGAGAACTAATTTGTAAATTATCAAGAGTGGTTTGTTAACAATCATCTTTTCTCGGGTGATTTGGCACGGGACAGTATCTGAAATACAAAATTTTATATAGATGAAAACTATTGTTATAGAGTAAAACGAGGAAATGAATGGAAACTGTCATCAAAACTGTCATGGAAACAGAATTTTCACTGAATATTTAAAAAATAGAAGCAGACGAAATCACAATTTAAAAACTAAATATCCTTAAAACTCGTTAAACCCAAAGCTTAAGTGCTGATGTGAAGCATTCGAGAAACAAATACGCAGGCTAACATAAGTTATCGAAAATTGAAGAATTATATTTCACAGTCAGCGGTAACATATTCTCATTCGTCTTAACGACATTTTAATTCTGCGTCTTTTAAATTTAATAAATATTAATGCTAAAACATTTTAAGATCAACTAATAATAATAATAATTAATTGATCGCATCTTTCTTTATCATGAACTCTAAATTCCAACTTCAAATTATTACCACGTACAGTGCGCAAAAGAAAAAGAAAAAAAAAAAAGAAGAAAAAGAAAATACCCTCCTGAATAACTTTTGCTCTAATTATCATATTTTCACGAACTAAGTGTCAATCTTAATGGTTCCTGGGGGTGAACTCAAATATGCTAATTAATTAGTGTTAACTATTGATTAAGTTACGAAATCAGACACAAAAACGTACTTTCTCTGAATAAATATAAATATATTTTTTTTTACATATTTGGAATCCTGACCCTTGAAATAGACACAATTACGTACCTTGGAATAGACACAATCTGGGAGGGGGGCGGGGTAGACACAATTTCGAAAAAATTAGGCCTTAAATTGGGTCGAAATTTATGTATTTGGCGATAGTCCAGAAAACAGCCAACAAAAGTCACCGCCGCAAATGAATATTTTAAGAAAACCCATAGACTAATTCAAGAGAGGAATACCTAATTTATTGTTAATAGGAAATATCTCGAAGTTTTTAGGCAATAAGCGATTTTTCTGAAGCTGATTTCTGACCAAAAAGCAAGCTTTTTTTTTTTCTCCTTCAATCTTCTTTGAAAAGAAAATTCGAATCAATTTATAAATTATTTATGATTTTCTAAGCTTTTTCAATTTGGACACATGAACTTTTCATTTGACATTATTTGGTTTTTTTAAATTATAATTACTTCATCTAAAGAGGATTTCATACTAAAATTAAATTTACATAACTTATATTAACTATATATAGTATAGATAATTTTAAGAGTAATCATTTTTACAGCTTTGACAGAGTCTTCTAGGCAAGACGGTTTAAAGAAGAAAAATATGTAGATTGTCTAGTAATTCTAATGCACATTAAAAAGGTTTCATATAATTTACGATATTTCTTTTTTTCTATAACTGAAGAAATTACTGAATGTTAAGTGACATTTTAAAAACATTAAAATATGTTATGTTTAAGATTACCATATTGAAATAATATGTTGCTTATTGTATAATGCATCATTTAAAGAATCACTTCATTCTGCCAGATATTCAGATAACATGGTTTTCTTTGGGTGATGATTTGCAAACAGCATTCTGATGTTTCGATACTTCCTGAAACTCATTTTCACGAATTATGATCATAAAATGTCGCACGAGATGTTCTTCAATTACGCTAAGCTACATTTATCACCAAATACCACTACTATGATTTTTTTTTTTGTTTGTTTTGTTTTCTTACTTACATATGACATGCTCTCCTTTTAAACAGAGTTCGTAAGGTCCTTAAGATACTGAAATGGTGGCGCAAAAACTTAAAAGATAAAATATTCAATTTCATTAACTCAAAATATCTGGTCTCAAAATTTGATTTTAAAGTTAAAGTTAATTTCATAGTTACAATATCATGCTATTAGTTTTTAAAGGACCACATGAATCCTGTTGAAATATTAAAATGCATATGTTTACTTTTACGAGCATAAAATCCTTATCAAAATAATGATCAAGACCTAAATGTATAATAATATAATTGAGGACGAAAACTTCATTGGCTTTAAAAGCATGAAAATGAACTAAAAGTCGACATTTTTCAAGCGTTTAAAAATAGGCGCCCATTTTCAAGACTCGCGCAAGACATGAATGACTTGTAACGTTAATCATTGGACACTAAAAACATTCCTACTTTTATATCCATCTATTATTTTTGAAATTAATGAAGTTTTTATCTTATCGATTCAATATCTTGGAATTATTCATTTATTTATTAAATTACTTCACGTGATATTAAAAAAAAGTTTTACGTAAGATAAAGGTATAGGTTCTTAGATTTAAAAATAATTATTAGTCACTATTTTCTGAAAAAATCGATGCAGTGCATTTTTTTTTTTACTGCTAACCTTAATAACACTTTTTGATGACATAAAAAAAATTCCATTTACAATTGAAACTTCAGAAGTCGAATCTGGAAATGGAATGTCCCCTAGCACCAGGAATCAAAATGGAATAGTTACAAGCACAACTATTTCAAACAATTTAACGTTTTCGTCCTACTCGAAGTTGTTTGAAAATGTATTTTTATTTATCAATTCCAAAGTGTATTCTAGATATATTTTAGGGAATACTTTAAGTGTACTTCGAGTTTATTTTTATCCCCTTGCTAAAAATAATTAAATAATTTACTTAAAATAAATTATTTAAGCTATATAATTTAATGCTTTTATAGTAAAATAGCAAACGGATCTTCTCTCGCAGATCCTTAGTCTTGATACCCCTATCATTAAATGAATGAAATAAGCTTAGATAAATAATAATAGTTAAATTTTTTTCTCGTTTTAGCTTTCCAGCAATATGTTTCTTCCAGACAGATTTCAATTCTGGAAATAACGAAATTGAGTAGGTTCCTTGGAGCAATATCATTCTTATCCTCTTAAGACGAAACAAAGGAAAACCTGGTATTCACAGTTTCTGTAAAAAGTATAACCTTCTCGCTGCGTATTTTATTTATTTTTTTAATCAGCATCAATCAGTTCGAAAATTGCGTATTTTTTATTACATTTTTCAAATCAGATGATGATTCTAAAAGCCTTGGAATCTTTTTTACAAATTTCAATGTTTAATATTTGCTGTTAAAAATAATAAGGCATTTTATAATAGCAAATTATGTTATAATAGTTTCTTTGGAATTGTGCTAAAATTGTGAAAAATAATTTTAGCTAAAGTAAATTTTTTTAATGTCTTTTTCTTAAAAGAACAGCTTTCTTAAAGTTAACTGTGTAATATATAAGTTTAAATGTCAAAATAAAATTGCTGTTCTAATTTGTTAATTAAAAAAATAAAAACAGTTGTGGTTTTTTGAGTTGCATTAATATGTATATACTTTTCGCAAACCAAACAAATACGAAACAATAAAGTAAATAAATAAATAATTTGCTCATTCAATCTTAGGGAAAAGGGTGCACATATTTACTAAGATCAGTCCGTTTTGCACTGAGTAATTTTAACATGGAGAAAATGTTCTCAACTGGCTATAGTGCTGAGACTCGAAAAAAACTTGATAATTACTTAAAACGAGTGTTTATTTAAATAAAAACTTTAAGTATTCATAAATATTAAACAAAATAGTTAAGTATATTGTCGGAAAAAAAGAATATGTGGTAGCAAAAAGAAAGAGTAAAAAATATAATGAAATAATTAGTTGAATAGTTCTGTGAATCACACGTGACCAGGTAATTAAAAATTTAATTTCAAAATTTGCATGTTAGGACGGCATAAGATACTAAAATATTTTAACACGGTTTAAAATTTTGGCTACGCAGTCGACAGCTCTTTATGTTCGTTATCTTTATACTCCTTGTAGTGACTTATAAAACATCAACACCATTTTAAATAATCTATATTGAAGTCACAAGAAACTATAAAAAAAGACAATCAATAGTTTATCTTTATTTTTCAAAAAAAATAGTATGCTTAGTAGGTGAGCTGTCTTGCATCGAATAATTTTAAGCAGCAGAATGTTTTTAATTTCTTAACAATATTTAATACTCAGCTATCAGGCAATAATTCTTAGTTTTCTTTTAATGAAAACTTGACAATAATTTAAAAAGGAATTTTAGTTTAAAGGAAAACCTAAATTAAAGTACTAAAAAAATTTATTCGTATATTAATGAAAAAATAATACACGTGGTGGCGTAAATAATAAAAAAATTTTAAATGTTACAATTTAGTCAAATAGTTGGTAAAATAGTTCTGCGAAATACACGTGGACAGGTAATTAAAAAAAATTAAGATTATTTAAATAGAAGCTAACCATATAATCAAGATAATTAATGTTTAATACATATTCTGGGAGAAAAAACTAAGATTATTCCACGAGGGTTGGTAAATGGAGTGAGCAGGGGGCAAAGCCTCCTAATTATTAAAATAAATACACCGAAGAGCCATTACATTATGACCACCCTGCTAATAACATGTAGGACCACCTTTAGCCATCAAAACTGCTAGCACCCGCCTTGGCATTGATTCAACAAGGTGCTGATAGGTAGTCTGAGGTATCTGGTACCAAGTGCTCACCAACTGGTCCTGCAATTCCCTCACATTGCGAGGGGGTAGCGTGGCAGCACGAATTTGGTTTTCCAAGTAGAACCACAAATGCTCTATTAGATTAAGGTCAGGTGAATTTGGGGGCCAAGACATGACTTGAAAATCACTGGAATGTTCCTCGAACCAATCCATGACGATTCGACTATTATGACATGGTGCATTATTCTGTTTGTAAACACCATCCATCACCATCAAACACCACCAACAGAAACTGTTGCCATAAATGGGTGAACCTGGTCTGCAACTATGCTCAAGTAGCTTACAGACGTCAGGGATTGTTCTATGAGGATTATGGGTTCTAATGTGCCCCATGGCCATCTGCTCCTGGGCGAGCCCATTGTTATAGATGGAAGATGGTCATAATGTAATGGCTCTTCGGTGCATATAAATAAATTAAGGGTGCTGATAACTTTATAAATACTTTTACGTATGCTTTTATTATTTTTGTCACAAGTTTTATTTAAATTAGAAACAAATGCTGTTGTATTTAGTGCATTACAATAAAATGTAAGTTTCTAAAGAAGAAAATACTAATAAATATATTTTATTTATAATGAAGAAAATTTGGGTGGGATTATAATTTAGAGGATCGTTATTCCTTATTTATATACAATAAAAACAATAAAAAAATAATTTTAACTAATAATATTAATTTTAACTTCTAATCCTATCTAAAACTCATTTGAATTATGTTGGCTAGTTATCGTCTCATGGGAATGGAAAATAAATCAATAAGACACTATATATAGGACCGAAGGTCCTAAGTATCCATTTTTCTATATAGATTGGTCGTTTGGCCCCTTTTTATAGAATTATGTTTATATTTGAATTATGTGTCACGATTTTATTAAATATAAATTAAATTAATAAATTTCGGTTTAAACATTCGAGTTGTGTTGAGAGGACTCCTAGATCAAATTAGCCAACTTCTCCCTAAGTTTTTGATCCACCTCTGACAAAAATTATATTTCTGCTTTGAACTTTTTGATAGCGGTATCGTGATTGTAAATTTGCGAAAAAATAATGTTACCGAATTAATTTTTTTTTAATGTTTAAAATCATATAATACACAGTGGTCATCACAGTTATGATGACTATTTACTTGGGTAAAGATGTTAACACGAATGCTAGAACTGTCAGAATATGCATTTGTTATATTGATAATATTTTAATGACGCTTTTATATTAATTTAAAAATTTCTATAAAAGGAATTTCAATCTGTAAAAGAACGAACAAAAAGCTAATTCAATTTTTAGAGAAAAGAGGGAGACAGTTTTATCAGCTCGAAAATTAACTCAAGCCATTTTGACAGATATTTTATTAGACTTACTCATCAAACAATCAGATGAATATTATTAAAGGGATAGCAACCTCCGCTAAGAAATTCGTTGCTAATTGTGTTAGAGAATTTCATTTTCTTTTTTCTTCAACGAATATTAGTAGGTTTAGATTGTACTATAACTTTCATTACAAAACGTATCAAAATGTTAATGAGGCTCGTAAGTTTCAAACACATACTGATTCTCGTTAAAAAAAAAATTAGTTAATGATCTTACTTATTTCCACTAATTCAGTTTACTTCGTCTACTGTACTGTGTTTACTTCGTCTACTTCGTCTACCTAAAGAGGAAACTTAGTTAAAGTCACAATAAGCAATTAAAAATAATCAAACCTCAGCGCTCTTTTTTCTACTCATTTTTTATTGTGCTTGTGTTGTACTTTTATTTTCCCTGTTGAGGTCAACGAATTTCTTTATAAAAAGTCTGTCATCGGATGAAATGTTTTATTGATAATGGGAGGATTAAAATTTTTTTTAAATAATAACCCAAAAAATTTTCCATCTTTCGACAGACCTGTTCTTTTGGTTCGAAATAACAGATCTTCAAATTAATTGATTTGCCGTGCTACTTCAGACTATTTTTTGAGTTGTTCAACAACATATTTTGAGAGATTTTACACCACAGTTTTTACATTTTATAACCGCCGACATAATTTAGGGTTTACAACTATTAGCTAATTTGCCTTGTAAATTTGAACCCAATTCAGAAGACATGGGAACTTCTGGATCAGGTATTAGGGGAAATTTGCCTTCATGGAGGACTTTTTGATGAGACTAACCCGCATTTGCGTTACATGGAGACCTCCCACGGTTAGCCTGACGGCAAGCGGACTCTAACCCCTGATCCCTCTATCACTGAGGATATTTTACTTCAGCACCGTGGTCGGTGCCAACCGGGTGCGGAATTCGTATCGACAAGCCCTCGTTGGGATTCGAACCCTGTCCACCTCCTTGGAAGGCGAACGCTCCATCCCCTGAGACACCATGTCTCAGTTTTTCCATTGTGCAAAATATCTAAATGGATCCAATATCTGCTATTTATGATTAGTCAAAGTTAAAATCGAATGTCTAAAATCTAATTTATATGCGTATATTAACAGTTTTAACTAAGCATGAGTAATTGTGCTTACGAAGTTGTCACATTTACAAATGTAAAGTGACAAATTAATCTTTAATTTTACCTAAGCCTTTAATTTTTCTTTAAACGTTATTCCTTTTTTTTCAATTTATTAATTTTATTTTAACTTTCTTGTTGATCTTTCTCATGGTCAATGCGGTCATCGCACTTCCTGTGGGGAAAGTCAGCCAACCCCTCTATTCACGCCTTTCTTTTTCTTCTTTTATTTTTAGGGGGGCTAACTAACCAATCTCTTTCCCTTACTTTTCAAACTCTCCGCCTCTTTAAATTCAATTGGCTGTAACTTTCCTGGTCCTACACCAAGTTAACGAATTTTTAAGTCACTTTTAATACATTCTTTTTTGTACTTCCATCTGGCTAGTTTTTTTTTGTTTTTTTTTTCTTTTTTCTATTTTTTCTTTTTTTTTTCTTCGACTTCTTTACAACGATCTTTCTTAACAACAGCTCGATAATTTGATACTCAGAACATTCTAGCCAACGATGGAACCAACGAACCTTCTTTATTTAATGCTAAACAATTACAAATGCGGATATAGTAAATTACAAGTAAATTTAAATTCATTTAACAATTCATTAAGAAATTTTGGGATGCCTTTGGACGGCTCATAAAAAGTGGGGAAAATCAGTTAAACTCTTTGGGGCCAAGAACTCCTCAGACGGTAAAAACTCCGTCTTTTGTTCTTCATAATTGATTCGTCTTTTGAGGTAGCGGCTAACTCAGAAAATCATTCTAGGGGTTGGGCTTAAAATTGATAATCTTAGTTTCACTTTTCATGAATGTTGAACACTAAAATATTTTAAATAATATTTTTGTAATAAATTTTTAAAAAAAATTCTTTTATCTGATAGATACTTTTTATCAATAAATTTAATTATGCAACGAACAAATTGTTTATTAATTTACATTGATAAAATAAAAAATGTATGGATTGAGTAGAAATAAAGAAAACATTTCAATTTTAAAAAATCCTTCGATGAAGTGGATTCAAGACATTCTCTTCGAAAAAGTAATTTCTTAATAATATGGAACGCCTTGAATAACTTTTGATCTAATGATCGGATTTTCTACGGACTCAAACTTAATGGTTAAGGGGGGTAACCTCAAATATGCTAATTAATTAATGAGGACGATAATTGAAGTTACGATATTCTAAGTAGCCGCAATCTGGAAAATATGGTCCCGATAGTTTGGTCTGGAGAGAGGTCGAAAGTTTGGCCCCCTAAATGTTTGACTAAATGTTGACTTTTGACGTATTTATAAAGTTAGTTTATTTAAATGGAAATCTGTGAATAAATAATTTTTAATAATTATTTATTATAATTTTTTTTATAAATTATTTTAAAATATTTAATTTTAAAATGGCAAATTATAAAATTTGAACTAAATTGGTGGAAAGGCTCCTAAGAAATTTAATTTTAATTATACAACTTTTTTAAAATTCAATTTTTTAGAACTATTCGACCGAATTCGTGCAAATTTTCAATTTCAATATAAAATTACATTCTTTAAAATAATGCAAAAATTTGTATACCACGCAATTCAAAACTTTTCCTGCAATTATTAATTTCAATAATAATAAAAAATAATTATCAAAAATTATTTTTTGCTTTGAGTTATCCTTGAATAAATGAATTCCAAATATGCGTGCAAAAATGTTTAAAATCGCTTTTAAATATCGTTCTTGAGATATGGCAAAATACACAAAAAGAAAAATTTACATTAAGAAGTCCTAACATTCGATCACTCTCCTGACCAAGTTACTGGGATCATATTTTCCGGATTGCGGCGAACCCTCACCCATTTTGCGGGTCAGAAATTCAAATCTTATCAAAAAATGTACGCTTATTCAGAGAAAGTACGCTTTTATGTACGAGTCAGTAACTTAAAATATCGTCTGCACTAATTAATTAGCATATTTGCAGTCATCCACGTGAACCATTAAGTTTTGAGCCCTAGTACATGAAAATTCGATCATTAGATCAAAAGTTATTCAGGTTGTTCCATTCTTTTTTTTTTTTTTTTTTTATTTCTTTCATGAGGGCTGGACCGTTTTACCTGTTTTGGGAAAAGAGTTTCGAAACTATGATTTTAAAATCTTTAATAAGGAAAATGTCCATTCATTGCTGCTACACGTCATAACTATAGCAATGTAGCCATTATGGGCAATTGGATGAATATTCCCGACTTTTACAATACAATAGCGACTTATTACAGAGGTAAAGTGCATCGATAGCATTTCCTGGATTTTAATCACAAGATGGCAAAAAATTGGAGCCAGAAAATGCATCAGTAAGATTTTCATCTAAGTCATAAAATTTTTTCAAGGATATTATTTTCATCACTGCCGTTGATAATAATTGAAATTACTGTAGTAACTTCTATGAATTTGGCATCATTTAAAAATTTATCCAAAAAAAGATTGTTTGTTTGAAGTCTGTAGGAATATTATTCCTTAATGTCTGTCAGAGGTGATGTTGGATTGTGCTAATAGTTTACTAAAACCTAGTGGATTGCGCTTCTAACATCTTACTTCCCCTTCAGAAGGGCTAGGGCACTGCACTCAAAGCAGCCCTAGTGACCATCCCTACTATTTCAATCGAGCAGTAAAACATTATCTGATAAAACCGTAGTCTCTCCAATAATCAATAATGTTCCCCAGAAGCAAATTGGCACTTAAATGAGTACGCCAATTAGTGTTCCTCCATTTTTTTTATTAATAATACAATTTTCATTTAATAGTAATTTTTTATTTGTTTATTTCTGTAATTATTAATTCAAAACTAAATTTTTTTGTTCATTTTAAGATGGTCTAAAATTGACTAGACCTATGAGATTTTTTCAAGAATACTGGTGAAAAAGTTACAGTCTCGTAAATAAAACTGTATCCCAATTTTAACTACAAAGCACTGAGTACTACATTTATACAAAATAATGCGTTTAAATGTGTCATAATGAAAATTTTTATTCGCAACATACTAAAGTTGAAAACAAATTACACTACGTTTGCAAACATTCGTTCATTCAAAAACTTATAATTCAGCAAATTTGTAAAATTTAATTACTTTTAACAATAATGAAAATGAAATTATAAATGCAATACTATCAGTAAATGCATTATATTCTAGTAGTAAGTCCAATCCTGACTCCAATATCTCAAATTTAATCCAGGCATAACTTAGCATAATATATTTCAATATATTATTCTTGGCCAGGTTGAAGATTATTGCCAAGATTATGCTTGTGCGATTATTATAAATTTTACCCCTCACAAGTCAATGAGAAGAGAGACCTACAAGAAGGGCAATCCGACATATTGTTAATTTGGGGGTTATAATTAAGGTAATTACTGAGCGCAATCCGCCACTGCATGCCTGTTAGAGCGTGGCTTAGTTATTTGAATAACAAATTTGTATCTTCAACTTATTAACGATATGAATACCTAATAAAATGATGAAAGTAGATAAGATTGATAAGATTTTTAAAAAATTCTTAAAAATTTTGTTCAAAATGCAATTCTTCATTCATTTCAATTCATTTTTAACGTTATTTATTTTTTTCTGGTAAAAAACGACGCCATGCCATTATTACTCCTTCTTCTTCTTCTTTTTTTTTTTTTTTTTTTTTTTTTTTTTTTTTTTTTCCCTTCCAATTATATTGCAGAGAAATGTATTCTGATCATTTTACTCTGATATTGCAGAGTTGTTAAAATCTCAAAAATACACTAAGCAAAGACTTATTTTACTTGAAGTATGCAAATAAGTATTATTTCACTTAATATTGAAAGAAACTGATAAATAATGGTGTGGACAATGGGTATCTGGTAGCTGATTGAATCCAGTCAGTACCCTTCCAGTCCTTTCCTCAATATTTGTTTGTTTTTCAAAATAATTTAACTTCATAATAGAATCTATTTTTGAGAAATGACAGGGGCTGAAAGAAAAGTAAAACCTGTCGAATTGATAATATATTCTGTTTGGAGATTCTACTCAATAAGAAAAGAAAAAAAATTACTTACGTTCTGAAATAAAAATTAGTTTCAAGAGGATTTTTTTCGTATAGATGATTTTTTTCGAATTTAAGATAAACGAATTAATGATTTAAAGAAAAAAAAACTCCTTCCTTGCAGTTCTTAGGAGGGGTGGGGGGTTTGAACCCTTAAAACTCTATCCTGGGTGCGCCACTGTTTATGAGTTGTTTGATAACTCTTTGCTTACTGAGGGAGGACTCCTCTAGAACGATATGGTTCGTGCGAAATTTCATTCCATACCTTGCAGTTTCAATAACAATTTTGTTCTTGCAGTTCACTTTGTGGTATCCCGTCTTTCCGCAGTTAGTGCAGACCTCATTATTCCTGTCTTCTTACGCTCTATGCCCAAAACTGTAGCATTTATTGCATCTGTGGCCTTAAGTGCTCCTTGACAGTTATTCTTGTCCACCCAACCTTGACTTTTGGTAGTCTCAGGATCTTTTTCAAGCTCTATGGGTCGACAGTCAAAACTCATTGGTTTCTTCTTTTCGTTTCTATTGGGGGCTTCACCTCGAGATCGACCACTTTTTATTCTTCATTTTGAAGCTTAATTGTTTCTACTAGGTCTTTTTCGGTGTACTGTACTCCTCTTCAACGGTGTTTGGGCCTCGAAGCTTCAAACTCTTTCTAAAGGCATTGTTCAAGTAGCGAGCATGCAAAATTCACGTTCAGATTCGATTTGACTAAGAGCTCCTTTTAGAGTGTTTTTTTCCCTTCAGCCTTTTGGGGTCAAGTCTCTTAAGAAACCTCTTTTATCGATTTGTCAGAAGTTTTATTGCTCTCTTTCGGGTGGATTAACAGTATGTGCTCTTTTTTTCCCTTTAAGAATTACTTCCATTTCGACTCTAGTTGGTTTTGTGGCCACTTCAGCGTAAGTTTTGCTTCGAATTAACTCTGCAGTAACTCTGCTCTTTTCTTCCTTGTGTTCACTATAGTATTTTATACCTATATCATATCAATATATTATATTAATATATCATTATAATATTTTATACCTATATTAGTAAATTTGGTACTTATTACATAATCCTTAAACATTTAAGTTTTGAGAAAAATATATTTGGCAGTGACAGCCAACTAAAGCCGAAATGTAAAAAAAAAAAAAAAAAAAAAAAAAAAAAAAAAAAAAAAAAAAAATAGAATTCTTATTAGAACTTGCTAAAGATTTAGGAGCGTGGCCATTTCTCTATCAAATTTACTATTAAAATATTTATTAGTGGAAGAACAAATTTCTTTAAAATGTCATTCATTAAAATATAAATAAACTATTTTCGCTACCGCTGGAAAAAATATTTTCTGTAACTACGGAAAACCCGTTGAAGAATTCTTATCAAAACTGCACCAATTTCTTTAATACCAATAGTACACAATAATTTCGCTTCATCTGTGAATGGCGATTTTCATCGATTTTGTTTGGATGGTTTAGGAGCCGGGTGATTCCACACTATTTGTAGCCTGGCATGCTTAAAAAAAATTTTCCAATAAATTTAATAAACCGAATATCAAATTAAAGGTCATTAAATGTATTTTATGAATATTAAATTAGTTTTTTTAAAATAATGATGCGAATTCTTTAAATTGCATAAAATGTGAAAAAATTGGGTCGAAAAGTTGCGGACATGACAGAGAGGGACAAAAAAATATTGTAGTTACAACATTTAATATTTGCAATTAAACATGATATTTTAAGAGATATATTGGATTTGCATAATTAATGACTGTAAAAACGTTATTTTTAATTTCAGTATTTTAATATAGGGTGCTTATAATAGAACAATTTTGCTTTTTAATGATTTTTTTAATAAGTTTTATTAAAACAAAGTAGTTAAAAGATTTATTTTCTTAAAAATTGGATTTCTTTCGACTATTTGCAGTGTTGCATTATTATGATTTTTAAAAAATTAAAAAAATTTTTATTTAATATTTTTTAAAGAATTTTCAAATTGGTCATGTCCGCAACGTTGCAGACATGACAAGTTGCAAAATACAATTTTGCTTACTTTTATTTAGCATTTAAGCTTAAAATTCGTATCACAAACTATAAAACTTATAAAATTTGCTCTGTTGCCATTTATTTTCTTAATGACCAATTACACTGACAAATCACTTTGTTTAAAACATGGGTAAATTCTACATTTATTAAAATATATATATTTTTTAATTTTTTTCTAAATTATAATTTAATTTAATTTTTTTCGAAATTATGTTAGGAATAATGGCAACAAAACAGTTAATAGGATATTAATTAAAATAGAACATAGTTTAAAATAGAACATTATTTTCAAAATTATTTAGTTTTTGCACTTGTTTATTTGCAGATATTTTCTATTAAATTAAATTTTCCATTAAATTTTTTAATTAAAGTTTTCAAAGGATTTAATTTTTACTAGTTGATTTATTTGATTATTATATAATTAATTAAAATTTATGAAACTTGAAACATATTATAGAATTCTAAACTAAGTTGGTAAAACTATAAAATTTCTAATGCCATTAACAAGTACAGAAAGGTCCAGACTGAGAAGACAGAAATTGAAAGCAGAAGCAGAGAAATATGAAATTATAAAAGCAGAAGAAAGCAAGAAAAAGAAGGAATACAGACATTGTAAGGTTCTTACAGAAGAACAGAAAGAGCACGTAAGAACAAAAAATAAAGAAGCACAGAGGAAATGTAGAAAGAAAAGAGCAGAAGCTGAAAAATCAAGCATGAATATATCAGGCTACACTTGCAGACAATCTTTGGGAAAAGCGGTCAAGAAAATTAAAAATGCTTTACCAAAATCTCCTCAAAAGAAACTTGATGTTTTAACAAATGTGATATCAAAAATGTCTCCATTAAAAAGAAAGCAGATAGTTGAAAATGCCATTAAAAAGAAAAGGCAACAGGTGCATATTTTAAGAACAGATAATATTCGAAAAACAAGGAGTGATAAATTACCAGCGGAAACTGAAATAAAAGTAAAAAAATTTTTTGTTAGAGATGACATTAGCCGTATGTGCCCAGGAAAAAAGGAAGTGATATCCATAAAGACACCTAAAGGAAGAGAAATACATCAAAAGCGTTATTTAGTGATGAGCATTGGAGAAGCATATGAGTTATTTTTGAAAGAAAATTCTGATTTAAATATTGGGAAAACTAAATTTTATGAGCTTCGTCCTAAGTATGTTCTTCCATCTGGAAAGAAAGACCAAGAAGTCTGTATGTGTATATACCACGAAAACATTTCTATGATTCTTTCAGGAATCAGAGCTCTCTGTCCTGATCTTCCGAAAAATTCGGAAACAATTGCAAAAGAAAGTGTGTGTAATTTTGATGATGAACATATCGACTGCATAGACAGGTCCTGTCAAGATTGCAGTGTCGAAAAATATTTAGATGAAAAAATACCAGAAAAAAATTTAAACAACATCGTCAAGTTTTATCAATGGCAACAAAATGAACAAGGTTTCACAGTTAAAAAAGAAATCGTTACTGATTTAGGTAGCGCAAAAGAAATAGGATATCAGCTACAATCATTTGCAAGACACATCTATAATGTTTACAAACAACATTTTGAATTTCGTTATTTAAAAGAAAATCTTTTAGAGAATGAAATCATAATGCATATTGACTTTGCTGAGAACTATACAGTAAAACACGATCGGGAAATCATGAGTGCACACTGGTCGTCAGCCCACGTCACAGTTTACACTTGTGTTGCATATTTCAAGGATGGTAGAAATAATTCTTTAAACCATCAGTCCTATACCATTATCTCTGATGACCATTCACACAATAAAGATAGTGTGCAAGTTTTTAATGAAAAAAATTTATCTCATCTAATGGAACAAAAAAAAAGTACAACTAAAAAAGTACATTGCTGGTCTGATGGAGCTGCCAGTCAATTCAAAAATCGATTTATGTTCGCAAGTTTGACTTGTCACAAAGAAGATTTCAACATTGATGCTGACTGGTCATTCTTCGAAACAGCTCATGGGAAAGGTGCCGTTGATGGAATAGGTGGCACCATCAAAAATGTAGTTTGGAGAGCTGTATTGCAAGGTAGAGAAGATGTCGTTGATGCAAAATCATTTTTTGAAGTGGCTTGTAAAATTTCAAATGAGAATATAAAAATTATGTATGTAAGCAAAGACACTGTCGATCATGAGGCATCAATGTTGAAAGAACGTTATGGTCTCTGCAAATCGATCTCAAATGCGAGATTATTGCATTTCATCTCACCTATAACACTTAATTCAGTTGAATTTTCTTTAAATTCTCCTTTCTCTAGTCCCCAAATCATGCACCTAGCTGAAATATTTACTAAACTGCCTTCAAAACTTGCTGTAGCTTCACAACAACAAGCTTTAACACCAGTTATAGTTTTAGAAGAAGGCCAGTGGATAGCTGTATTGTTTGATAACTATTGGTGGCCAGGCGAAATAATTTCTACAAGCAAGACAAATATTGCACTTAAACATCACTTCAAACCCGTAGCTATAAACAAGTTTAAGTATTTGGAAAAACCGCAATTTGAAACAATTTCAATCGACTCATTCCTATGCCCTTTGCCATGGGATCCTTCACCTGATCATTCTGCACGGTTTTTTTCATACAATTCAGAACTTGCTTTAAAGATAAATAATATAATAAATAAATTGTAATGTGATTCTTTACACATCTTTTGCCTAAAATCTAAAAGTCCAAAAATTTAAAATATTAAAAGAAAAATGATTTAACAATCCTGATTTACTCAATATTTTATTTAACAAAAGAAATATTTAATATTCCAATGATATATGACCATATCTAAGAAGATTATTTATAATGAGAAACTTTCTGTCATGTCTGCAACGTCATGTCCGCAACATACATATTGTTTTTAATTTGGTAATTTTTAATTAAATTAATTTTATTTCTTCAAAATTCTTGTGATTTCTTTTATATAAATATACATTGAAATCTTACCTAAAAAGAAGTTGTAATTTATTTCATAAAATTCAGAGATTTTGGTGAATGTAGAAAAACATTCTAAAAACCATATTTTTCTGCGTCACGTCCGCAACGCTTCAAATTTTTATTTTAAATCTGTTTAAATTCATTTTTATTTTTAAATATGCATTGGGTTAAGAGATGACATGTCTCCTGAATTTTATAATACAAAACCCAGTTACCTAGCTCAATTTTTTATTTAATTACGTGTAATCAAACTTTGTAAATGTCATGTCCGCAACATGCACAATACTGTGGAATCACCCAGCCTATAAAGGACACCCACACACAGATGTATATATATATATGTATATATATATATATATATATATATATATATATATATATATATATATATATATATATATATATTATATTATATTATATTATATATATATATATATATATATATATATATATATATATATATATATATATATATATATATATATATATATATATATATATATATATATATATATATATATATATATATATATAAAGGTGACATGGTTGGTAGATTTAGAAAGAACTCGCTTTTGTGCACGATCATACGTTAGTGTTGTTAGCATACTATTCGAGCAGCGAGATTAAGTTCATATTGCAAATTTAGATTTAAATTTTTTAGATCATTATTAGGTTCAGTTGGTATATTGTTGACAAGGTTAGAAGTGCTTTATAACGATTCGTTTTTTCAATGATAATTCTTACGTTTTGAAATGACAGGTCTTCAAATGACGATTTGTGGTGCGCAATGTCAGTAAAATCAAACGAATAAAATTTTTATTTCATACTAGCCGCTTAAGGCAGCCAGCTGTCCGCCACGCTAAAGGTTTTCACAAATAAAGTTTTTTAAAACATAGCAGGAAATCTGAAGATTAGTGAACAATTAAAGTGTTCCTGTCCTGCAATTTTGTCTTCATATCCAGTTCTGCTGCAGATGTGTTATAGCTATTGAGGATGTTTGTTTCGTCTTCGCTTAAGAAAAAAAAATAGAGCGTGGAAAGAAGAAGAAAAACTTATTATAACAATTATGAACAGCGACAAATATATCAAAGCGAAGCGTTCTATTTACGTATCGAATATGTTGCCACATTTTTAATACAAAAGTTAAACTTTTCTCCACTTTGATAAATGTAAACTAATACGAACCTTACAATTAAATTATTAATTCCTTCGTATATTATTGGTTTAAGTTGTCGAAAATTAATATTTCAATTGTAATGTTCGCATTAGCAAACATTATAAGAGTGGAGAAAAGTATATGCATTTTTTAATAGTTTTTTGAATATGGCTCTTTGAAGACGTAAAAGCATAGATTTTCTTACAAAATGACTGATAACTAAAAAACTAATCCAAATTTTTGAAAAAGAAAAAAAATATTTCTTCATTATGTCAAAACACAATTATGTGCCGAGTTTCGTGCCTGGGCGAGGCTTCTGGGGCGATATATTGTGATTACAGACAGACAAACAGACACACACACAGCCGCGTTTATTATTATGTATAGATAAATGTAAAGAGCGTGTTGCTAGGACAACCCAATTTTAATTACAATCCTGACATTCTTTTATTTGGATACCTTCTTTCCCATCAATGACGTAAGTTCTTCACAGATTGTTTTGGACAAATATGAGGTAATTTATTTATTTATTTATTTATTTTTTTGCAGTTATTTCTGTGATTATAAATATGTTCTTTTAAAAATGGATCAAATTCTACGATTCTCCCATTCATTTGAGCACCACATATTTCATTTTCAAAGCGAAAAACAATTTTTCTTTTATCCTTGGTTATCACTGTTGTTTTCATTAACTCAATACTTTGACTCGGAAGTTATTAGTTTCTTTCATTCGCTGTCATTATATCATTACTTTACTTTCAATAATATTATGATGAAATATTTTTATCAAGGAAGGAAAAATGTATCATGGAAGTTGTGTTGAAGATGTTTAAATTACTATTTGCTGAAGAATTGGTTGTTCCTGGAAAACAGTGCTTGGAGAAATATGTTGATGAATCATTGTAGGAAATTACTGTTATCCTTCTGTCTAATTATTTTGTTATCCATAGTGATGAAAATAAACAATTATTTAGTAAAAGTCATAAATTGTTTTGAAGAATCAAATATTATAAATAATAAGGTTTTTTTTTTTAAATTTGAAGCTCTACCAAAATAAAAATTAATCTTCATTTTTAATATAAATATGTATTACTAAATAACAAAATTTTAAAATAGCCCGGAGGGTGTGACTGCAGAGTCATGTCCCTCAGGTCACTTCCGTTCATCTAGAAATCAAAAATGCAAGTGATATGTATTCGTTAGAATAGTTTTCGCGAAGGAAAGTTAAGGAATCCATGGATTGATTATTAATTGATAACATTTATTCCCAAGGCTCTTTTTCTTATTCATTCGAGTGTGTTGGCAAGAAGGGGGCGAAATAACAGAATTTCAATCAAATCAAAATACTTAGCAACCATTTAACGGTTTTCGAATTCTACGTAAATGTGTGAGGCAGATGTAGAGGGAATCTCTAAAAATTGATTTTATTCTACAATCAATTCAAAGTTGTGGTATAAAAGTATTACTGATTAAATTAAGGATTTTTATTTATTTAGTAAAGGGTAATAATTTAGTTTGAAAATAATAATTAGATAAAAGAATTTAGTTTTTTAATGTTAGAAAATATGTTATGCACATTTTTGCATGAGAGATATACATGATATTACTTTTAACTACTATATATTGTGAAAATGTTGCAATATTAATGAATGATTAATTAAAAAATTATTTGCCTATAACGCAATATAATTTATAGTGAGCTTTTATAAAAGCATATTTGTTACACCAGTAGGATTCACTTCTGAGAATTTCCTGTATAGCGCGATTTCTTTTCTTTTTCTTTTCGTTTTTCATCGCCACAAAAATATTGCCAATCCATATTACGATGGGCAATAAAAAATAAGACACAAAATTCAACTATATTGTTGCAACCATTGACTCCGATGTCCTAAACTCAATACTCAGTTGGTGATATTATCTTGAAACCACCAAATACCGATAAATACGAAGCTCTTGAAAAATGATTTATTGAATTGCACTCCGAGAGGGAAAAATTAAAAATCAGAGCTTTCTTGGCTTGAAGTAGGCTACCAACGTCCGAAAGGATCAGGCGATAACATCTCCTGCTCCTCTTTTAAAACCTTTGAATCTTGCGAGTTGCGAGACTCTCTTACAATGTCCAAACAATATTGGCAGCTCTCAATGACGATTTGAATCCGCTAGCTAAAGTCGCTGAAAAAATAAATGATCTTTAATACTGCTCATCAGCTTGTTAAAACTGTGGTCGTTGACGAAATATCTTCGCTTGAAATTCAAGTTGCTCAACTAACTAAGCAATAAATGAACTTTCGTTTTATGTAAGATAGTCTCGGAATGCGAACAGGGAACTAATTCAATCTCGCGACCGTAAAAACTCCAGGACGAGCTGAAAATACGAAGAACCCAAAAATGGATATTGCTTATATCATAAAAATTTCGGAAATTGCACAAAATGAAATTTGCCATGCAGCAACTCAAAAAATTAGACAATCTATCCGATATCGGCCATATCGATCGCCACATTAATCGTATCTTATTGGCCAATCAAAAGAGCAATCTTAATTTTCCTGTTGACACAGGTGCTGATTTTTGTCGGTCATGCCAAAACGTTATGCATCTAAGACTAAATTTTCTAATAATTTTTTTCTCAATTTCAGCAAATGGTACTAAAATGTAAACTTACGGAACTAAACTTTTAATTACGGATTTTAATCTGCGTCGACCGTTAGTGCTTTGTTGTGGCCGATGTTGAACAACCAATTATTGATGTTTATTTTTTAAATTCTTCCGATTTATTGGTTGATGTAAAAAAAAATTATTAAGCAATAATCAAACTAGGCGAACGTCACGTGGAAAAATTGCAAATATTAATTTCCCCAGTAGTTTGACAATTCACCTTATAGATTTGAAATTTGATAAGGTACTGTGGCATGTTTTCCGAACTTACAAACCCATCGTACTCGAATTTCAAGCCAACTCGTTGTTTACCATTTCATAGAAACAACCGGACCACCAGTAAATCTGGAAATCTCATTCTAAAAATCTAGACGTCTATCTACCGAAATCATAAAGACAACTAGAGAAGAATTCGGATTTTTGCTTTCTCACAGAGTCATAAAATTGTTGAAAAGTCCCTGAGTTAGCCCGTTTCACGAAGTAAAAAAAATCAAATGATAATTGCCACAGTTGCGGTAACTATTGAAAACTTAATTCCATCATAGTTTCCGACCGGTGTCCTGCTCCGAATATATAGGACTGCACACAATTGTTTCAAGGAAAAACCATTTTCTCAATTAGTGACCTCACCTGAGCGTATCACCAAATTACCTTGAATACCGAGGATATACTCGAAACTGCAGTTACCAGGTACCTTACAATTTCGAATAGGTTTTTATGCCTCTTGGTTTATTAAATCGAATTTAATCGAAATTACATTTATCGAAAATTACAACTTTTGCATACCGTACTTCACTTCGATGATGTGTTTGTTGCTTCGGCTCATGAATGTTGCAATTAAATTATAATTGTAAATAAACAGATCATTTTGGGAAAAAGAAATATTTTAATAAAGATTATAACATGAGACAAACTTCGTCGAAAAAGAAAAAAACGCTTATATTGATATTTTCAAAATTACAACGACAACTGTTGCCAAAAGCAGATGAACAAATAAGGCAATACATCATTTAGATTGCTTGCAATAACCTTGATTGGTTGATTCTATCAATATTTGGCTAAAAATATGCTTTATTCCTGTTCTGGAATTTTATATTCGTGATCGCAACACTCGAGTACGCCATCTAGCGGGAGACTGTAAATATCGGGCATTAGTTCCCACATAACCATTGGCAATGACGGACGCCATTTTCTTAGCAGCAAATAGGAAGCAAAAATTCCCTAAGGAAAAGGTAAAACTTCTTGAAAAAACTAATCAGAACATGCCAAACATAGAAGCAGAACACGCCAAGCATTTGAAGAACAACTTCTCAATAATTTTTACCTTTCTATTACCAACAACATAACATGATTACATGATCACTTGCTGTTACAGATGTGTGTATTGCGGTAAAATAATTTTTCTGTCTTCAATTCATTACAAGCTAAAATGAAGTCAACATTGCTTTCGTCATTCCAATGAATAAATGTATTCCAATGAATTCCATACAGAACTGTAATAGTTATAGAATATTCTTCTTCTTCATAGAATAGTATATATTTCTGTATCTACATAATTCAGAAAACAACAATAAAGAATAATCCGAATTACTTGAAAAAGTATCTTTTGTGCTGATTATAAATAAATTTTTTATCGTTTTCTTGGTAAGTGTTTTTTAGTTTTGAAAGAATTTCTACTAGAATTCAACTATTCTGTTTTTAAGCTACATATTAAAATTCATATCGAGATCTTACAATTATAAAATTTTGATGTGTGGTATGTTACCTAAAAGTAATAAGGGATAAACTATAAAGGGATAAACTATAAAAAGGGATAAACTATGTATATGTTATTTGAGAATAAAGTTTTCAAACAAAGAACATTTGGAATTCTCCGGACTTATAAATCAGGTAAGTGTTATGATTTTTATAATAAAAAATTTGCTTGTAAATAATTTTTTTTCTTACTTGATGATCGTTCTCTACAAAATGCTTTTTTTACGCCTGATTAAATACTATAAGAATTAAAAAAAAAAAACAATACGAAAGTTTTTATTGAAAAATGAGGAATTTCTAAAATCGTTTTTATCCTAAGAATTCTTTATTTTACGTTTTTTAGTTTATAATTTTTTGATAAATTTTTGTCAAAATACTTTTTTTGAAAAATTAAATGGTATTAAATTATGTGTTTATGTATACTTCTTGCATATTCTAATATTTGAAGTAATATGATTCAGAAAAGTATGGAAGAAAAATACGGTACTTACGTATTAACCACAGCTACAGATTTGGCAGATTTTTAAGTGCCGCCAATCTACATTTAAAATTTTTAGAAAAAATCTTAAAATGAAACACTTTGTTTAAAATCAAAATAGTCAATCGGATTTCGGTGAAAAATGGGCCGATATAGAGTTTAGCATAGATTCAAATGAAAACTTTTCTCTCACCTGATTCTATAGCCATTATGAACTCTAATAAATAAGATTCAAAATGAAATAACATTTCCAAAACGGACGTTTACTAAGATAAAGTTTCATGTTATGGACATTGGTACATTTTAGTTTTATTTCACTCCATAAAATATTTCGCTTCTAAAAAAATAAAATTGCATCTTGTTTTGTTTTTGACAAGTCCCAAAGACGCATTTTCGTAACACTAAAAAATGGCGGGGAAAAAAATGATTCTTTTTTTTTTTTTTTTTGGTTTCGTAAGCATTCTTTATTTTACGTTAAAATTTAAATGGGCCTTTCATGTTATACCATTAAATTTAATAAAACTATTTCTCAGGCATTAGGTTTGAACTCTTATAAGAATATACCTATTTTTTTTCTCTTTATTTACAAATACTTTTCCGATGTGTTCTGGATGTTCCTTCTCTAAAAAAAAAGAGATACCATTTTGTTTTCGTTTGCATAAGAAAGAAAACAAGCATTTTTCTTTTTTAAAATTTAATCAGCCACAATAAAGATGGAACGTTACAATGCTACATGCTACTTTAAAGACGTCTCCAGTGTAATTGAATGACTGTTCATATGGAAATCGCAGGGATTCGGCACATACAACAACGCCCCCTATAGTTCGTTGCGATCGCGAATTACTTTCACTCCCCCTTACCAGAGCACGGGAACTATAGATATACATAATATATGACAGTTATTCTATAAAACCTAACTGAGTCTTCAAACTATTGAGTACTTTCTTCGAAATGTTTTTTGTTAAGAGGTCAGCTACATTATCTTGTGACAGTGGCGTGCCAGCCGGGGGGGCAGAGGGGGCAGTCGCCCCCTCTGAAATTTTAGTGAGGGGGCAAACAATATGTTTCGCCCCTCCTGAAATTTAATCATTCGAGAAAATAAAATCAAGTAATTCCAATCAATAAATAGTAAAAAAGTAAAATTTTAGAAAAAAAAAACATTTTTAATTGAATTTTGAAGATATTTTCCTCTGAAATTAAAATAAGAGGTAGGCTCTTTTTTTCAACTTTGAAGCTATTTTTCAAAAGGAAAACTTTATTTTTCTCTAATATTTAATAAAAGGGCGAATAAATGCGTTTCGCCCCTTCTGAAATTTAGACATTCGCAAAAAGGAAGTCAATTTAAATTAGTAAACTTAGAGGAAAAAAAGCCTTTTTTTTTCGAACTAAATTGAGGGGGCGAATTAATGAATTAATTTAATTTAATTGAGGGGGCGAATAATGCGTTTCACCCCTTCTTAAAATTAGATTTTCACAAAAATGAAGTCAAATTAAATTAGTGAACTTGGAGGAAAAAAAATTTTTTTTTCATCTAAATTGAAGGGGCGAAGAAATGAATTTAATTTAATTGGGGGGTGAATAATATGCCATTCGTGAAAATAAAGTTAAGTTAAATGGGTAATTTTAGAAAAAATATAAAACTTTAAAATTGTAATTTAAAAAGTAATTTTATTTTTCAACTTTAAAATTGTCGCTTTCTTGAAAAAAGAAAACACTATTTATTCTGAAATTTAACTGAAGGGGCCAATAGTGTGCTTAGCCCCTTATGAAATTTAGACATTCATGAGAAAGAAGCCAAATTAAATTGGTAATTTTTTAAAAAGTCCTATTTTTTCTACTTTGAAGCTATTTTCAAAATATAAAACTTCATTTTTCTCTGAATTTTAATTGAAGGACGTCGAATAATATGCTTCGCTCCTTCTGAAATTTAACCATTTGTGAAAATAATGTCAAGTTGAATTGATAACTTTAGAAAAAAAGAACCATTTTTTCTACTTTTAAGTTATTTTCGAAATAAAAAACTTTATTTAATAGTGAATTTAAATTGAGGAGACGAATAATGTGCTTCGCCCCTTCTGAAATTTAGCCATTCGTGAAAATAAAGTTAAGTTAAACTGGTAATTTTAGAAACAAATACCATTTATTTCTACTTTAAAGCAATTTTTGAAATCAAAAATTTTATTTTCCTCTGAAATTTTATTAAAGGGTGAATAATGTCTTTTTCTTCTTCTAAAATTGGTAATTTTAGAAGAAAAAAAATGTTATCTTTTTCTTCTTAAGCCAAAGACATTTTTTTACAAATGATAACTTTCTATATGCGTAATTAAACGAAATAAAAACAATTTTAAAAACAAAATACTTCTCAAAAAACGCATTGCATATAAAATATATAGAAATGTTTAGAAAACTAAAATAATTTCATCTCTTTTACCCTTCCCTGGAAAGAGTAATAAAAGGCATCCTCCACTGATGAAAATTGGTTTAAAAGAATCCCTCGATATTCAACAATTTCCTTTATTAATGTATTATTAATGTTTTTATTATAATCGTAAAACAAATTCATTTATATAGCGGATTAGGTCATGATTATACCGTTTACTGTTTATTGTGTATGGATTTTGCTATTAATTTATATTATGAATTTGTTTATTTTTTAATTGTAAAATAATATTTTGAATTCTTTTTGCTTTTAAACAAATTTATTTTGATTCATAAATAAAAATCAACCTTTAACTTTTTTTTTAAAAATCACAGTCAATAAAAAATAATAAATAAAGTACGTTGAAATAAAAAATTTGATTTTGTATTTTCGATCATTCTTTTGACTTTTAAGAGATACATTTTAATATCGGTTCTTTAAGATCATCTTTGTCCTTATTTTATTGAAATTAATTTCGAATCTTTTGCTTTTATTACACAAAAGTAATATATATTGTAGTTTAATATATTTAATATAAATAAATAAAAATGACCGAAAAACTGTTTATTCCTAAAACAGGAAAATAACATGATAGAGAATGCATTATATCAGCTCTGGAGGATGTTTTTTTCCCTTTTTCTAATTTTTAAATTTACCATTTTATTTTTTCTTATATGATAACCATTATATATGATAATTAATTTTTGAAAATTTTAATGTTGAAATTATAAATGCTGTTGATAGAGGATAAAAAATTAATCCGATCAACACTATTGTAACTTAAAATTTCTTATGTGAATATTTCTCTTTACCAATTGAATATTTTTATTTTCCGTTTCCAATTTTGATTTAAATCCAGATAAATGAAACTGGAACAAGATGAGAAAAACCCTACACAGAAAACTGCCTAAATTTTATTTTTCCACATTTTTTTAAAAAATTTTATTCTTCTCTTTAAAAATCCGAAAGCAAATAATATTCATTTTCAAAATAATAAGTCATTAAAAAAAGTTTTTAATTTTTTAATTAGGAAAGAAGTTGTATGACGTTTTTCTTTATATACTAATTTGCTTTGGAATTTCAAATGAATAAATAGTCCTGTGTCATGATTGTTTGTCATATATAGTTGCATGACGACGTGAATATATTATATAATATATATATATAATAGGCAAAATATTCTGAAATGATTCTTTTTTAAAATATAGCCATATTTTTAGGACCCCGTACACACTGGAGTAACGCAACTTTATTTATACCTCGATGTCCAAGATATAACTGCGGAATATTCAAGAATTGTTATAAAACTGAAACTTCATGACTTGCATTATAATTACCTTATTGACTAGTGATAATTTATTAAAGACTTTATGATTATTTATTTAATTTTAAGTTTGAAGCTTTCATAGCAAGGGATGTATGCGCCAGTTATAAAACTTTAAAATCAATATAACAATACAGATACTTACTAAAATTGTCTGAAAAATTAAGTTAAAAAATAATATTAAGTAATGACTTCATGAATTAAATCAGCTCCAAATGTTATTATTCTTTTATAATTTTGCTATATCATTTTATCTCATACGTCATATGGTAACCATATTATATATCGACCGAGATATACTTTTATCAAAGTGTTAGTTTTATATAAAATCCTTTTTTTTTTTATATGTTATAAAACCTTCGAAATACAATTTTCAGTTTCTGACTTATTAATTCCTTCATATCTGGCTTTCTGTATGCCGTATAATAATAATTATCTGAATCAAAATATATTTGTTTTATTTGATGGACTATATCCTTAATAGCTTCTTTTAAATTTTTTTTCTTTGATAGACAATATCAATAGAACTCTTTTGGTGTTAAGATTATTGTTTATGTGTTTGTTGTTTTTATCATCAATTAAAATAAATAACATACGTCTCATGTTGTTTTTATCACCAGTTTTCAAATTCATCATATCCAATTTTATAAGTTCTATAACTTATTTGTTTTTCATTTAGTTTACGTAAAATAATAAAACTATAATATTTAGTCCAGTTAAAAGTTAATTTCAGTAAGTTTTTCAGAATTTTAAAATTTATGTACAAAAAAAAGTTATTTCTAAAAAATAATTTCGGAAAGCTAAAATATACAAAAATGAAGAAGTATGCATCAAAGATCATGCATCAGTAAGATAGAAATATGCATCAAAGAAAAAAATTTGATAATTTCTTTAAGATTTCGACTGAAAGAGAAAAAAGAAGTCCCTAGGCAAACTAGAAATCAGGAGCCATCCTCGATTTTATAACAAATACATTTAGTATAAATTTCTGTTCTAGTAATTACTTTCCTTCAACGCTCAAAATGAAAATCCTCGCCTTAAGTTCCAATTGTTCATGCGATTTCCTGACAATTTTGAGGAATCTTAACTAAAATTAATAATTGTAACAATAGTTCATTTTGAAGAAGCAAACAAAAATTCATAGCCGATATTGACACCCAATTCTTAAAAAAAAAGTTTAAAATATTGTTCAATTATATAAAATGTTATTGAAATAATTGAATATCCATTTAGTAGTAATTTATAGTTAGTTTTTCTTTTGCATCACATTTTTTTACAAAAAGTGATAAAAACAAAGATAAAAGAATTTTCACATTCTAATTGGTCAGTTAAATGTGAAAATTTACGGAACATGCACAGAAGCGGTTAAACCGTGCCAAACACAAATTATTATTTCGTTCAAGCATAAACGTTAGTAGAGAGGTTTAGCTCTTTCGCGTAATATCTCGCTCGCTCACGCACTTTTAATTTGTGATTCTGTGCAGTGCAGGTACTTCAAATAATCACGATTCGCCTTATTTATGTACGTGAACGAGCAAGAGGTTAAAGCTTTCTATTTTATAGCAAAATCAAACAATGTATTGAGCGCAAATAAATAAACAAAGCGAACATTCTTAGATCAAACAATCGGATTTTCACAGGACTCAACTTGAATGGTTCGAGAGCCTAACTTTCAGTATGCGAAATAATTAGAGCAGTGTAAGAGTAGACAATATTAAGAGTCAAGAGCCGCAATCTGGAAGGAAAAAAAATTGTCCCAACAATTTAGTCAGAGCCTTTTCATGTTTGCGATTTATAATTTTCAGTTATTAACAGGGCTGACGATTCTAAGGTTGCTCAGTAATCTTTTAATTCATTTCTTTTTTTGTGCGTCAGACATAGTTTAATGCATTTTTTGTCAGTATACTTGTCGTAGTAAATACGATTTTTGTCTCACTTTATTTACTTTTTATATTTAGTCAGGTATAATTGAAATGCATTTTCCTCACATTTTAATTTTCAAATTTCGTAGTTTACTTTGATTTTTTGTTAGTTATTTTTAATAACATTTTTTTCTTCGGATTTTCAATTTTTCTTATAATAATTTTTATTCCTTAGTCCTTGTTATTTTTCAAATATTTTTAAGCTAAATGGGACTTTTTGTTCATTTTTGTGATTAATTTTATAACCCGTAACTCTTAATTCTAATTAATGAAATAATAAGTCTTCATAAAAACTATGTACTAAATTTTAAAAGTACAACAAATTTTAAAGATTTTTTTTTTTAATTGTAAATATTTTTTTAGATTTCATTTTTATCGGATTTTAGCTTTTACGTTGTTTATATTAATGATATTTTTTTCAATTGTTTTCTCTATATTTTGTTAGAATAATTTAAATTCTTTAAATATATTTCATTAAATTTATACTTGAATTTTTTTTAAATATTTTAAAAATATATAACATAATTTCCCAATATTATTAGGTTTTTCAAAAGATTTTTAAAATTTTAATTAGTCTTTTTCGCTATCCAATTTTGTTTCGAATAGCTATAATTCGAAAAATAATATTACATTGTTCAGATTAAAAAAAATAACAGCCATATAACCTCAAATATGCAATAAAATTTTGGTTACAATTTTATAATTAATTAATGAAAATTTCTTCATTTGTTATAATTTTTTCAGCCCTTTTCCTTTACCATGAAGATTTAATTAATATGATAAAGTTTATTCTACTTCATTGAATTACTGCATATTTATATGTTTTAAATTGTATATTTTCTTTTTCTTTTAATATATTTACAATTTTTACCTTGGAATAAACCAGAAAAATCAGAAGATTTGTTAAAATTCAAAGTAATTTTAAAATAAGATTCAAAATGTAAATCACAAATTACTCTGGATTCAATATGTTTCTGAGAAGCGAAAAAGCATTTTATGTCATTATGATTAACCCTTACGTTAACCCTTATATACGTTTAAGAAAACGTATATAAATTATAAAATACATAATTCCTTCTGAAGTTTGTAGTTTTTATAAAATTTATTTTATAAACAACTAAAAGTAAAACTCATTAAGTTTCTAATAGGTCGTGATAAATATACATACCACCAATTATAGTAATAATAACATTAAAATTTAGATTAATTTTTATAATTTAAATGGGTCATTTTTTCTTATATCACTTTCAATTCCAAAAATACTTTACTTTACCTTTACTAGAAATAAATGACCCATTAAAGGGTTAATATGTATCTATAAAATGTCTTGCTCAGCATTAAAAAATTTAAAGGAGTAAAATTACAAAATTAATTAATTACATTTTTTAAATTTTAGTGCACTTTTTTAAAATTTATTTCCGATCGATAAATCATTTTTTGTTAACTAATTTGTTGGTGTGAATGTAATAGTCGTCATAAACAACGGAAATAATTATAAATATTTACAATTAGATAAATTACAATATTAAAATAATACAACTTATTTTAAAATACTAGATCGGACAAAGTTTCTGACTTAGCATTGGCTCGCCCCCCCAGTCAAAAAGAAGTTGGCACGCCACTGTCTTGTGAATAAATATATTGAAACTCGACAATTTTTTGATCTACATTGTCACGTATGAAATGATACCTAAGATCTATGTGTTTACTCCGATCAGACGTAGTTTGATTTTTAGCTATGAACATAGCTGCCTGGTTATCAACATTTATTAGTACGGGAGGTGGTACAAACATTTCTTTACCGAGCTCAAACAGTAAATTCTTATCCACAATACTTCTTTGGTGGCATGGGACATCGCAAGGTATTCAGCTTCTGCGGAAGACAATGCAGTGCAATGCTGTTTCTTACTGGACCAAGACACTGCAGCACCCCCAAGAATGACCACATAACCACTAAATGATTTTCTGTCAATGCAATATGCTGCCCAGTTGCATCGGAAAATACTTCTAGCTTCTTTCGAGTTTTTCTACATGTCAAACAAAGATGTTTTGCTTGTTTAAGATATCTGAATATGTGTTTGACACTCCGCCAATGATTTTCAGAAGGTCTCTCGTTAAACTGGCTCATATAAGTTGAACTATAAGCAATGTCAGGGCGAATGCCACAGGCAAGATACAGTAAACTGTCTATCGCCTGCCAGTATGGAATTTTGTTCAATGTTTCTTTAGTTTCCTTCCACTAAGCAATAAGTTAACTTATATGGTTTAACACTTGGGTCTAAGGGAGTTGATGCTCCTGTGAGTAAGGTTGCATCAAAGGTCTTCAATACTTCTTCAACATAGGATGTTTGGTCTAAGGTTCCATCAGCATACCTTCTTATACAGCGGCGATTTGTCGGCGAAAACTATTTTATTGTGATGCCTATCTTCTTAGATCCGAATTTCTAATGCTTATTTTCAAAGAGCGTCGTGCTGATAACGTGTTGAAATTAAATTATAACTGTAAATAAACAGATCATTTTGAGATAAAGAAATATTTTAATAAAGATTATAACATAAGACAAACTTCGTCGAAAAAGAAAAAAAAAACGCTTCTATTGATATTTTCAAAATCGCAACGACAACTGTTGCCAAAAGCAGATGAACAAATAAGGCAATACATCATCTAGATTACTTACAGTAACCTTGATTGGTTGATTCTATCAATATTTGGCTAAAAATATGCTTTATTTCCTATTCTGGTATTTTATATTACTTTCAATGAAGACGAATATATCCAACATCTGTCGGAAATATTTACTCATTTCTGTCAGTACGGCCTTAAACTTAACCTATCAAAGCATGTGTTGGGCATAACATATGTTAACTTTTTCGGTTGTCTGATTTCTGCAAATAGTGTTCAACCTTTACCTCATGAAGTACGAGCAATTTTATTATATTACCGTCGTTGAACAGCCGACCTAATTATGTGTTTACGACTACCTATGTTCAACTCCGTAGCCATTGAACCCAATTATTGAAAAAACAATAATTAAAAAAACAGAGGCAATCTTGGATCAAGGGGATGGGGGAAAATTGCCCTCGTGGAGGACTTTTGGAAGGAACTAAATCGTATTTGCGTTACATAGAGAGAAAAGCAACGAAACCCCACGGTTAGACAGATGACAAGAGACTCTAACCCCTGATCCGTCTACCACTGAGGATATTTTACGTTAGCACAGTGGTCGGTTCGAGCCGGGTGCGGAATTCCAATCGACCAGCCATTGCTGGGATTCGAATCCCTGTCACCTTATTTGGTGACGAGTGCTCTATGTCCTAAGCCACCACAGGTCAGCAGGAGATATAGTGGATTTTCCTAAACCTGATACTATTGCTCAACTTAAGCGTTTTTCAGCAAGGATCAAATTTTATTCCCATTTTTGAAACGCCGAAGCCACACATGCTCTTTTAACCGAATTGTTAAACCACTCAAAGAAAAACGATAAACAGTCAGTCCCGTGATCAGATGCAATTTTGATATTTGAAAAATGTAAACAAGAATTAGACAATTCTGCTATCCTTAATTACCAAACACCAACTTTCCTTAATGATAGACGCCCCCGATATTTCTATTGGCGCTGTTTTAAATACAGATGTTCCTAGTGGACCAAATTCCCTCGAGTTTTTTCTCCCGAAAACTCTCGTTAAATGATAAAAATATGTAGCACATACGATCGAGAATTACTAGCAATTTACGTCGCTATCAATCAGGCATAATCTTGAAGCTCAAAACTTCCTAATTTTTACTGATCATAGTCTCCGAATTCACGCATTTAAAAAAAACTCAGATTCATGCTCATGACTCCAACATCTAAATTTTATAGCTCACTTCAGCATTGATATACGGCCAATCTGCAATTTTCTAATCCAACTGCTTTTAAAGGCCCGTTCTTCTGTTTAGCATTTTCTTAGGTAATAATTTAAAAAAAACTTGATTCTTATCTTCTTGCATTAAAATTGCGACTGACAACTAAAAGGAAAATCTCCAAAAAAAAGAGCGAGAAGTAAAAATAGCGAGTATTAAAAATAAGCAGCCGGTTCTGAGAACGTAGTAACACACGCTTTTACACGTAAGCTCCATTGATCTACATCCACTTGATTTCCCAGGCATCGCTGATGCCTTAAGAAATAAAGAAGAGTTACTCAGAAAAACAGAGATTCTAATATAACCCTACAGCTGCAGCCAATGAAGCTGGACAGCCTACATCCAATATATTGTAACAATAGCCACTACAGAGTTCGTCCTTATGTACCAAAAGACTTTCTAAAATGGATTTTCACATCCCTTCACAGTTTTACACATCCTGGTGTTCGTGTAGCTAAGAAACTCGTCCTCTCACCTTTCATATGGACATCTATAACCAAAGATGTGGTGGAATGGACTAGCTCATGTAATAGTTGTCAGAAAAACAGAGTCAACCACCACACATACTCTCCTCTGCAATCTTTACAACTGCCATCTCAATGGTTCGACTATATGCATACAAAACTTGAAGTAAATCAGCATATCCTCCAGAAATAATTACAAGATGTTGTCGGAAGGCTCCCTTTAATACTAGTATTTGCAGAAGGGGGGAGTACTTTGGCGGATGAGCCTAGCTCCCACCCTTCGAAAATAACTTCAACTTATAACTGTCTAAAAATTAGAGTTGGACAAGACGAATCATCAAAGTGATTCGGTAATTAAATTGATTAAAATGATTCGTCTTTTATAAAACTAACTTTAACCCTTTCGCACCGGACGGGACATATGCTGTCCGAGTCTGGAAAAATTTTGATATTACGGCTGGGACAACACATGCCCGTGTCACAGTTACTGAAAAATATCTAGGAGAAAAAATAACGCCCACTTCGGCCTCCAAACTGATTTTAAGGCTGTCTCGTCGTTCTGATTCTATAAATTTCTCATGTCAATCAGTGAATAAATATTTTCGAGTGGTAGTTTATTGTGATTTTTTGTTTAATAAATTCAATTTATTAGGTTTTAAGCCACCACTATTTCTAAATAATTCGAAGGCTCCTTCTTCTGATGAAGAGTCGAAAGAGAATTTACCCTGATAACAAGCTAAAACAGCTTGCTTATATTAGTGACTCTTCTGAATCGGAAAACAGTGAGTCCACATTCAAGGAAAGCAGAGAAGAGGAGCCCGGCAATGAAGTCATTCCACCCGATCACAATGATTTGTTTGACGAGGCAGTAGAACTCCAGAACCAGAATCCACCATCATTTTCATGGTCCCATCCAACTAGCTTTGCACCACGAATGCCACTAGTTACTACATCAAGGTACAAACGAATCTCTCTATTGGCAACGAAGCCACCGAAGTGGATTTTTTCTTCAAGATCTTTTCCAAAAGTTTATTTATTTTCATTGCCTAATGTACGAACGAAAGAATAGAAATGGAGAATAAAGCATTGAAGCAAAGGGAATCAAGTTCAGCATCAGACAGTCGAAACGCTACAGGCAAAATGCATCACATGGCCGACAAATTCGAAATCATGACAGTAGTTGGGATATTGCTGATCATGAGCTACAACCGGGTACCTCAAATGGCTCACTATTGGTCGCTGAGAAATGCAACTATTCAAAAGGCGATGAGTAAGGATCGCTTTCTTTTTTTGATTGCGAAATTATATTTCAATTCCCCGGAAAAACATGCAGATGCTTCGAAATTATATTATATTGAAGAAGTAGTCTCTTGCTTGAAGTGTACTTTTTTGAAGAGTTTCGCTGACAGCACAAGGCAGTCAATAGACGAGTCAATGGTCAAATTCAAAGGAAGGAGCAATCTGAAACAGTACCAACCCAGGAAACCAGTAAAGAGAGGTATCAAAGTTTGGGAGCGCTGCGATTCTAAGACTGGATACGTATACGACTTCAACATTTACACTGGGAAAAAATCTTCAGGGACTGAAAGAACTCTATGAGAACGCCTTGTAAAAATGCTTATTTCTACAGTGAAGATTCCCCAAATTGTTCTCTGTTTCGACCGATTCCTCACTTCGGTGAATCTGATGTACACCCTGCCCCATGGATGTGTCGGCAGCTACATGAAAGGACGAAAAAATACACCCACATTTCCGATTGCGAGAAGACTAGAAGTACAGCGAGGTGATACGGTTTTCCAAACTACGAGAGAGGGAATAATTGCTGTCAAATGGATGGACACAAAGGAAGTTTTTGTCATGTCGAATTGCCATAGCACTGAATTAACTACTGCGATTAGAACTCTAAAAGATGGATCTAAGAAGGAGTTCCCCTGCCCGTTAATGGTAACATTTTACAACGAATTTATGGGTGGAGTTGACCTCTCTGACCAACTGGGAACATGCTACGAAGTGGTTCGTAAATCCAACAAATGGTGGAAAAAGGTATTCTACAGATTACTGATGACCTCGATTGTTAATGCCCATGTTGTTCATGACGTTACTGAATGAAGACGTCCCTTATTACCATTCCTCGTTGCCGTTGCAGAAAGTCTCCTGACATTAGGAAATGCAAACAAAGAATTCAATAAGCAAAAGCCCTCTTCCTCCAAAACTATATCATCGTCATCATCAACAGCGAGACTTTTCAATGTTGGAAACCATTTCCCAATTGAGGGAAAACGTGCAGAAGATGTGCATGGTGTTCAAAAATGATATAATTATTCCTCGTATTTGACTTTCGGTTGAAGGGATGATTCAAAATTATCTTTTAAACTTTGATACGAATAGTTAAAAAAAAAAAGTTAAGATTAGACCCTGCTTGGTGCGTTCACCAACCCCCGAATTGCTTTTGTAATTTCTAATGAATAGCTCTTTTAATACTAACATATTTTGTCTAACTTCTTATGAATAGTGGTACATTTTTTATACGCATGTTGTGAAACCTTGATTTCATATACTTTCTGGTGGGCCGTAAAAATCTTGTTACTTTAGTACCTGTATAAGCACATTATTTTCCTATAATCACGATCAGTTAAGCATCCCTAACGCCAATTACAGCTTAACAAGCACCGAGCACAGTGGTGACGTAATATATCCTCAGTGGCAGAGGGATTTTAGGATTAGAATCCCTTTGCTGTCGGGCAAACCACGAAAGACTTTCCTCTCCATGTAATGCAAATGTTAGTTCGCCACTAAAGCTAGTTTGATCCAGGAGCTCCGTTATTTTGTGTTGGGCTCTAAACTACTAATCTACAGAGTTACACTTTGATAATAGTCAAAAACCACTACCCATTTTGTAAAAAAAATAAATAAATAACATTAGAAAAATAAAATGAACACTAGAATACATGGGTGTTGCTCAAGAGCTAAAGTTGCTGCGAATTATTTAGAAAAAAATGTATCTTTTTTTTTCTTCTCAGAAGAAGGTGTGGTTTTTCCAATCTATTAGTATACAAATTATTGTTACTCTTTCTATCGTAAACAACCAATGTTACTCTTTTTTTAGCCCCTCTCAACTCTAAAAAATAATCTATTCCAAGAAGGCAGCTGATCGGCAGACTGTAGGCTCTGCATTAATTTAGATAACGGTAGATATTTTATTGCTATTTTCTGTTTCAATTGATTTGCTTTTTATTTTTTCTGAAAGTGCTGTTTTTATTTTTTAAGGATGATTCGTTTTTTTCGTCTTTAATTCTTCTTATACTAATTTTTTTTGTTCTAATACTATACATATACTTTTGGTAGTTCTAATATCCCATTTTATATTTATAAATATTTAGGTTTCTACTCTCAGCATATCTGTAATAGTTTTGTGACGAAGCAGTTAATATTTCTTTTAAAAATTTTATCAAAAATGGTACATAAGACAAATTAAAATGAAATATTCGGTTTGCGCTAAAATAACGCTGCGAAAGGATCGAATTCGAATCAAATGACTCGGATCACTGATCCGAACAGTCATTCGAATCAAATAATTCGTATCAAATGACTTGGATCATTGATTTAAATCAAGTGATTTAATCATGTGATTCGGAACATTATTAGAATAAAGTGATTCGAATCACTTTTCGAATCAAGTGAAATCAGATCAGTGATTCAAATCATGAGATTGTTAAGAAATTATTCAGATCACTGATTTGAAACATGCGATTCGGATCTCTGATTCGAATCGTATCTCTGATCGATAAAGACACTGAATCGGAGCTCTGATTCGAATCAAGTGATTTGAAATATTGATACTTATGAAGTGATTCAGATCAGTATTCAAATTAAATTATTCATATCAATGATTTGAATCACAAAATCTACAGTAATCGAATCAAGTGCTTTAAATCAGTGAATCGAATCATGCGATTCGGATCAATGATTTGAATCATGTTAATTGAATAACTGATTCTTCTGAAATGACTCGCAGTACTGATTCGTATCATGCGATTTGGGTAACTATACGAATCAAGTGATTTAGATCAATGATTCGAATCACTGGTTCAAAACAAGCGATTTAGATCACTAATTTGAATCATGCAATTTGAGTAACTATTAGAATCAAGTGATTCGAATTAAAGATTCAAATAACTGATTCGAAATAAGTGATTCAAATTATGTGATGTGAAAACTGATTCTTATTAAGTGATTCAGATCACTGATTAAAAAATCATGAGATTCGGATCACTGATTCGAAACAAGCGACTTAGACCACTAATTCGGATTACGATTCGAATCGTGATTTGGATCAATATTAGAATCAAGTGATTAAAATCATTATTCGAATCAAGTGATTTGGATCAACGATTCGAATAATGTGATTAAGATCACTGATTCGAATCAGGTGATTCCAGATCTCATTTCGAATCTTGTAATTTGGATCACTAATACAAATAACAAGACTTAATTGCGAATCACGTGATTTGAATAAAATGCTTAAAAAAATCCGAAGAAAGTTTCCTTGCCTGTCACAATTTTTACCCCAACTAAAATCGATAGAAAAAATGTTTTATTCTTTCTCATTAATGAATTCCTTCAAGTATATTAATATGCACTACTGGCCATTAAAATTGCTTCACCAGGAAGGTGACAGACTACGAACGTGAAATTTGCAGGACGGATAAAGCATGTTGTGGTATGCAAATGATTAGCTTATCAGCAGCGCGTTCATGCAAAGTAGGCAGCAACGACACCTACAATGTGTATAAAAGAAGAGATTTGACAGTAAGTTTCGTACAGAAATTGAATTTGAGCGTTGTTTTGGGGCAAAAAAGGTTTTTGTTGTGCCTCGTGTAAGAAATGGAAATGCCTACCAGCATGTGTCTGAGTTTGATCGAGGTGGAATTGTGGCCTACTGGGACTGCGATTTATCATCCCGCAGTATTGCTGCTAGCCTTTGTCGAGATCCCATGACTGTTAGCAGAATCGATGGGTTCCTTGACGGTCAAATGGAACGCCGTGCAGGATCTCAGCCCCCCCCCCCATCACTAACAGCCGAGAAGATAAACATGTTATCCACATGGTCTTAAAGGATCGTACAGCTGCGTCATGAACCCTGAGTCAACAAACGGGGTCATTTGCAAGACAAATGTTTGCACGAACAGTTCGGCGACGTTCACAGCAGCATGGCGACCTTGGCTCTGTTCGACTCAATGCCCAGGATAATAACTGCTGTTATTGCTACCAGGGGAGGCTGCTCTGAGTGCTGATTCTTCAGGATCATTCTTTCCTGATGTAGCAATTTTAATGGCCAGTAGTGTACTAATTATATCTTTCGTGTAATTATATTGCATACATTGCTAAATGCTATAAATACTTTTAACTATGGCAAATTTTAAGAAACTACAAAAGAAATGTCCATAATAATGAATGCGAAAGAATCTCTTAGGTTTTACAAGAAATTTTTAACTGTTTATGACATAGCATCACTGTGAAACAAAACTAACTGAAATTTAATAAACTATTATTCATTATAATTTAAATCCATTTCTATAAAATCAATTGACTCAAATCCTGATTAGAATCGCAATTGATTCGTACCAGTTGCAATTTGGTGATATGAATCACCGAATCAATTCAGTGATGTGAAACAATACCCAACTCTTCCTAAAAGACAAACATTCTCTCTCTGCAGCTCACTTATATCTTACGCTGGTTAGTCGTGCATCGAATTTGGTTTTGTATTTCTGAAATAACTAAATAAAATTTTATTATTTAATTATTATGTAAAATTTAATGATTCCCTTTAAATCTTAAATGGTATTAATTATTTATCTTTATTATTTATTAAAATTATACTTAATGCTGAAACTATAATGAAATGTAATTTACATCACTTGGAGTAGGGTAGTTACTAGCAAATTTTCCGACTCTGAGAAGAAGGAATTAAAACATTGTTACGTAAACAGTTCTTTTTCTCTTTAACAAAATTTTCTGATTTTTATCATTACATTGGGGCTGACAGTATTTTACAAAATTTAATTAATCCAGTCCTGATTGCGAAAATTCTCAAAAATTGAAAACAAAGTTGTAATAATTATTAAAAATACAAACAAACATTATTTTTGGCACCTCTGCATAAGGAATGACAAGTTATTACAGTCAAACCCCGCTAAAGTGAACCTTCAAGGGACCGAAATTTCGGTTCACTATATCCGTTATGCAGGCAACTTAACTAATGGTTCCTAAACTCCTCCCTTTTATTACACATTATTCAAATAAATGACTGAAAAATATTATGTAGTAGCAAAAAATTTGTCATTTTTCATTACTTTTCGTCTTGCGTACAAAAAAATAAAAATTTTTTAAACTTTAGCTGATGAGTAATCCTCAACATCAGATATGGAAACACTTCCCGACTCTCAGATAATTTTTCGTGAATTTCTGTTATTCCACTTTTTAAACCTGTCAAACCTGCCATTCGAGCACATAAAAGTAGCCTTATAAAATCGCTTAGCAATTCCATCGACATTTGTCCAGATACTGGAAGATTGCGGCTTCTTCGAATGGTGAACCACTTCAGTAATGCTTCTTCAACATTCTTGTGATCTGTTTTTCTCAATTTTTTTCTGCCATCTAAATTTTTTTCAGGAGCAGAAATTACTAATTGCCTTTTTTTCCATAAGTTACAAACTGCAGATTTGGATAGCTTGTATTCCCTGCAAATAACAGCTTGATTGCATCCATTTTCAATTTTTCTGATTATGCCCATTTTATCATCAATGAAGAACGTTTTACATTTACTGCTCGCCATAGTTAAATTTGAGGCACTTGTTTGCAGGATTTTTTATATGAACTGAGAGCAAAAAGGAGTTGAAATGAGGGCCTTACAATACATATTAGTGTCCAACCCTTTGACCAATAATGAATAATTACTCCTTCCCTATGACAGAAAATTCATATTGATACCACTGACTCCTTACAGGTGCAACATCTGCTTGGTTTGTTTAGGGATGGGAAAGTGAGATAAAAGAAGCAAACAAGAAAAAATGCTTTTCGCTACATCCCCCTCTATAGATAGTTTTAAAAATCGGCGTATGTATTTATTTTGAAGAAGAAATTTCAAAATTATTATTAAAAAAAAGGAAGAAAAAAATCAGTCGAAGCAGAAAAAAGTTCATTATATCAAATTTCCTCACTTTTTCGGCTCACTATATCCACAAAAATTAACATTATACGTGTATAGCAACGCACGGGACCGAACATTTCGTTCACTATAATCCGTGTTTACTAAAGCGGGGTTTGACTGTATAATAAATGTATTCCAATGTTTAAAAAGTAATAATATTAAACAAAAGCCTTTTCTTTCATAGAAAGGCTTTTATGGTAAAAGAGAAAACTACAATGGAAAGAGAACTATATGGATCATATACGTTTTCTGGCGAATAACACACATATTTTAATTGATAAATGCATGCTACTAACTTATAGTGTCAATTAAGAATAAGTATTTTAGAGGTAAAATGATTCACATTTCAATTTATAAATATTTAGTTTTCCTCACCATGACAAATCAATAATTCAAATATGTATATACTCATACTAGCTGATTTATATACTCATACTAGCTGATTATTTTGAAACCCCTGATATTTTCTGTCAGACTTTCACAAGTGGCAAAGTATGTAAAAACTGTTTATGGCGACTCCTCATCATAATGCTAGTGTGAGGGAGCATTTCACAATAAACACAGCTTGGGAAAATGACACATCTTTTCTTCGAAAGTGTGTGTATGATCTATTAGTTTTAAGTGTAGGGAAAGAAACTTAATTCTCAGGTAAAAAAAACATTCTGACTTAAATTATTTTCCACCACTAAATAAAATCATTTCCAATGATTGCACACACTAGAAAAAATTTGAATAGAATTAAAGTAATAGAAATTTAGCTTTGGTTTTAAAAATATATAAATAATTTTATTTTAAATATCAATATTTATAAAATTTGATGTCTATATACAAGAGAATGTTAAAAATATCACTAATAATTTGTAGAAAGAATATATAATATTATCCATCAACACCTTTTCCTAAGCCAGTCCAGCGGTCTGGAACCCATAGGAAATAACTGTCCATGGCTTCACAGAATCTAATTTTATAAAGCTCAGGAGATACAACTGTAGGCATTTTTCCATGTCCGCCCAGAATTCCTGACGATTTAATCAGCATCTCTACTTTTTTGTCCCAAGTAAAAGTTCGAATATAATCTAGAAAACAAAAGAAAAAGCATTTAAAGTAAAATACATAATCAACAATACCTCCTGTATTATTTGAATGTAGGGTTTAGTTGCACAAGTTCATCAAAAAAGGGGGGATATTTTGTTCTAAACAAATGGTTTTAAAATTAGAGAGGTTAAGTACACACAACAAAAACATCTTAAGACATGATGTTAATAAAATGATACATAACAAAACAAGTACATTTATTTAAAAGTAGATAAAATAGGATAAAAGTTGCCAATATTTATGCAGTAGAGCACCATGAAAAACAAAAATTGTGGATAATTCGTAAAACTCCAAAAGGCGGAAGCACAAAAAACAATTTTAAAATGTATTAACACAAGCGTACATATTTTAAACATACGACAGAAATCTCAGTTCTACATCTAACCACTGAAACAACGAATAAAGAAAAAATTAGTACCGTTATTTCATAAAAGTGTTCAGTTTCCGCTTTTTAAAAAAAATCGATGATTGATCACATGCAATAATATTTTTTATCTCTTCCCGGAATTCGTGAAAAATCAGCACTGCAGATAATTCACTGGCGGATTATCAGGGCTCTACTGTAGTTGAAAAATGTTCCATAAGGGAAAATCTTTTGATTTTACCTATAATTCCAACAATGAGTTGTCCTCTTTCTTCATCTAAACCAACCAACAGTGAGTAATCCATCACTGATTGTTCCAAAAGAAATTGTGTGTCATTGCTGATAGCCAATGTCAGGATTGTTTTGGAATGAGGTCTTATATAAAAGGGGTTATCACAGTTTACTAAAACAAAACAAAAATATTATTAGTATGACATTCTTACATTTTTCAGATTCTTACACATATGAATTTGAGATTCTTAGTCATAGATAAACATCGTTTTACACTTTTTATTGAATTTAACCGAAAGTAATTTCCAGTAGATAAGACACAGCTTATTTATATTTTAAAGTTAAATTGTAACAACGAATCTTGCGTGAGAATTCCCAGATAACCATCGATTTATTAAAAAATAAATGTTAACAAAATTATTTTAAAATCATGAACCTTAGATAGTCTGCTCTGAAAATGGTCTTTATTTTCACATTTTTAACTATTATCTTCTATCATTAAAATAAAGCATGATACAACTTTTTGATTGAAAATAGATTGTATCAGGTCATCTATGAATGTGGTAACATATTCCAATCATGTATTTCAGAGTGGAATATTTGCTTCTAGTTTCCCTTATCTATAGTATTTTTGTAAATAGATTGCTTTCAAATTGTCACAAAATCAGAAAATAGCGTTTCCATTTTATACATCAATCCAATTTCTGTAGTCACTCTTTTTTACAGTCCTAAAATTAATTAATCATCAAGAAAAGTAGAAGGTATGCCGTTTGCAATTTAACTAAAAAAAATTTGCCACTTTCAAGTCCTGATATGTACATAAATATCCCCTTAGCATTAAATAAACTCTGAACAAAGAAAGTGCAAGGGTAAGTCACTGCTAAAATTTGGGTATTTGGTGCTTAAAAGTCATGATTTTTTAAAAATAGAATTCAGCAAATTATGGTGAAAAGAAAAAACGAAAAACCGGTGCAGGCAATGATAATTGAAAATTTTAACATTGTTTCTTGCAGGTGTGATTTTTCTACTAGGAATTAATGAGACTCTATATTTTCTCTAAAATCTATATTTATTACTTTTTTAGTCTTTTATTTTAGTATCTTTATATGATACCACATAGAGCACACCCACACTTAATTTTAAAAAGGAGTTTTTAACAAGATTCATACTAAGAAATTTTTTATTTGACTTCCAGGATTTAAAAAAATTCAACAAAATTTATATTTAATAAAATTGTAAATTAGAATTATAAATAAAATCGGAACTCCATAAAATCATGTATAAATTATTTTTCCTTAAAAAAAAAATCAGGTGATTAAAATTATGCCAACAATTGAAAATAATAAGTTGTCAGAACTATAAATATGACTGAAATGGAAAATAAGACTAAGGAAATTTACTAGGCAATATATATATAAGAACTTGGTTATAAGTACGAAGTTATTGTAAAGAAATAATAATAAAAAATATATAAATACTTGCATTATCAAGGTTAAATTGTATTTAATTTAAGAATATTAAAAAACTCTAAATTCAGCAGCGCGACAGCCCATAGAGGGCCAAGGCCTACTGTGCCCATCTCAGTTTTCTTGACCTTGGGCTCTGGGGTGCAGGAGCAGATGTTCCGGTCCGGTGGTCAACCGAACGCGGAAACCCCAGTGTTTAGTTCCCAAGCATGCTTGGTACTCAGGGGTATTTAAGAAGGGGCTCAGGGGTATTTAAGAATATTATTGAAAACAAAAACGCAATAAACAATTAAAACCAAATACATAGGCCTTGATTAAAATATAAATATAGTAAAGATAAGCACTAATAAGATTGTAAAACTAAATTGTGTGACACTTATTATAAAAAGAACAGAAAAAAACAGAACAGAACACTTATTATAAAAAGAAAATAAAACATTTTAAACAGTAAACATCAAATCACTCTAAAAATAAACTATAACAAATATATAAACAATCCATATCAAATTAAAGTTATTTCATATAAATAAAAAAAAATATAATCACAAAGAATAAATAACTAAAAAATAATGCTTTTAATTAACAGACAAACAGAAATAAAATAATTCAAATGATAAAAACGTGATATTTTAGACTCAGCCATAAAATAACTAAATAAATTATCTTAAAATATGAAACAAAGCAACAAGAAAATGTAAAGCAAGAACTTATTAAACAATAAAATAACTTTTCAGCAAAAGTCATCCAAAACAAATATTTAAAAAATTAAATTCATAAAAATATTATACAATAATCTGTATTTAATTGACATTAAATCATATTTAATCAAATGACAAATGTTTTTTAAAAACCAAAGTAAAGAAAACCATTTAAATGCAATTGGTTAGGATTTTCTATTTAAAAAAAAAAAAAAAAATTATGAATAAAATTAATAAATATATAGAAAATACAAATCACGATGGTAAAACTGAGAAATTAATAAAAAATATTTTTAAAAAAACTTATTATTTAATTGAAATTATAATTAATGATTTATTAAAATCCCCAAATTAACTAATTTTAAAAAAAACTAATGCTAAAAAAGCGGAATATATTCTATACCTAAAAGTAAAAAAAAAAAAAATTAAATAGAAGGAAAACTTATAAATCAAATTAAGTAAAAACAACACTTAGAAATTACCAAACAGAAAGGACATTTAAAAAAAAAAATATTAAATCCCAGGATAAAGTAGGATATAAAAAAATCAAAAAATAAAATCTTTATCATAAAATTCACGAATAAGAAGAACCAATTTATTAAGTACAAAATTTATTACAAACAGAAAAAAAAAAATCAGAAATGCCTCATTTGTAAAAAGAGAAAGCTGCAATCTGCTTCATAAAATAATCGTCTGCTTTTAGTAATAAATATTTGCATGCTTATGTTAAACAACAACCTTCTGCTTTTACTTCTTTATAAAAGCAAAAGATTTTTAGGGAAAGCAGATGTGATTGGCAAAACTTGCAAATGATATCACACCTTTAAAGAATCAGAATTTAGTTAATTAAAAAATATAGTTTCTTTAATAGATATCAAATAAACATAGCAGACAAAAAAAAAAACTTTGTTCCCAATAACTAATATATTATTCGCGATCGCAACACTCGATACGCCATCTAGAGGGAGACTGTAAATATCCTGCATTAGTTCCCACATAACTATTGGCAATGACGGACGCCATTTTCTTAGCATAAAAAAAGAAGCAAAATTTCCCTAAAGAAAAGGTAAAACTTCTTGAAAAAACTAATCAGAACATGCCAAACATTGAAGCAGAACACGCTAAGCATTTGAAGAACAACTTCTCAATATTTTTTACCTTTCTATTCATGATCACTTTCTATTCATGACAACATAACATGATTTCATGATCACTTGCTGTTACAGATGTAATAATTTTTAATATAATAAATAATTTTTCTGTCTTCACAAAATAATTTTTCTGTCTTCAATTCATTACAAGTTAAAATGAAATCAACATTGCTTTCCTCATTCCAATGAATAAATGTGTTCCAATGAATTCCATACAGAACTGTAATAGTTATAGAATATTCTTCTTCTTCATAGAATAGTATATATTTCTGTATCTACATAATTCAGAAAACAACAATAAAGAATAATCCGAATTACTTGAAAAAGTATCTTTTGTGCTGATTATAAATAAATTTTTTATCGTTTTCTTGGTAAGTGTTTTTTAGTTTTGAAAGAATTTCAACTAGAATACAGCTATTCTGTTTTTAAGCTACATATTAAAATTCATATCGAGATCTTACAATTATAAAATTTTGATGTGTGATATGTTACCTAAAAGTAATGAAGGGATAAACTATGTATATATTATTTGAGAATAAAGTTTTCAAACAAAGAACATATCATTTTGGAATTCTTATAAATCAGGTAAGTGTTATGATTTTTATAATAAAAAATTTGCTTGTAAATAATTTTTTTTTCTTACTTGATGATCGTTCTCTACAAAATGGTTTTTTTACGTCTGATTAAATACTATAAGAATTAAAAAAAGAAACAAAACGAAAGTTTTTATTGAAAAATGAGGAAATTTTAAAATCGTTTTTATCCTACGAATTCTTTATTTTACGTTTTTTAGTTTATAATTTTTTGATAAAATTGTTGTCAAAATACTTTTTTTGAAAAATTAAATGGTATTAAATTATGTGTTTATGTATACTTCTTGCATATTCTAATATTTGAAGTAATATGATTCAGAAAAGTATGGAAGAAAAATTCGGAACTTACGTATTAACCACAGCTACAGATTTGGCAAATTTTTAAGTGCCGCCAATCTACACTTAAAATTTTTGGAAAAAATCTTAAAATGAAACGCTTTGTTTAAAATCAAAGTAGTCAATCGGATTTAGGTGGAAAATGGGCCGATATAGAGTTTAGCATAGATTCAAAACAAACTTTTCTCTCACCTGATTCTATAGCCATTATGAACTCTAATAAATAAGATTCAAAATGAAATAACATTTCCAAAACGGACTTTTACTAAGATAAAGTTTCATGTTATGGACATTGGTACATTTTCGTTATATTTCACTCTATAAAATATTTCGCTCTTAAAAAAATAAAATTGCATCTTGTTTTGTTTTTGGCAAGTCCCAAAGACGCATTTTCGTAACACTAAAAATGGCGACAAAAAAAGAATAGTTCTTTTTTTGTTTCGTAAGCATTCTTTATTTTACGTTAAAATTTAAATGGGCCTTTCATGTTATACCATTAAATTTAGTAAAACTATTTCTCAGGCATTAGGTTTGAACTTTTATAAGAATATACCTATTTTTTTCTCTTTATTTACAAATATTTTTCCGATGTGTTCTGGATGTTCCTTCTCTAAAAAAAAAGGAGATACCATTTTGTTTTCGTTTGCATAAGAAAGAAAACAAGCATTTTTCTTTTTTAAATGTAATCAGCCATAATAAAGATGGAACGTTACAATGCTACATGCTACATTAAAGACGTCTCCAGTGTAACTGAATGACTGTTCATATGGAAATCGCAGGGATTCGGCACATACAACAACGCCCCCTATAGTTCGTTGCGATCGCGAATCCTAAATTAAAAAACAGTCATTTATCATAATAAATTAAGATAAGGGAAAATTGAAAAAGGGGTATTAAAAAAACCTGACAGGTCAAAACCAGTAATGGGCATCATTAACGAAAATTTTATTCATGACTAAATTTATTCAGAATAAATCTGAATGATTATTCATATGAAAATTAAGTCATTATTCATCATTCTTTATGCAAATGTATAAAAAATTTTGAATAATGATTGATGAATAAACTCATTAGTCATGACTAATTTTTCTGAATAAAATTTTGAATAACCAGCGAAAAATGCAATCCATATGTCTTTGTGTATAACGAGGAGCAAAACATCGTTTGCTCTAAAGGAATTTAACTATAACTTTTAGGAATTTAACTATAAAGCTAAGACAAGTATGAATATTTATTTTTATGTTATTTTAACTTACTCCAGCGTAACATACTTAGTTGTGCTAAAAAGTAGGTTTATAACAGTTTAGTTACTTAAGTTCATTTTAAAATTTTGTTCTAAAATCTATAAAACACAATTTCTTATAGTTTTTGAAAGCAAATGATAATCTTATTTTAAATTTTAAAAAAAAATTTTAACTTAAAAAATTAAACGCTTTTTTGCCATGTAACCATTTCTCAAAAGTATGCATTATGTTAGACAAAAGTAAATTTCCTCAACTATTATATAAATATACTTGAAAAGGATTAACGTTTTATTTGTAGTTGTCATAATGGTAGTCAGAGTATTCCGTACCCATTTTTGTTGACCAGTGAAATTATTCAGTTATTCTTGACTAATGAATAAAGGATACTGAATAAAGAATAATGAATGATTTATTCTTTATTCAAAATATTTCTGACTAATGAATAAATCTTTATTCAGAGTTAGAATAATTATTCATCATTCTTTATTCATTATTCTGAATGACAAATGCCCATCTCTGGTCAAAACTCTCAGAGCAGAAATTTCCAAGTTCCTTAACTTAGACATCCAATTTCTAACACCTTTTTTAAGTTTGATGAGACAGTCAGGGGAAATAACAGGCATTGTTTAATATTCATATTTTTAATTCACCATTGCTAAAAATATAAAAATAAAATTTTTAATCCCTATTAATAAACTATATTTAAAACTATGCGAGTGTGTGCTATTTTATGTGTAAATATTTATTTTGAAATTTAAATGATGAAAAATACTGAAGAAAAATGATGCTAAACAAATACAAAATATACAGTGATACAATACAAAATGAAATAATGCTAATCCCATAAATGACATTGTAAAGAAAAGTAGCAAATTGATCACTTTTTAAAAGATTTTCATCTAAAAGGACAACATCCTCTTCTACACCACTTGTATTGACTAGTCTGTTGCGGATGCTTCCTTTCAAGTCATATTTCTTTGTAATGGTTCGCTGATAAAATAAATTTTCCATAACTAGAAGATCCATTTTTGTGGCTGAATTGGTTGTAGTATTTTTGAAGCCTATCCTATAGATTCCAACAATTTTGGCCAGCAAAGTAGGTTTCTGAAAGTAAAGCTATGTCATTAAATGCAATCTTAGCATTAGCAGACAGTAATTAATTTTTTCTAAGGCCAATGTATTTTTAGTAATTATAGATTATTAATTTGGTTTTTAACTAATTTAATTTTAAAATTTTTTTTTCATCAGTAAATTAAAAACTAGTCTCTCTAATAATTGAATATTACAAAATGTTAAGTAAAATACTGATAAAACTATTAAGTTTTGAGCTCAATTGAAGTTATTTACCATTAATTCAAATTTTTTGAAACTAATCATTAATATAAGAATGGGAAATCAGTAATTTGTGCATAAAAATTTATATTTAAAAACTCTTTACTGTTGTTGTTGTTTCTCATCCCCACTGGTCTAGCGGATCTAGACCAGGTCCATGAGTCCATTCACCCTCAGGAAATCAAAAAACAAGACTGGGTCGCGCAGAAAATCCTCCTTTTCAAAATCTACACAGATAAGGAGGTGGATCAGGCAGGCTGCACTGGAGAAGCATTTGTTGCAGGTGGGGTAGATCTTTCGCTGCTGTTCATACCTCATGCACTTTAGGTGACTACTGATGAATCTAGTGAACGCGGTCTGGTCATCTCTATTACCCCTGAAGGTCAAAGCACGAACTGGCTTATCCCTGGAGTACCAGATATGTACTGGGGGAGTATTCCAGACTAGCTGGACATCTTTCTTTCTAATGGAGTGAATTTCCGAGGGTGTGAGTGCCAGATTTTCCGGCAGGGGTTCCATATTGGATGATCACAGATACTTGAAAAAGGAACCATGACAGATGAGAGGTAGGGAGATAATATCTTCAAGCCCTATGGCAAGCGAATAGTTGGTCCTGATTTTATTTAAATGGATGACAATGCCTATCATAATAGAATTCATCAGGTTGATGATTTCCTCAAAAGTATAGATATTTGCCAAGGATTACCTAGACATATGTTCAGACTTGAATAGTGTGTTTCAATACCTGTGAGAGTCATCCAGGACCTGAAAATAAAGTAGCTGAACAAATAAGACCGATTGCCACAGGACCTCTTAGAACCAAAAAGGAAAAACAAATTTTCAAAAGCCTTACAAACAGTTTCATGAACTAATATATTCTAAAGAACTTTATTAAAGGAAAAAAAAGCATTTACAGACATTTTTTAATGATGCCAACGATTGACTTATAAGCCAATATTAAAGTAGCAACATGGAAGTTATAGCCTTGTCATTGTTTACAATTTTAGCAATTACAAGGCCCATTTCATTTGAATTACAAGGCCCATAAGTAAAACATTCAATAATTGTTTTACTTATTATTAAAATAAAAAAAACATCAGCAATCAAATTTTAAAAAAAAGAAAGAGATTTCTGCTTATATTGCAAATTAACCCATAAAAAACAGTTTAAAAATTTTTTATTAGAAAATGCGCTCAAAACCCAAAATGAAAAAAGTAGATAACTGAGAAACAGTGATGCTATGTTAAATTCAAAAACATTCTGAAAACCAAATATGGGAATCTAAAAAATTTAATAAATTTGAGTTTTGTTTTTAAAAAAGAAGTAAAAGTTAAGGTTTGGCACAAAATGAAAATTTCAAGCAATTTACCTGCTCTAAATAGGCTTTGTTTAAGTACTGGAAATAAGATGGCGCCAAGTCCATAAATGATTGCAATTCTAATCTGGGCATTTGTTTCAGAATAAAACGATCATCTGAAAATAAAAATAAAAAAAATAATAAATAAAAATTTAAAAAAAGAAAAAAAAAAAAAAAGAAATACATTCAAAAATTTATATTTACAATATACTTTTATCACTATATAATATTTCAATACTTCATTTTATTTAACTTTATGCTTTAATGTTATTTAATAATGCTTCATGTTAACTTACTTTAACCCTTTCGCGATGCGAAGCTCGAAAGCGCGCTTACCGCTGAGGCCGGCAGTCTCTCTCGCGTGTGTCTCTCCAGGGCCGAAGGGTTTTTTGCCGTTAAGCCTAATTCCATGAAATTACCGAAATATCAACACGTTGTTTAATATTGTTCTGTAGAGTATTTAAATGACATATGCTTCATATATATTTCTATGGACACTTTATTTACTTAAGTTATTTCTTATTTAAATATATATTTTACGCATTTTATTTTCATTATGTACTTATCATTTAATAACATTTAACATTACATATCTGAAAACTAAATACATGACTTAAAGTTCTTTTTTGGTATGAAAAATTTTAAAACAGGGATCTACAAGATCTAACTATCCACTAAAAACGAAACCGAAAACCGAAAGTAGCGGAGAAAAACCTCCCCTGCTTACTGTAAACAAATACCACATGCGAATTTAAAGAGCCGTCTTAAAACATTCCTCCCCCCTAAAAACCAAGTGAATGTACTCTCATCTTGAGTAGAAGGTCAAATGTACATGCATCTGAAACCATATGGACATACAATGCCATCTTTTGGAAGAAATTGTATTTTTTAAAACGTTCCGAAACGCTGGCACAAATGTGTGATGGCCGGGGGTGAACAAGAAAACTCTCTGGCACGCGGGTGTATCGGCCAGGAAGTGAGTGCATTTCTTGCTGGCACATATATGAGACAGTCGGCGAGAAAGGGTTAATACTGATTATTTTTATTTATACACAACTGCTGATTAATATCATTACACTTTTATTTTGGTTTTTTCATGGAAAGCATGCAAAATATGCAATATTTAAGTTACTGTTAAAACTGCTTCCATTAATATCTGCATCAAATACATATTGGTCATAAATAAGGATAAAAATATTTTTTAACATACACATGTTAAAAAAAAATAAATTCTGCACCTATTATTACGCATCTGCGCATGGTTTTGTAAATCCCGATATTTTTAATATGTATTAATACAACAACGGATCACGCATTTAAATGTGTCCTTAGTTTTTGCCGCAAATAAAGGGTACATAAATCTATGAGGAATTGCAAATCTAAGAGTATTCTTTTTAATTATTTTTCAACAATTATTGTACACTTTTTTACAGGATTTAAAAAATCTTGATATTTTTAATCTGGTATTATAAGGACTTAAGATTTTCAAATCAGGCATTTCAACCGTATCATTATTAATGTACTTTATCTGCGCTGGTTTCATCATCAATCCAAGTTTTTATTCAATTTTTCTTTTCTTTTTTAGTTACTGCTAGATATTTCCATTTTTTTTTTATAATCTCAATATTTTTAATACATTACTATAACATGCGAAATTTAAAGTGGGTTTCTTAAACTGTTTACTGTTCTTGAACATTGTTATTAATTTTTTGTTGTTACTAATTTTTTGAAACTTAAAAGAGAGCTTTAAAAACTGTTTGAAATTTAACATTCATAAAATCTCTTTTAATTCACAAAATACAAATGTCCTAAAGATAAAAATATGCTGATCTGAATGTTGAATCTTATTTAATGCTATAATGCAATAGTTTTATTTTAAATCATGCAATTTCTTTAATTAAAATATAATAATTCTGCTTCTGAATGTTTCAAGCATAAAAAAATGTTTCTTTAACTCATAGCTTATTTTGTTTGATAATTACATTACTTAACTAATTTTAAAAATTATCAAAACAAGAATTTGGTGATACTCTAATTTATTTCAAACATTCTTAGACATCAAAACTTAACCTCAATTTTCCCACATTGTTTTATTTTGCATTAATACTTTTGCAGGAACGCAATGATAGGTGAATATTTAAAAACTACACATTCATGTTTATTAAAAATAATCCAAATTTAAAATTAGCAGTAAAACTCCAAATTAAAAAAAATTAAGAGAAGATATGCAATACTTTTCCATTTGGTTCTATGCCAGCTAATAGTGTTCAGATAATAAATAAAAAAATAAATTATTAAAAAGATATTTTCGTACAAAATTAAACTTGATTTCGTTTAAGAAAACCATTAAATCAATTTCACACAATCCTGATCGAATTTTATGCATAGTAGTGTTTATTGATGAAAAAATAATAAGGTCTCTATTCAGTCTTTCTAGTAATTAAATTAAATACTGTTTATGCTTCAAAATTAAATTAAAATATATCAATGTAAAACATACCATGAGTTTTGCAAAACATTGATCCTGATTTTCCACCTCTAGCAATCCACTGCACACAATGAGATAATGAACGTATAAAGCGCTCTTCACCTTCAGTGAAGATCAGGCTTCTGAGTTTCCTAAACTGTTCAGCATAATAAACCCTGCAGTAAAACTTAGTTGTACTGTCAGAAAATTGAATCTCAAGGTGCAAAGTGGATGTTTTACCGGCAGTTTTCAAGTGTGTTTTGTCCGTTGAATCCAGAGAGAAATCTAAAGTTGAAAAGAGTGTAATTTAGGAAACAAAACAAATATCAGTAAAAATTTTAAACATGAAAAATTATATATTGTTTTACTTTTTCAATGGAATCAAAGTTATAGCTGAATCAATAAATAACTTACGGATTACTTTTAAAATATAGATACAATACAACCACGATTATCTAACACCTTCTGGACCAGAGGTATGATGGAAAATGGAAAAAGATGATAGAGGACCGTTTTAAGTGTAAATGATTTTAAGTGTATAAACATTAAACTATGAGTTAAATTACTTAAAAGAAATAGTAGCTTTAGTAACGCTTATAATTTTCAATGTTGAATATAACCATAGTGCATTTTGAAGGGGAAAAAAACATTTATACATTTTTTTTTGTAGCAAATTTTTTCACTTGTCACAAAAGTAAGTGGGTAACACCATCTGTATTATATGTGATGGTGTTACCCATTAACAATGCTGAATATGAATCAAAACACAAATCTATAGTGTGCTTCGGAAGCAGTGATTATTAAAGTGTAATTTAATACAGCGTTACACAATTAGGGTTATATACTTCATTCCACCTTTACTTGGCAGTGCTGTGAAAGGCACTCAGACCTGATCACAGCCATTGTCAGGTGAGCCACTTATTTAACAGTGTTCAAAGTCAAAGTAAAAATTTTCAATGACAAAATGACTTTACATGTTCCTTTTGCTTAGATTTATAAATAAAATGTATTTAATAGAGAAAAACTTCAGATGTATTTTATAAACAAAATGTATGTATTTTATTATATCCATTTACAACCTAGTAATTTTAAATCTCGGAACAACCCAAGAACTATTTGTCAGAACGTATTGTTACATTAGTTGCCTTTCCAAATATTGCCAAGTTAAGGTGGAACAAAGTATTGTACAGGGTGCAAAATTAAAATCGGATAATCCTGAATAACTTTTGATCAAATTATCAGATCTTCACGTTCTAGGACTCAATCTTAATGGTTCAAAGGGGTTAAACTCAAATACGTTAATTAATTAGTAGTACAGGCAATATTTTAAATTACGAAACCCGACACAAAAAGGCACCTTCTCTAAATAAAAAAACTTTTTTTCTTACCGATATTGAGATATTTGTCTTGTTTGGGCCCCTTAATATTATTTTTACTTTTTGCAACTTTTGCCATATCTTGAGAACATTTTAAGAGAATTGATAAATTTTTGCACGCAATTACAAAATTCGTTTATCCAAAGATAATTTCAAGCATAAAATACCATTTAGTAAATTATTATTTTTCATTATTACATTTATGTAAAATTGGTTGAATAGCTCTTGAGGAATCAAATTTTAAAAATATGGCTTTTTTTAAAGTCAATTTCTCTGAAATTACTTGATATATCACTCAAATTTTGTACTTTGCCATGTAAAATTATGCTCTTTAAAATGAAGTAAAAAAATTTATACCTAATTCAAATTTTTAATAAATAATGAGCTGATTTCATAATAAAAAATATTTATTAAAAGACATTTTTAGAATGGAATTATCTTTGGGGAATGAATTTTATACTTGTGTGCAAAAATTTATCAATTCACTTAAAAAAAGTTTTTAAGATATCGCAAAATATGCAAAAAGTGAAATTTACATTCTGGGATCCAAACTTTCTTAGCCAAATAATCTGGTTTGGTCAGGAAATCATTCTCCTGACCAAACTATGGACCCCCATATATTTAAGAGGGATCAGAAATCTTAATCTTTTGAAAAAAAAGGTATGTTTATTCAAAAAAAGTATAAAGTATATTTTTGTGTCTAATTTCATAAATTAAAATATCGTGTCTACAAATTAATTAGCACTGGAATCATTAAAATTGAGTCCTGAAACGCAAGGATCTGATCATTAGAATTAAATGTTATTCAGGATGATAATTTTTTTTTTTTTTTTTGGTGCGTTGTATATAAAAAGGAAAACAGAGAAAGATTTCCTTGGATGCAGAATTAACTAGATTTAAAACAGTTAAAGCTTATAAAAGTATTCAGTTTATGTTTCTTAATTCTGTCAATGTAAAAAAATAAAAATAAGACATAAAAAATAAAATTCTATGTCTTAAGCTGAATGCAAAAAAATTAAGAGTCACAGGTAAAATTAGACTACCAACCAATCTTACCCACAGTAGCAGATCATATCATATATATGGCTCATCATAATTATTCTAATGAAACAATAAACATAAGGAGCACAATATAACTGATTAAAAATTTAACATTTTAATTGTAATTAAAAGTTTATAACATAATTTAGGCCCCTGCACAACAGATATTTCATTCTTTGGACTGAATGAAAAAATAAATACGAAAAATAAAAATAATAAATAAAAAAATACACTTCAATTGTAAAAAGTGTAAAAATTTAAAATGTAAAAAAAAAAATTAAATTTCAGGAAAGAAAAGTCTTGTGGGTGGGTGGTAGCTGTAACTTTCTTACATAAGCATGAAAGTGGTTTTGTAATTTCTAATGACAAAGGGGTGATGAGGTCTAAAATTGCCAAAAACTGCTTATATGGTATTTAACAGTCCCCATACAATATAATTGTTGATAGTACTCTAACTGATAAGTAGGCTAGACTAATTCCATCACGTTTTACACAAATTAAATATAAAAGCTGGATTTAAAGAAAAAAATGAAATATTTATCTATAACAAAGAAGCCTACCAAAGGTGTCCTCGCTGCTAAGCTGACCACCCTCAGACTTCAAAGAAACATCACTTTGCATCTTTGAAATTTGTCTATGTTTTAATAAAGGACTAGATGTCAAGCTATCTTTCTGTGATACATTTAAAGTATTTAAATTGAGTTTAAGTTCTTGCAGTTTTTGATCATAATCATCAGTTGCTAAGGCATAAGCAATTACAGAACTAGGCTCTTCTTCATGGACAACAATAGGTAACTAAAAATAAATAAACCACAATTTTTTAAAAACAGAATATTTTGGACATGCTTACTTAAATGTATAATAATATACATAAAAGTGTAACATATTAAACGATAAATAAAAGTGCAACATATAAATAATCTTAAATAACAAATTAGAAAACTTATAACTAAATACTATTCAAGCTTACAATCATTATAAATTTTTTTACCAACACTATACTGAATTAAATTACAGGGTAGATGAAAATTACTATTCAAACATAGTAAAATCTATTTGAAAATAATTTTTTTCAACAGTTTTTTTGTTTTAATTGAATTGAATGATAAATTTAAGGATGCAAGGAAATAAGAAAAATAAACAATATGCTTTTAAAGATCAAAGGCAAAAAACAGTGGCAAAATAAAATATACTGTAAGTGTAAACTTTATATGAATCGAAATATTTTTGCACATAATTATAAAATTTGTTCAAAAGATCCTAGATAATTTCCTGAAGTTAAAAAATTTTTACATTATTTTAAACTATTAAATTTCAACTGACAAATTATAAAATTATTTAAATATTTTCTGAATAATGAAATTTTAAAAAAGCCAAAATTATAAACTTTTATTTCGCAAGAGCTATTCAAACAATTTTGAATTTCGTCATTTATATCTAGTTTAAAATGGAATAAAAATTTGTGTATCTTAGAATTCAAAAAGTTTTCAATAAAAAAGGAATAATTTTTAAAATTTACTTTTCACAATGTCTTTGGAAAAACAAATTTTGTAATTGTGTTCAAAACTTATTCAATTCATTTAAAAACTTTTTAAGATGTAGTTAACTTTATGCTTTAAAAAAAAACAATTTAAAAAAAAAAAAAGTGAAATTAACATCAAGAGACCTAAACTTTTGATTGCTCTCATGACTAAATTATTGGAACTATGTTTTGAAGATTGCATCTATTCTCCATATTTTGATGGTCTGAAATCCATATTCATTGAAAAAAAGGGTATGTTTATTCAGAGAAAGTATGTTTTTGTGTCTGTTTCAGTAACTTATTTGCAAGCCAGCACGAACTAATTAGCATATTTGAGGTACAACTATTAAGAGTGGCAGTTATAAAATGAAAATATAATTATTAGAACAAAAATTATTCAGATTGTTCAATTTTATTTTATGCACTGTATGTACTATCTTCATAAAATATATAAAGAGTGGATAAAAATGGTGAATGCTATAAAACTGTGCAAAGGTATAATGTACAAATAAAAACATATTTAACAAACATAAATTTTTTTAAAATACCTTTGGCATAGGTAACAACAAATGTTCTAATGGAGAGAAAGGGCTTTCAATCGGAGTGAAGGAAGAACTATTCAAAAACTGAGATAACATAGTTTTAACACTTCTTTCTCTTTTTTCAGGTTTAGCTCCATCAACAGAAACTGGAGAAAAAAATAATTCAGATGTTAGAGCTTTACAAACAACTGCTAAAATAGAAAGACAAATAATTAATATAAAATACAGATAAAAAAGAATAACCATATACTTTGTTTTTCTGGAGTAAACTTCAAGCTTTGATTGCTCTGTGGAGTTGTGCTGTCAACATCTGATTTAGATCGAACATGATGCTTAGGTGTTACAGGTAAAGGCGATTCCTCTTCAAATTTTTCTTTAAAAGTAAGAACGGAAAATACAGAAAGAGGATCTAGGTACAACTAATAGTTAAATAACAAATATCATCTTAATTTATATTACCTAACTACTTATTATTACAATTTTTTATTTTAAAGCGATTAAAGGAGTTTTTTTTAATTATCTTAAACTATTGTCAAAAAATTGAAGAAAATGTTTTGTGTAGAATTACATTATATTTTTTATTGCAAGTACTTATTTTTTAGATCATAAGAAGTTTATAAGCAATGCATATTTTTGTATTACCAATTCAATATACAAGGAAACTTATTTATTCCACAACTGCATTTAAATTCCTGACTTAATTACAAAGTCAAAGTTTTCGAATTAAGATTATATAGAAATGATTTTTTATTGCCAACTAAATATCAGTTAAAAGTATTTTTCTACAAAAGCTTTAGTTTCAGCTTAAAATAAAATTTATGGAATTTTCATGTATATTATTACATGTTTAATTTAATATTACCCATTAAAATATGTGATCACTGAAGATTTAAATCTTCTAACATTTTTAAGTGATTTTTTTTACTAGCTAACAAAACTTATTTGGCATTGGCAATGTTCAAGTCTATATCATTAGAATTACAAACTTGGTTAGAAGTAGTTGGGTTTCCTATGTGAATACTTCAAGACAAATTTAACCTTGTATCAGTCATATTGATGTGTTTCTCGTAGAATTGTTAGAGCAAAACCAATACTTGAAGAAATCACTAGGCTCATTGAATTGCGGACAATGTTTTGATTCAGAAGTGTCAATGGTATTTATTGTGCTAGTTTAAAGTCAATTATGTCTAAAACTCTATAGATGATTTTTTAAAAAAATTTAAGCAAAATGTAGTTTGATCTTTCAATTAAATGCATATAAATAGAAACTAAAGAGCAAAATGGGTGCAAGTACAGGATTTACAGGCTAAATTTTTATTGTTTAGTTGTTTGAGAAGCATATATATTACGCTCTTAAAACATAATTATATCAATGATTAAAAGCATCAGTTGATAATCGATACAATTTTATTATGTATCTTCTTTTGGTAACAAAAATTCATACGGTTGATTTAATCTTATTCAAAAAAACATTGATTTAATTATACAATAAAGAGAAATTAAACAGAGTTTATGCAGTAATAAAAATATTATTAACAACAGAAATTTAACTGTTATATTGGACTGTTAATATTTACTGTTGTGGTACCAAATAAATCCAAGCTTCTAAATTTTATCAAATGTTGGGATTCAGACAAATTTTAACATAAATACAAGAAGAATTTCTGAAAATTGTAATTATGATAATTTAGAATGCAGAGGCCCTTTAAGAAATATTAACTGATTACAGCCAGAAGACATCCAAATTTGTTCAAATCTATATAGTTCTCTTGCTAAAAATTTTATAAAGACTTATTTTAATGAAATCCTTTTTCTTTTTTTATTAGTCCAGAGCACAACTATCTACTTTTAACTAGCAGTACTCAAAAAATTATAGAAAAACAACATTTCTTTCTAAATAATTACAAGTGCACAACTTTGTTCAAATTCAATTTTATTCTCAAAACTATAATTCTATGATAAAGCGTAATTAAAAGATAATTTATAAAATGTTATTTAAAAAATCTCTAATAAAACGTAATTTAAAGTGTACTTAATTAAAAATTCCATTGGCTTCAAATTTTTTTAAAATGGAAGTAAAATTCGAATGTTTCAAGCATAAAAACATAAGCATCCATTTTCAAGATTTGCTAGACATCGTCTTCAGTTTCTAAGGATTATTTATTTGGCAATATAAAATAGTATAAACTTGCATACCTTTTAAAACCACATAAGTATCATAATCCTCTAAAGAAGCATTTAATCCAGCTGATATGCCAGGAGTCCCATGATAAACAAAACTTGTGTCATAACTTGAGAGTTTCCTTTCTCCTAGAATAAGTAATTAAAATCAATTTCTTTCTAAAGATTTATTGGCTTAAAAAAAAAAAAAAATTATACTCACTTTCAAAAAGTGTATTGTTAAAACGTTTACAATGAAAAACAAGCAAATCAGGTTCACTGTCAGCTCGATTTTTCTTTAGCTTTGACATATTAACTGTTTGCATTTCATATTCTGTCAAATCAACCCATGAATACGAACGAGAGCTGGTAGATAATTTTTTTAGTACACCTTTTCCAAACATCTCAGCATATTTTTTAGTCTTTTCTGATTCAAATTTTGAGAATGATGCTAAAACACTATTTATTTTTCTCAAATCCGTCTCTCGGCCACTATTTACACTTAGCACTGTAGAGTTAAAGACATCTTCATCAGCAGAATAGTCAGAGCTTTTAACAACTGATCCATCCTGCAAAGTAATTCGGAAACTTCAATTTGTAGTAATATTTAAGATATAAAAATAGCTACTTTAAGGAAAATATAATTGATAGATCAGTAGAGGTTTCTTGAAAATAATGTGGAAATTTTTTGCTATATATTAAATAAACAAAAATTAATACTGCTAAGCAAGAAATTATAATATATTATCTAAAACTATTAATAGTTCAATGCAAAATAAAAAATTAAGTACAAACATCAAACAAAACTAATTTAAAGATAAGCTTATATATTAGATAGATTTTTTAATTAGTTTTACATGATTGTCTTTCTCAATCTCCATACAAATGATTTACTATATTTTTTCATTTCTCAGTATTATTACTTTTCACCTCATTACACATAAACATTTTTACAGTCTATTCAAACAGAAATAAAATGTAATAAAAACTTAACCAAAATTAAAAACACAAAATTCTGTAAATATTAGGCATGTATTGTCAAAACATTACAAATAATAACTCTCTGAACTTTAGCTCTGGCTTTTTCCCAATTCGCAGATGTTGCTTTAGTGCATGAAAAATCATTTGTCCTATTATTTAATGACAGTTATTCAGAACTATTCCTATAATCCCATTATTTAATTAAATTATTCAGTATATATTTCATTACAATTTTCCCAGGATATCAAAGCTTTGTGGATTAGACAAATTTATGGTAAAATATATTTTGATAATAAATATAATTGAAAATAAGAAAACTATATTTGAGAATTGAAATTCGGTTCTCAAGGTTAAATCACCCGTGAACAATATAATGGGACTATTGGTATTAAGTATTTATCATTACCATATCAGTATATTAAGTATTTATCCTCATATCAGTTTATTAAGTATTTAACCTATATTATCCATAATTTTTCTTAGAAAAAAATTCTTTTTAAAAATTTTTTTCGATATTATTAGTGTCATTCGATATCTAGGAAAAAACTGTATGTAAACTGTATGATTGTGTAAACTTAGCTGTTAATGAAAACATTATGATTTATTTGAAACAATAATTCTTGAAGCTACTGTTTCTTATAAAATGGAGAAAAAAAGAGAAAACCATCCTCTGCTGATTTGAAATCAAAAAAAAACTAAAGAAATTAAAGAAAACTAAAAACTAAAGAAAATAACATTAGAGCTGGAACAAGAAAATAGTACATTAGCATAGTACAAATTAGTTCAGAATTATAGATTAATTAGGAAAGTTTTTCATACACAAAATAAATAGATAGAGTAATGAATTTGTTCTTTTATTTAATAGTTTTAACACTTAGATATTTATACAGAAATAGAGTAAAAGCTCAAAATTATTATAAGAAAATCAATATTATTATCTTCTGTAAACAATAAGTTGTGTATTAAGATTTATAAAAAAAGCAAGTGATAATTATGAGTAAAATATTTTAAAAAATAGTTTATAAAAACAATGCAATAAAAATACTTAAAGGTTACGAACAAAAGCATTAATATATATCTCTATATAATATTAAAAGATAGAAGTCTGATGCTTGGCAGTCACGTGACTTCAACCAATCAGAAACACCAAATAGCCATATTAGCGTGAGACCACATTTGCGTTGACCAATAGCAAATTTTTAGGCTTTCAATTTATTCAGTTTGATTTGTTACAACTCAACATCCAGCATGAAGTGTTTTCACGTGAAAGTTTATACTTCGTTTGTTTTTATGCATTCTATTATTTTTACAAGTTTTTAACTTTTCAAATTCTGTTTTTGTAACGGAACATAGTTTGTGGTTTTTTTCTTGTTTTGTTTATATCTTTCTAAAATGGAAAATAGCAACTCTCGCACTCGGCAAAATCAACCAGGCCACAGTGACGAGCAGAGAAAACAGCAACATGAATGAATTATGAAAGAAATAGAGAACTTATAAACAGGCGTCGACGCGAAGCTAGAGTTGTAGCAACAAATAGGATTGAAAATCAATACCTAGGTGAATGTCTGAGTAACGACTGCCCTACGCTTACAATTGGTGGCATGAATGTAAAATGAGATTACTGTGATGCTTTACCTTTTCAAAATGAGCATGGAAGAATCAAGCATAATTGTTGCCATCATGGTAAAATTCAACTAGAATCCCCCTAGTACCCAGAAGCACTAAGAGAATTATTATTAGGACACTCTTCTGATGCAAAACATTTCAGACAGAACATATGCTCATACAATGCAGCATTTTCACCTGCTGAGGAGATTCTTTTTAATGGTATAAGTTGTGTTACAGTAAAAGGTGAAGTAAATGCACTTGAAACTACTAGCCTTATACCAAAAAATGTTGAAAAACCAAGATATGCACAAATTTATATTCATGAAAATGATGCAGCATATACTTATAGGTTATATATACTTATACTTATAGGTTTGTTTATTACCTTTACTGCCAACCTGCAATGGCCTGAACTTTGAGATTTCCTTAGAACACTACCTGCAGGCTATACTGCAAGTGACATTCCACATGTGGTTGTTCGTGCTTTTTTTATTAGATTTGATACTTTCATAAAAGAAATCTCTTCTGGAGCTGTTTTCGACAAGATATTAGGGTATACATATAATATTGAATTCCAGAAAAGGGGTTTATCCCATGCTCACTGTTTGTTCATATTAAATCCTAGAGACAAATTACTGACACCTGAAGCGCTTGATCGTTTCATTTGTGCTGAAATACATGTCAAAGAAAATTTTCCAAACTGGAATAGAAAAGTCATGAAACAGATGTTACATGGACCTCATACTGCAGTAACTTCACGTTACAATACTTCAACTGGCATTTGTCATAAAAAGTTTCCATATGCATTTAATGATGCCTCTGATATGTCTGGGGATGGTTTTCCTCTCTATAGACGCAGAGACAATCGTGCAGAAATGCATTTTTACAACAAAAGAATTAACAACAGACTTATTCCGGTCGATAATTCCATGGTAGTGCCTTATAATTCATACTTACTTATGAAATATGATTGCCATATAAATGTGGAGTATTGCGGTAGCATCATGGCATATAAATATATATTTAAGTATGTCAATAAAGGGCATGATAGAATTCATGTGATGATTGCAAACAAGCAGGAAAGCTCTATAACTAATGAGATCCAAGACTATGTTGACACTCGATATGTGAGTTCGATGGAAGCTGCTTGGCGTCTGTTGGAATTACCTCTCCATGAAAACAGTCATTCAGTTATGCGACTTCCGGTACATTTACCTGGTCAGCAATGAGTCACTTTTCAAGAAGGTCATGAAACGGAAGCGTTGCGTTCACAAAATTCTGTTACACAGCTCATGGCTTTTTTTAAGCTTAATTCTGATGATCTTGAAGCCAGACAGTACAAGTACAATGAGATTCCAAAGCTTTATGTTTGGATACAAAATGAACGTAAATGGTAGAAACTGCAACGTGGCGGTGACAAACTCATTGTACGTTTATATTCAGTGTCGTCTAAGGACAGGGAGAGATTTTTCCTTAAATTTTTGCTCCAACATGTTTCTGGACCATGCTCATTTGAAGATCTTTGTACATTTAGTGGTCAGGAGTTTTGCAGTTTTCGTGAAGCCGCATATAGTTTAGGTTTCGGAGAAAGTGATAATAAAGTTGAAGAAATTTTGAATGAAGTTAGCCACTTTATGATGCCTAAGCAATTGCGAATATTTTTTGCACATCTTCTGTTGACATGTGTTCATGTTAATGCTAAACAGTTGTGGGATAAATTTTGTCCACAAATGTGTGAGAATTCAGAAGAGCAAGTATGTTTACAGGACATTGAGCAGCACCTAAAAAGTGAAGACAAAACTCTATCAGATTTAGGACTTCCTTCTTTACAAAATGAGGTACCAACACATTTTGATGATGCTTTTGCAAATGAACACTGTGCAATAGCCCAAAGCATGATTATAAAATTGAATTGTGACCAAAGAAGAGCATTTCATGCCATTGTGTCTTCCCTGGATTCTTCTGACTCTCCAAACAAAATATGTTTTATCGATGGACCTGGAAGTACAGGTAAGACTTTCCTGTATAAATGTCTTTACCATCATCAAAGACAATACTCCAAAAATATATTATGTGTTGCTTGGACAGGCATAGCAGCTGTATTGTTACCAAACGGGCGAACTGCCCATAGAGTATTTAAACTGCCAATCAAAATGCCTGCACCAGAAGAACATTTAATTCCTCTGTATTTAGATAAAAGTACAAAAAAATGACTTGATTATTTGGGATGAAGCATCGATGATTTCCGGTGTTGCTCTAAAACTAATAGACATCACTCTTTGAGATCTGCTAACATCTAATCCTCCATTTGGTGGAAAATGAATTTTGTTTGGTGGTGATTTCAGACAGGTTTTACCTGTCATTAAACAGGCTGGTAAAGAACAGATCATATGTGAAACCGTGAAAAATGTTAATATATGGTCCCATATAAATCATTTTTAACTCAGACAGAACAAGCGAGCAACTGAACAATCGTTTGGAGATTGGCTGCTTTCGATTGGAAATGGTGATGCTGAGCATGTAAATGTTTCTGAAATGATACGTGATGATCTCATAACTGAAACATTTGGTCCTATTATAAGTACTGAATCTCTTCAGGAGAGAGTATTATTGGCTCCACTTAATGATCAAGTTAATCAGTTAAACAAGCATGTTTTACATAGATTGCCCAGTGACATTGCAGATTGGTATGCTTATTTTAAAGCAACATCAATAGATGGGGATGACGCCGATAATGAAACAGTCATGTTGAGGTTTCAACCTGAATACCTTGCAAAAATAAATGTTACTGGACTGCCACTCCACAAATTAAGTCTAAAAGTAGATGCCGTTGTCATGCTAATTTGCAATCTATACATAACAGATGGTTTGTGCAATGGGACACGATTAATAGTGCAAAAGATTACAAAATCAACTTTATTTTGCACTATTATGACTGGTGATAAGGCAGGAAACACTGCATGCATCCCAAGGATTACCTTAACCCACTGACGGTTCTGCACGTAGAAAGTCGTATTTTAACCTGCAGTCTTCACTGCATAGCAAAACCGGTTTTCCAATATTATTAGATAGGGGAACTGTGTGTAGGGGAGAAACTTTCTCCCAATTTCGCCCATTTCCTTAACCGCCAGTGGGTTAAACACTAAAGATAGCAACGAATTTCCATTTGTTCTCCATCGCACACAGTTTCCCGTTCGATTGGCCTTTGCAATGACAATTAACAAATCACAGGGCCAAACATTTAGCAGAATTGGTCTTTTTATTGATCAGAATTGTCCAATTTTTGGTCAAGGACAATTATATGTTGCTCTATCTAGATGTTGATCCAAATCAGGTTTAAAAGTGCAAATAATTGGTTCATGTAATGAGGTGGAGAAAGTCGCTGTAAGAAATGTTGTATTCAAAGAAGTTTTGTGAAATGTAAAAAAAATGTATTATATAGTATTTTTTTTTTTTTTTTTTTTTTTATCATTTTCAAATGTATATAGTATTTTTCTTTAAATCTGCAATGTACTACACTTTGAATTGATTTAGTTAGAATTTTTGATTGACTTTATTTTTATTGATAGTCAGTGTAGACTTTTATTTAAAATTATAAGTCAATTTTTTATATTATAGAGAGTTTCTTAAAGTTTGTGCATGAGTGTTCACAGCATGAATTGTTTTCACTTAAATGTTTATACTTCATTTGTTTTTACGCATTCGGTTATTTTTACAAGTCCTTAACTTTTCAAATTCTGCTTTTGAAACGGAACATAGTTTGTGTTTTTTTGTTCTTGTTGTTTTGTTTATATCTTAATAAAATAGAGAGTAGCAACTCTCGCACTCTGCAAAATCAACCAGGCCGCTGTATGGAGAAAGTGGCTTTAAGAAATGTTGTATTCAAAAAGGTTTTGTGAAATGTAAAAAATGTGTATAGATAGTATTTTTTTTAATTTTGGTCATTTTCAAATGTAAACACCATTTTCAAATGTGTATAGTAGTATTGTATACAGTAATATATTAGTAAAACATTTTTATTTTTAAATGTGGTCATTTTCAAATTCTTTATGTTATCATTATGCAATTATTTTAGTTTGTAGAATTTTGTTGCTATAATTTGAGTTTAAATTATTATTGGGGGGGATGAAGCACCATAAAGGGAGCGTCCAGCAACCAATAAGATTCACTTTGAATTGAATCAAAATGGCTCTGCCACGCGTGCTTCGGTAATGGAGATTCATTTCCAGCAAATACCCTTATAGCAGTAGCATTACGTGTTTAATAAAACTATAATTGAATTGAAATTGTATAAATTTCATTATAAAACACCAGCCAATGTATAGGCAATGTTGAAGGTTGGAGGATCTGCAATGTATTAACTTTGAATTGATTTAATTAGAATTTTTGATTGACTTTATTTTTCATTGATAGTGAGTAGAGACTTCTATTTAAAATTATAAGTAAATTTTTTTATATTATAGAGAGTTTCTTAAATTTAGTTTTCGAAGCAAACAGAAATGAATTGCGAAGCAATTATTGGGGGTTGGCTAGCGGCAGCGGGCTCTGCCCCCTAGTATATATATATAAGTTAAATTTTTTAAAAATTAAGGTATTCAATTTCAATTATTCTCAATCAAAATATATTGATTTCATAAGAAGTTAGTTGATGTTTTATAAAATTGCTTGACTGTCCAAGAAATATTTCAGACTTATTAACTAGGCAAAAGTTTTTTATCAATAATTTAAAAATGCATTATTTGTTCTAATTTAAAATTAATTAAAATAATTTAAGAACTCACATAAAAAACATGGCATATTGGTGGAAACCTGTTACACAAAGTTTAACAGGTTTCCTACAATATAAAGACATTGACTGTTATGTAAATACATACATTGTGAAATATGAATGTGATATAATATTGTTTCTTATACACAAAGGTATAAAATAGCTGCAGCTTTTTACCTGACACTTTTAAAGAATCGAGACGGCAAATACTTCAAAATATATTTTAAAACAGTGAGAAACAAATTCCGAAAATGTTTTGTTGAAATTCATATTAATTGTTTGATTAATTAAAACTAAATAACTCGCAAGAACGAGTTTGATAATAAATCTTACTTCAGAAATTTTACTAGACTGTTGAGTAAGCTTTGCTTGCAATTTTTGTTCTTTTTTCCTTACAGATATGAATTCTTGTATCCTAAAATTGCAAAATTATTAAGCTAAAGTGCTTTTCAAAAACTATAAAACTTAAAAAGAAAAAAAAAAAAAAAAAAAAAAAAAAAGAGGATATTAACCACAAAGAAGCATTTAATTAACATTTAGAATTTTTTTATAATTGTCACAAGATTTTAATTTTAGAACAACTACTTACAAAAATCAAGTTTGAAAATTTAAATCAGCAACAATATTTTTAGCTTATGGTAGATATACATAATAATGAAGAAAAAAAACATAATTTCATGCAGAGCACTATAGAACTAAGTGAAAACAATTATATAATTCTATTTTGTTATATAGAATGTTATTTTGAAGGAAAAAAAATCTAAGTAAGAAATTTTGAAAAATAAAATTTTTTTGAAACGATTCATAAATTAACATTTCTTAATACACATAAAAAGTCATAAACGTTGTTAAGTCAGAGCACATTATAGTTAGAGCACATTATATTTAACACATTTAGATAGACAACTGAACAATTTAAGACTTTTAATAAAATTTGGAAATTTTGAAAAAAAAAAAAATGAGAGCTGAAAAATATCGAATAGTTTTAATTTTTATTTTAATTAATTTTATTGTAAAATTTATCATATTTTTAATAATATGAATTTTATAAAGATAATAACATAGGGAAAAAATATTATTAGCAATTTTTTATTATTAGATGTAAAACAAGCTTGTTTGGAAAATACAAAACATTTCATTTAACTAAAACTTGCAGTTCTTTTGATGCAATATACATTAGCATTGTAAATTGCTTTGACGATGATAAAATATGAAAAAATATTGTTTTGAAACTTTAAAAAAAATACTATATTGGCAGCTCATTCTTCATTTCCAAAAATTAACTAAGCTATCTTATCAACTTACTTGCATCGTATAAAACACGAACTTATATGTTATAATAAATTCAAAATTAAAGAAATCAAAATATAATTTATAACAGAATTACCTGGTGTTCCATTTTTGTACTACATCTGCGATATGACATTTTAATAATATAAGTTGATCTTCAATATTCCACATCCATTGACATACTTCTGAATTACAAAAAGAAAAAGAAAGGAAAAAAAAGGTATCAGTGACATTAAGTATGTCACAATAATATTTAGGTATCAGTAAAAGATTAGATTGTAAAGTACTTATTATTTACACACACATAATGTGTGTAACTATCATATCACATACTAACATATCACACATAAAACAAAATTAGCAACTATTTTTTTTTTTTGTCTGTTATTTAGTAGTTTTACAAATACTTAATCACAAGTGATGATAGATTTTTTTTTTTTTTTTTTGGTATCCAATTGAATATTTATCTTTTACAGCCATTCATTTAAAAAAAACAACCAAATTTAAGTAATAGTGTAGCAACCACATCGACAAGCTACGACAGCGCCATCACATACCAAGTAGTGGATGCTCAGACTTCGAACAGAATAGACCTTCTTTCTTTCTTCTTCTCATAAATAATCAAATTTATGTTTGTTTGTCCGTGTGCTATTTGTAAATTAATAAAATATTTGGCACTAAACTTTTCCTTATAAAATGTTATCAAAAGTGAAACTTATGCTAATGATTATCAAGAACTAATGTCTTATTTGAATTATATATATTTTATTTCATTTTCATTAATCTCAATTACTTAGATATATTGAATTTGATTATAATAAAGCTTGTTATTTAAAAAACAAATTAAAACTAAGAAAGGAAAAGAAATAGTTGAAGAATAAGTTGTTTCTTATTAATTCATTTATGTAACTTATAGTATTGTTTTAATATGTGTTACTACTTTTTAAAAAAAAAAAAAAAGAATTTAACAATCTATAATTAAAAGTTCTCTTTTATATATATCTTTCTATATTGAATAAATACACTTTTGTAACAAAGGTGGATAATTTTGGTAAATAAAGGGTTGTGTTTATTTTTTGAGGAAAAAAAAAACAGAATCTTTATTTTGGTTAAATAAAAATTTTTATCTAGGAAAATAAAAGCAAATAATTTAAGAAATTTAATATTGTTTTACTTTTGAAGTATTGAAAATGATAAGTGAACCAATTAAATTTAATAGATGATAACACATTTGCATTTTTTGAGTAAAATTTTTATTTCATACATTCTAACCATTAAACAATTTTCAGTAATGTGGTATTGAAATAACTTATTCACTGCATAAACACTCTTGAATAAAGTAAAATGTTTGTATGTTAAATGTAGTAATGTTTATTATTCAAAATATTGATTTATTTACAATATTGGTGTTTTACATGGAAAATTTCTGAATGTACTGATAGTTATAATTTACAGTACCATTACTTTCTTTATAATTAATACATCGTATGTTTTCATTTTCCATTGGTTGCTTGAATAGATTATATTAACTGGTTCAAATTATCTCAAGTAATATTGTGTGATAGGGTAACTATTATTAGAAACATTTCATATAAAATTAATCAGTGACATTTTAAGACTATTGAGATCATTAAGTCGGCAATAAGTATTAAAAAATGTCTATTAAGTGGTTTTTTCACAATCTGCTAGAATGACATTTTTGGGAAAGGGGGAAAAGGTTGATTTATGTGTATTAGCTAAAGAAATGGGTCTCAAGGTTCCTCCCGATGCTAAAGTCATACAAATTAAGGAACTAATCACAGAAAATGAAGCATACGATGAAGAATTTTACCGCAATGTGTTGCAAAATATTATTGATGACAGAATCGAAAAAGAAAGAAGCGAAAAATTAAATAGAGAAAAAGAAGAGCAAGAACGAATTTCTAGAGAAAAGGCCGAAGAAAAAAATTGAACATTGAGAGAAAAGGAACAACAGAATTTTGAGCTGGAAAAATTACATTTGCAAATTGAAGCCCAAAAATTCATACAACTATCATCTGGTTTAACTAGTATTTGTCCTGTCAACTTACAATTAAAAAAATTACAACCTGAATTCAATCCGAAAGAGGACGATATGGTTTTATATCTCAATTTATTTCAACGCCATTTGAAATTTTTAAAAGTAGACAAAGAGAATTGGGTAGCTTATTTACTTGGCGTCCTGCCAAACGATATTGTACAACTCATCGCAAAAGAAGCAGACGATAAAGCTCAAGATTTTAACTATATAAAGGATCTGTTATTGAAACGATTTAAGCTAAGTGCAGAAAAGCGTCGACAGTTGTATGCAACACATAGGAAAACACCTGAGAAAACTTGGAAAGATTTTCATTTTGAATTCCAAACTTTTTTCGAAAATTGGTTAATAGAATTAGACATTAAAACTTTTGATGAATTGAAAAATTTGATGATCGTCGATCAAATGAGGAAAAGAGTTCCTCCGGAAGCTAAGGAGCACTTTTTAGATGTTTGGCATGAATGGAAAACGTCTGAGGATTTAATTGAGAAAATGGATAAGTATGAAAATCTTCGATTAAGCAAAAAAAAATTTGCAAAAAACACATGCAGAAAAGAAACTTAATTTGAGACAAACAGAACCACAAAGACTTCATAATCAAAACAAATATTTGTATTCGCATGGTCCCAGTGAGCAACATGACCAGAAATATAACAGGCATCCTTTCAGAGAAGAAAATAGGTGAGATACTGAATTTCAAAGTCATAACAGGCAAGTCTTTTCTAATTATAAAAGAACTCCGCGAAGAAATGATTTTATGCATGTTGATCAATCTCATAAAATAAAAGACAGATTTGAAGAAGACAGAAACCCTGTAAGTTGCTATGGTTGTGGAGCTGTCGACGTTATTAAATCTAAATGTCCTACCTGCTGAAAACCCAAAGGAGAAGCAAAAGTATCGGCAAATAATGTTAATTCATATGCATTTCAATCATCAACATCACCATCAAGTTTGATTCTCTTAAAAAATCTTTGGAACATATGCTGCTGTCTGTGCTGATACTGGGACATCTCATTCAATTGCTGGAGAGAAGTGAAATTTAGATCCAAGATCATATCATTGATACTTGCTGGTGGAACAAAGAACAACGTAGATGCTTTGACTACTGTTGTAGACTTTAACGTCGAAGGCAAAGTGGTACCAACAGATCTAATTGTTTTGCCTGAAGCTGAAGGAAATAAAACGCTTTTAGGCGTAGACCTGCGGGAATCGTTTTGAATGTGCCTAATGGTACATGGTATTTCCATGAAAATCCATGTATGCAATATCCTTTCTATGAAGTCCCGCTTGAGAATGCAGACGTTAAAATTCTTGGAATGTCATCTCCTATGATGCTTCGAAGTGATGAAGGCAAAGAACCTACAGAAAACCAAAGGAAACAACTAAATTCCATGTTGGAAAAAGTTGAAAAATGCTTTGATTGATTGATTGAATGTAGGGTTTACTGGCACAAGGTCCACAAAAGGACATGCTGCGCCAAACGTGCGATTTTAAACCGAATCGAAAGTAAACTCATCCTACTATTTTTCTTACTAGATTTTTACACATCATACCAAGATTATTCGAAAGTGAATAAAATCAGTTAAATATAAATACTATAAAACCAGATGAAACGGTATCAAAAGTGAATAAAGTCAGATAAAAGTGTAAACAGGATAAAACAGTTATATACAGTATAAAATACCAATTGCGCGTAGAAACGCAAACACGTTAGGGTGATGGGTGTCTCCTAACAAATCCTCCAGAGATAAAATAGAACTACCAAAAAAGGTAAGGCGATAAAAGTTAAAACATGGGCAAATAGTTAAAATATGATGAATAGAGAGTAAAACATTACAAGAATCGCACTGGGGAGGCGGTTCTCCAAACAGTAAATGTAGATGCGTCAAACGAGTGTGGCCGATTCGGAGACGGGTTAGCTTAACATCTGCGTGACGAAGACGTAATGCAGGTAAAGGGGTAATATCTGGTTTAACTGAGTGCAATTTGTTATTAATTTTCAGGTCCCACTGTTGTTGCCAGAGAGATGTCATAAACTGCCGTATGTGACGTTTTAAGTCTGAGAAAGGTATGGATATGGTTAAAACAGTGGTGGCAGATCGTGCAGCCAAATCAGCCAAGTCGTTTCCTGGGATACCGACGTGACTTGGCACCCAACAGAATAAAATATCAAAACCGTTATTGTGGAGAGTGATCAGCAAATGATTAATAAAACATAAAATTGGATGACTATCACTGCGAAAATTTCCTAATTGGCGCAAGACGCTCATACTGTCAGAGTATATGCAATACTTTCGCGTAGAGAGCGTGGAAATCTGCCGCAGTGCCAATAAAATGGCAACAGCTTCAGCAGTGAAGACGGAACAAATATCTGGGATTTTGTAGCTATAAGTATCATCAGCGATGATGACACCACAGCCGACATATCCCGCAGATTTTGATCCGTCAGTAAAAACAGGCAGATACTCAGAATATTGGTGACGATGAGAAGTGAAGAGATGCTGATAAATGTTGGGTGCAACATTAGACTTATTGTATATCATAAACGGTGAATGAAACTGATAGGGTGAGATGGTCCATGGAGGTATGAGAAAATGATCCACTGATTGCGATGGTAATTCACAAATGTCGAAAGTTTGTATGAATGTACGAACGCGAGCATGCAATGGTCGGACGTGAGAAGGTCTAGCTACATATAGTCTCTCCAAGCTTGATGAAGTAACTTCACACCTTAATGGATGTAATTTACTAGACATGACACGATAGTAATATGTCAGAGAGAGCTGCATGCGACGTAGATCCAGAGGTAATTGTTGGCAGACGACATACAAGCTTTCTACTGGACTAGTGCGAAACGCGCCGCTGCATATACGTAAGGCCGTATGATGCACTGTGTCCAAGCGTTTTAAGTGAGAAGATGCCGCAGTGCCATAGACCATGCAAGCGTAGTCAATACGTGACAGTATTAATGCTTTGTATATTCGCAGTAAAGCAATACGGTCTGCTCCCCAAAACGTATTAGACAGAACGCGCAGCATATTCATTACCTTCTCACAGCGTTTTCTCAGTTGTTTAATATGTGGTAGGAAAGTCAGTTTTTTATCAAAGACTACTCCCAAGAATTTCGTTTCCTCAACAATAGGTATTGCAGTGTTGTTAATGAGTATAACAGGATCGTTATGTAACCTGCGTAGCCGACAAAAATGTATGCAAGAACTTTTGGTGGGTGAAAGTGTATGACCATTTTGATTACACCATTCTACAATTTTGTTAACTGTTAGTTGAAGTTGACGCTCAATTACTCTCATGTCAGATCCTGCACAAGATATATTCAGATCGTCAACGTAAAATGTGCCAAAAACGGTGGGTGGAAGTATGTGCAAGATGAGAGATATGTGAATGATGAAAAGTATGACGCTTAAAACGCTACCCTGTGGAACACCTTCAGATTGAACGTATAGGTCAGAAAGTTTATTGCCTATTTTAACTCGAAAATATCTTTGCCGCAAAAAGTTTTTGATAAAAATAGGTAGAAGACCACGGAGGCCCATGTCATACAAAGCCTTAAGAATACCGTATCGCCATGTCCGATCGTAAGCCTTCTCAATATCGAAAAAGATAGAGACAATATGGCTACGCCGGACAAAAGCATTACGAATACGAGATTCCAAGGAAACAATGTTGTCCATTGTCGACCTACCTCTACGAAATCCACTTTGAAAAGCAGGTATAAGATGTTTCTTTTCGAGATAATAAATTAGTCGTGAATTAACCATACGTTCTAAAATCTTGCTGATACAACTAGTTAGTGCTATGGGGCGATAGTTGATAGGTTCTGTTGGATCTTTACCTGGCTTTAAAATCGGTATAACTATAGCTTCACGCCAACCAGTTGGATATGTCTGTTCTGTCCATATTCTGTTGAAGAGCACGAGAATATTGAGAAGAGACGCGGGATTTAAATGGCGTAGCATTCGATAGGATATCCCATCGGGGCCTGGGCTCGTGTTTGGAGCTTTAGACAGCGCTTGCTGTAGCTCTTGAGACGTGAAAACTCTATTATATTGAAACCGTCGGCGAGATTCAAAATTTATGGTACTGCGTTCAGTCATTTTCTTGTGAGTTTGGAAAATTGGGCTATAGCTGTCGATGCTAGAGACGGCTGCAAAAGTTTCACCCAAGATGTTACTCACATCTACAGGGTCCGAGAACGTGGTTCCATTTCTAGTGAATACCGGAAGATGGAGTTCACGGTATATACCATTCGCTCTCTTGACTCTCGACCAGACTTGTCTGGGAGATGTTGTAGATGTGATGGATGAAACATAACGCGACCAAGAGTCTTTCTGACTTTGGCGCCGAACCTTGCGAGCAAGGGCTCTAGCCCGTTTGAAAGCCACAAGGTTATCAGTAGTTGGATAACGACGGAAATAGTTCCATTGTTTTTGCTGTTCTTTGTGAGCCTTAGAGCATTCTGTATTCCACCAAGGCTTCCGATGACGTGGAATAGAATTGGATGTTTTAGGAATACTAGCATCTGCTGCATTGATTATTATTGATGTTACTGTCTCAACAACGGTTTCAATATTATCATCTGACACCATGTCGTTCGTTATTTCAGCAAGTTGTGTGAAAAAGTTCCAATCCGCTCGATGATATATGAAAACAGATGGTCTGGGAGTAATATTAAAAGTAGATGAGTATGAAACAATGATAGGAAAATGATCACTATTATGAAGATCATCATCGACTGAAAATTGTATGAAAGGTAAAAGTGAAGGTGAACATAAAGCCAGATCAATGCAGTGAAAAGTCTGAGTTGCAGCATGAAAATAAGTGTCCTCTCCTTGGTTCAATAGACAGAGATTATGATCCACGAGGAGTGTTTCGACTTGGTGACCTCGAACATTTGTGTCTGGACTACCCCACAGTACGTTATGACCATTAAGATCTCCAAGTAAAATGAAAGGCTTGGGTAACTGACTCAACAAAACGTTTAAATCATGTTGGGAAACTGGATCATTTGGAGGTAAATATACAGAGCATATTGCAATGGAGATATTAATATGA